>CM049411.1:23542500-23927500 GCA_026929865.2 Hyperoplus lanceolatus | reverse complement strand
CACACACACACACACACACACACACACACACACACACACACACACACACACACACAAACACTTTGCTACAAACAACAACAACACCAGCACAGTTGGGAGCCCCGGAGGTTGCATGGAGCGCTATGGTTCCTGAAGAGAGTCTCACGCAATGTGAAACACTGGCAAAATGTGGATAGACGAACATGCACAGCCAGAGCTAAAGAAGAACTTGATATACACCGCTGTGTACCCTCACATTCAATGTGACACAGCTATTCAAACATATCCTAGACAGGGTGTTTAAGGAGGGTTGACTGTCAGTACAAATGACGCACTGGGTACAGAGATTCAAAACTTTTTGTTCTCTCAATAGTTTTTGTTTTAGAGGCTTCACAACAAAGGATGGTGAGTAGCTGGTGTTGCAAAAAGATGTGTATAAAGGGATGCTATACTGTCACCTGTCTGTGAAAGCACCATCTGTTTTGCAATAACAATCAAAGACTTATTAAAATACGAAACTTAAAATGAATACTTAGCTACAAAATAATTGTTATTAAAATAAGTTTGAAAAAAAAGTGAGCGATAACCTGTGAACATGAGGCAAGCAGCCAGGCCGACACAAGACAGCGTGATTTTGCACTTCTCTGAAATAGCAGCAGTCGCCATCATGGCTGAGAAATAAAGGTAATTAGCACCAGCAACTGAATGGTAACAAACACACATACACACACTGTTTATGCACGTGAAAAAACAAAACAAGTGTCACCCAGGGTGTTAAAAAGAGAAAGAAAGCGGGTGCATGCACAAACACACACACACAAACACACACACACGCACGCACACACAAAGATCCACCTTCTTCCAATAAAGCAGGAAGACTTTGCAGCATGTGAGGGAAACCTTGTGTAGGCGTCAAGGAGGGAATCTACAGGAGTGTGAGATTTAACAGCTTAATATCTCGTCTTTCATCATGGCACTCCTTCACGAGGACTCCACCTGTGACTCAGCAGCCAGAGAACTTTCCCAGAGGAAAATCTGACACTTTCTTGCTATGTGCATTACCATACAGTTTAATGACACATTCAATGTTCAGCAGTAGTTTGAAAATAAATAGAAAATAAAGCTGTGTGAAACATACAGCAGATGCTGGCTGCTTGCAAGATGTTCTCAACCTTCAATGATTGAGTTCTTTTGTCAGCTATACGGACACAACACAGCAAAAGGTCTTAGGAAACATTTTGTTCTCTGTCCAATATGCCCAACACTTTTTTTTCCACCGATCGACGCCAAACTGGGCAAAGGCAGTCATGTCTGTTTCTGCAGTTGGTGAACAAGAAATGAATGTACTTTCATTTTGTACCAAATTAAAGAGATGTGCATCTACAGGCATCTATCCCACTGTAACTTCAGAATCCTGCGGCCAACGAGGGGTCACAAACAGAAAACAAAGATTTGCTAAATGTGGTACTTACATTTTCAGTTAGTTGTAATGTTCTGCAGCTGTGAGCAGGTAGTCTGTGACATGTGCACATTTCAACAGGTGTTCTACGAAGCAGACATTTTGAATTGTCACAGGAGGAAAGGCACAGCTGTTACTAATGACAATAACAATGGCTCTGTCCTAATGGCTCAATAAGACAAAAAGGTTCCATTTGACATAACGCTATTATTATTTTGGAGTAGGATTTGAGTGACACAAATAAATAACTCTCAGGATTGCCAACTGTCAGTTTGATTGTCACCAGAGTGGAAACACAGAAGGAATAGTTTGCCATGAAGTGCCATGCTAAAAAAAACATCATTCTAAAGCAAAGTGGCCCACCACTCATATGAGAGTTGGTCATGTGACAGTCATGGATATGTTAGACAAGACAATATCACAGTCTACTGTAAGTGATAAACTGTTGTGTGCATTGAGCAGAAACTTCCTTACATTCTGTTAAGTCCATGCAATCACTGCACGAGGCCCATTGTTTGTGATGAAGGTCTCAATGTCATTTTAATGTTTTGCAGCTGTGAGCTCCTGCTCCTTATGTTTCAATGCATTATGGTATGTACTGCGCATAGCAACTTTTTGTTTATTAATTATTTCAAATATACACGCTCAAGTCTGCCATGTGTCCACATTATCAGACTGAACTGCCTGTTTTTGATTTCACGTGATCCTTCCATGTTTTTTCTCCCAGTTTGAACCGGTGAACGAATTAGAATTGTGGCCAGTTCAGTGGTGTGAGCAGTGGCGTTTTCTCCCGAAGGCCAAGGGAAGCCAGGCTTCCCTGTTTTTTAGGCTGTAGTTGTCATCCAATAAAAACATTTATATATAACAGTTTCGGTAATTCTTTGGTGCTGTGTTGCTGTCATTTCTTCCCCATTTTTCTCCTCTCGTTGAGCATTTCACAATGCGCGAAACAGCGCCCCTTTACATTTAGATTCTAAGACGCGGCGACACATGACACAGCACACTGTAGCCGTTTCTCAATTCGCGTTCTTTTCTGTACTTGTGTACTTGCGTTCTCGTAAAACGTCATCAACCGTAGCCCAAGTACTGTTCCAATTCAAAGTTCGCATCAAGTCAAGTACCCGGAAGTGTTCCTGATGTGTTCTTCAACTGGCCATTCTATCGAGGATGCATCGGTGGTGACTTGTGCGGACTTGGGGCCGTTAGATATCCCAGAATGCATTTCGCAGCGTAGTAGCAGAGCAAGGAGGCAGTCGGCAGAGGCGGACAAGGCGGAGAAACCCACAACTGTAAGCATAATCATTACTATTTTATAAATACTATTTTTGTTTCAGAATACCGGTATGTTGTTTTGAAGTTTTTATTAGATGATAATTTAATTCTCCAACCTGTCAAATCCTACATAGCTCCGTAAACGTCCGACTGCTAGCTTGCCCAGCTGTCCCACGGGATTTCTAGCTTCCCCGCGGGACAGCTAGCTTGCCCCGGGGATTTCTAGCTTGCCCCGCGGGACTTCTAGCTTCCCCCCTGGGACAGGGACAGCTAGTCCCGTTTGGGGGTGCAAAGTTGTGGTTCATAACCGTATGGTGAATTGCCCTAATGTGGGACACTGCTTAACCTGGGATACCTAAGGTCCATCGCATTTATCTCCTATTTCTGACACATGTTAATAGATAATATTGTTGTCAAATCCAAGCAGGGGTTCCTTGTGATTGAAATCACATGAATTCACAAATCAATGCTAAGGCTCTACATTTGAATGGTATCATGTATTGGTCAAATGTATTGGCTTGATATGTTAATATATTTGTAATTGCAAATACTGTCCTCACCCTATGTTTTTTATGTTTACTTTATTAAACTAGCTATGTTTTTTGAGCAAATTGTTTTGATAGCAACAGTGTTTTTTATATTTTACATTCACATGTATAGTGGCAAATTCAGTTACAAATGGACTTCAGGAGGCAAGAGTTTCAAGAAGAAAATCGCTACTTTATTTAGCATAAAAACAGAAGATGTCTGCTGAAAGTTGACTCATTCAGCATCAAGTCTTTTATAGATTTCAAACATGGTTAAACTCAACATGCCAAGCAAGTTAAAATCAGCTAATTTAAATATTAAAAACTGCACACAGAGGAGAATAAAACATGTCATTACAAATATGTACATTTATGTACATTTATTTACAAAGCTAGGAATATTTACAAACCATGTTCTTATTATTATCTCCAGAGACCTAAGGAAGATGGCCCACCAGCATGTTCTGATGATCCCAAACGACCTCTCCACAATGTTGCGCCCTCTGGCCTTTTGTACCGGCCTTCAATATGACCTGGTAATCAACATTCACATGAATGGGTGGCGGTAGAGCCTAATGATGGCCACGGGACGCTGCAGGCAGGAGTACCCTCCATCACCCAGCAAGAAGTAGGTGGGTACGGGGCCTACTTGTAGAACGGGGAACGCCGGAGCACGAGAGCATCATGCACCGACCCCGGGTTCCCGATGTAAATGTCTATACATTTGCTCTTAGCATCACAGATACCCTGCAGGATGATGGAAGTGAAGAGCTTCCTGTTAAAGTAGCTTTTCTTCTGTTCTGCAGGTGGCAGAACTCTGACATGGCACCCATCAATGCCCCGGCAGCAGATCTGAAGGCCGAGCAAAGCCTGCCCCCACCTCCTCCATCTCCTCTGACTTGGGGAAATGGATGACCCGATGGAGGATGGCCTCCACCACGCCATGGACCGTCACCCTGCACAACGCACCACAGGCCAGCTTGAATTTGGGACGCTGCTGGCCTTGCTGCCCCGGCCGGAAGAAAGCCCGTGGATGGAGCCATGAGGTCGAGGTGCTGATGGGGGTAGCCTGTCGAAGGTATCCCTGGAGAGCCTGAAGGCTGGCTTCAGGTCCCCCTCCAGAAAAGAAGACAGCCAGGATAGGCACAGGGGTGTTGAGCTTTGTGTACAGCTGTGAGCTGCTTCTAAAAATAATAATAAATATATTTTTAACATCGTTGATTCAGTTATCTACTATTTATATTATTTATGTTTATTGTGTGTGTATATATAGCCCTGGAAAACAATGAAGAGACCACTCCAAATGTTCAGTGTCTCTTGTTTTATTTTTAAGAGGCATATGTTTGGCTTAAAATGAACATTTTGATTTTATACTATAAAGTACTGACAACATTTCTTCCAAATTCACAATTAAAGTATTGTCATTCAGACCATTTTCAATAAGTATTTTAGAGATAAGAAATTTTAAGAAAAATCCGGACTGGTCTCTTAATTTTTTCCGGCGCTATATATATTTACTATTGATAGATAGATATACCAGTATATGCCTTATTTGTTTATTTTAAGTACAATCAATTGCAATTATGTATTTAATATGTATTGTCTGCTAAGAAGTGTTAAAGTCTATCAGAATTAAAAAATCCATTAAACATTTAACTTGTTTGATCAGTAAAGGGCCTATGAATTATTACATGCCTAGGTTTTTTTAATACATTTTAGCCTGTTATATATGTTGTGTGTAGCTTTAAGGGGCTTCAACTTTCCACCCTGTGGTAAAATGATAATTCACTCATTACAGTCAAGTGTATTTATCAATATTAAACGATAAATTGAAAGGTTAAAAACAAGCCATAACAATAAAACACATACGACGTGAGATAGACAACTGAGGAGGGCTCGTCTCCACCGCATCCCAGCTCTGTAGCACAGTTAACGAGCCGAGGTGATGACGCCATCGAGTCCGCTGCCGTTCCAATTGCAGGTGCGTGCTCCCGTTCTCGGAAGTCTGGACTTGGAAGTTCAGACTTGGCAAGTTCGAACTTCCAAGTCCGCAAGTCCGTACTCTGTGTACTTGGAATTGAGAAACGGCTTGTATGTCTGCGAGGAAGCCAGGCCGAGCTGGCATCCCTTGGTGAAAAAAAGAAAGAAGGATTGACCAATCAGGTGAGGCTATTGTCTTGACACTGCCCTCCTGTGATTGGTCAGGAGGGTGTCAGGAGGGTGCCAAGGGAAGCCACTCGGCCCTTGGCTTCACACCAATCAAATCAAAGCATCATTATCAACGTCACAGAAATTTAACAACAATAACAATAGCGGGAGATTAGCATGTTTGCATGTTATCATATTAGCAAGAACAGTTATGGAGGGTGGAGATTTTGAGTATTTAGTAAAAAATTATTTTTACCAAACTGCCAATTGAGAAGCCATTAAAAATCAAATCTGACGGCAGGCCAATGCGTGTGGAGAGAAATAAAGTTTATCGCACTTTCCGTGAGGATAACTATGTCCGCACCGAGTGGCTAGCTGGCAGTGGCAAACTTCAGCTAATGGCCTTCCTCTACAAATAGTGAGTAAAATACACACCTTCTCCCGGCGCGGGTTAACTGTTCCCTTAACTGTCTGTGTATCTATGTGTGTTATGTTTTGTGTTATTTTATTGCTAATTGTGCCTTGATTGCCTGGATTAAGTTGCATTGGTAGGCCTACTGTATATCCACTGAAGTTGTTCTGGGTTGTCTTAAGTATAGTGTTGTAATGAACATTTGGCCTAGTTCTTAAACGAAAAGGATGTAGCCTATAGAAAGTCTATGTGTATGTCAAGCAGGGCCGGCGGTAGCCAGGGTGGGCCGTGCCCACCCAAATGTGGGCTGTGCCCACCCAATCACAAATTTTTTTTTTTTTTTTGTTAGGTGGAAGTCCAGACCCACTATCGGACGGACCTGTTCATTCGCTGTCCAAGAAAATGTCAAATAAAATTCTAATTAATTAATACTAAAGAATATACCATTACCATGCATTGCTTCTAATTGTATTATTGGGTGGGCAGGACAGCCTGCCTCCAAGTTACCCACCCGCTTATAGTGGTCACTTCTCAGCAGAGCCGGCCCGAGGCATAAGCGAAATGAGCGGTTGCTTAGGGTCCCGACTGCCAAGTTTTTGTTTTAGTTTGTGTGTTTGATATCAACATCATATTATGTAAATGTAAATTATCATACAATAAAAGGAATACAATGTTTTGGTAGATAGTTATTAGCTTAATAATTGAATCAGTTCATCTAGGAGGTAATCCGAGGTTAACTGATCATGTCACGTTCAAGTCCATGGCGTGCACAGTGTGTATTAAGTTTATTTAAAAATATTTGAAAATGGGGCTGCCCTCAGTTGCCCATGCACTGTGTATACTGTAGTCTATAGCCTATTTCAGCCTCGTCTGTGGAAAAAAAGATAACTGGACAACAGAGTTATTCTGCTTCGTTCCTCTCACTGCATTTAAATTAATTCATCATATTACAGAAAAATATGTCCCGTAAAAGAAAAAGAGCACCAAGCCCATCCCAGAGGACCCTGCATAATATTTTATTTCAAATGTATATTTCTATGGAAAATCCATGTGTCTTTCTTCAATAGCTTCTAATTCATCCGACCCAGTGTCTCCAAATTATTTGTTCACACAAAATTCCTCAGATTTAGCCTCTTAATCTTCCTCTCAAAGTGCACCAGATTCATGCATTTCACTTTAAAAAGGTAAAAAAAAATCTCCAGGGGGGGCATACCCCCGGACCCCCCTAGCAGGGTCGTGACCTCGGGTGGCTACTATCTTAACCCAGCTAGAAATCAGAGGCAATAGTGGAAAGTAGTGTGTATAGTATATCGCTCTGGACTACCACCATCCAGGTTGCCCAGTCCCAAAGCTTTCTCTTCAATCAGCTCAGGCTGCCTACAGTTAATACTGCGATTAAAAAAATATATACATTATGTTTTATATAATGTATATTATATGTTATTCATAAACATTTTGGAAAAAAAACATGCAAGAATCAAATCTCCCACACAGCAGCACTCAAAGTTTATTTGCATATTGTGTTCTACACAATTCACAGTAAATGTGCCAAAAAGCAGACGCAGAGATCTTACAAGGGCAAAATAATTCAGCTTGCGCGCTCGCATCTTCACTCTCCCTGAAAAGTGTGCCCACCTAAAATTTCTACAGGCCCACCCAAGTCTGACTTTCTAGAACCGGGCCTGATGTCAAGCACCTAAAACTGATTGTGTGAGGCGTGTCTCATGTGAACGTGAAACTTAAAATAGCCTAAAACGTCCCCTAATTATATTGTGAATGAATTAAAATCTGCATTGGGCATTAAGCGGCTAGTTGTGCATTCCGGTCGGGGTGGGGGGGTGCATTTATAATAAAATGTATAATTTAATAAGACGATAAGGAACTGTGTGAATGAGTGAGTGAGTGAGAGAGAGAGAGAGCGAACGAGCGGTGTCGGACAGATTACAGGCATGTGTAAGTCCTGGTAAAGTGACCAGGCGCTATAATAGCTCTTGTAGTTACATTAAATACAAGCTGCGACGTAGCCTACTCTTTTCTGTCCCCCACCTTCCAATACACATGTAGATTAAAGGTGTTTTCACACTTGGCCTCCTCAAAAAAAATCTCCACGCCACGCCACTGGGTGTGAGGCTGCTAAAGCTGCTCAGAAGTAGTAGTAAGTAGTATGCAACTGGGAACACAGCTTTTTGACTTTTTCTTACAAAAGGTGCATACACGTAATGAACAACATTAATGAGGGATCTGTTCCACTTAAATGTAACAGGAGTGGAGACGTGGAGACCTCTAAACTGACACTACTGATCTGAGTGCAGCTGCTGCCTAATGTCATTAGTTACAGTGTGTTCAATAAGTGACGCTGAGCACCTTGAGAGATTAAAAAGTCTGATGGCTGTTGAACCTTATGTGGCCTGTTGCTGCATACTGTGAAAGGAACTGAAAATAAAAGCAGCCAAAGAGGCCCACGAGGAATGGTGGTCAGGAGTTGTTTTGACACCTTGGCTGTTTAAATGGGGCGGCAGTGGCGAAGTGGGTAGGAAGTTCGCCTCTGGTGTGCAGGGTCGGAGGTTCGATCCCCCGTCTCCCCGCCACATGTCGAAGTGTCCCTGGGCAAGACACTGAACCCCGAATTGCTCCTGATAGTTAGCTTAGTTAGCTTAGCACCCTAGTGCTAAGCCTACCCTGCGTGGTAGCTGCTGCTATCGGTGTATGAATGTGTGTGTGACTGGGTGAATGTGTACAAAAAACAATGTAAAGCGCTTTGAGTCTGTGATAAACGGAGATATAGCGCTACACAAGTCCATTTACCATTTAAATGTGATCACAGGGTAATAAAGTACAAGCATGTGACTGTTTTTCTCTTATAATCGATTTTACACCTATTTCGTCCCTTGTCATTTTCCCTCACCCTGGGTCTATTTTTGAATTTTTCAGCATTTATAAGTTCTCACTGTCACTCTGGGCTCCAGACATGCAAACGTTGCAATTTGCCGATCGCCTTCCTGACTTGAAAAGGATTTTTTGCCAAACGCAATCAAACCATGTAATTTTTTCCGCAGATGAAGGCAGTCTTTATTTTTCCATTCATATTCAGCGCTGCGCAGGAGACACCATAACACATTCATGAGAGGCACCTGTTTGACAGTCAAATGTATTCCCCTCTCTTGTCATTGTGCCCGTGTCTGCGGCTGACGAGAACACACGAGATGGGATCAGCCTTCATGTTTCCCATCAACTGACGTCTCATCTTTCATCCCCTTTGTGCTCCCAGAAACCTCTCTCTTTCGTCACATGAAGGACCCGCGCGTCTTCGCAGAGAACAAATGAGGCTGACCTCCGTTTGACGCATATGAGATGGATCCGCCGTGGCGTGTTTCTGCGGTGGCGGCTTTGAATTCTGTCTCCCCTGTACGCTCCATTTCCCTCTCTGAAGAGGAGGTGAGGAGGAAGGTGGATGGTTTCTCTTTGTCCAGTCTCTCCAACATTTTGTCCCAATATCATAATCTCAATTTTCTAACCATTGTCCTCCAAAATATAGTTATTTATTCCATGTGTTCTACTTTTCTACAGCTGATCAGAAAAAAAGTATGTAGTACGCATACAATTGGGACTTACTTTTAACTTCATCTTAACAACTTGCCACTTGATTATATAGGCCTATCTGTCGCATCTCTGGTTGTTTTCACACAGAGGCTCAGTAAATGTGACATTACTACCAGCGTGCACTGGCTTGTCGTCAGAATCGCCCCCAAAAAGCGTGCCGATTTCCACATTTAAAAATCCCAATCCCAAGCCTTCTGCATCTGGGTCTTCAAAGGTAGTTTTCTTCCTACCACCTCCATCACTCCACCCATCACTCTCTTCTATTAATGGTCATCAGTGCTGGCTGTAAAACACCACTTCCTGTGATTAAATGTCCAATTACATTCCCAGTGTCCTCCCACGCCTCCTCTTACTCATTGCATGAAAGCGGTTTTCAAATTATACGGTCTAGGAGGGGGGGGGTCGCAGCCTCCATTATTGATGGAGTCCAGTTGAAGGGAAAAACCTGTGTAATTTGTTTAGCCGCTGATCGAATTTACCTTAAGGAGCAGTAAGGGGTTCAGTGGTCAGTGCTGTCACATACCATTAACCTTACCCTATCTTGAGGGCCTCTGTTTAAATGTTTGTGCTCATATGTTGCACATCCCTTAAAAAAAAAACCTTTGCAGAGTTTGAAACAAAAGCATACATTTGAGAATAGCAGAGTCAAACATACACACAAAAGAACACATCTTTTCTGTTTGCAAAACAGCAAATGCATGCTCCAAAAGGTTCCTTATGTCAAAGCTATTGCGCACACAGCAGTGCCTGCAAACAACCTTCTGTATTCTTAAGCACGGCGCGTCAGATCACAAGTTCAAGCTCTGCAGTCCTTGAGTGGCGATGAATAACACTAACACTTTTATCTATCCTGCTCCACAGCTCAACGGGACATAGACTTTAATTCAAATCACAACGGCTGTAACATCGCCTCTGGCCACTCCCCTGAGATAAAGGCTTTTGTGTGACTCCAGTGGACAGTCTCAACAAGAGATTTTAAAAAGGTAAATCAAATTGAAAAAAGAATGACCGTTGAGCATACATTGTTAAAAGTGCATCAAGGCCTAATAATAATACTGCATAGTGTCAAATTATTGCAAATGTAATCACTAGGTAGAATTATCTCATGGAAAGACGTATTGTAAAGATGGTATAGGGTTAAAGGTAAGTGAGTGTAGGGGGGCTAATCTGGCCGTGTCCCTACATTTAGGTGAGCTTCTTTGACAATTCCTAGACATGTGGCTCAGGAGACTACATCAGAGAGGTAACACTTTACAATAAGGTACACAAAATTGTAGTAGCTACTACATACCTACTACATAGTTTTTTTTTTTTGCGCTACCTATGTGTTAGGTAGCACAAAAAAAAAAACCCCTATGTGTTACCTACTACATAGTTTTTTTTTTTTTTGTGCTACCTATGTGTTAGGTAGCACAAAAAAAACCCCTATGTGTTACTATTTTTTTTTTTTGCTTGTGTTAGGTAGCACAAAAAAAAAAACCCTATGTGTTAGGTAGCACATAGGGGTTTTTTTTTGTGCTACCTATGTGTTAGGTAGCACAAAAAAAAACCCCCTATGTGTTACCTACTACATAGTTTTTTTTTTTTTGCGCTACCTATGTGTTAGGTAGCACAAAAAAAAAACCCTATGTGTTAGGTAGCACATAGGGTTTTTTTTTTTGTGCTACCTATGTGTTAGGTAGCACAAAAAAAAACCTATGTGTTACCTACTACATAGTTTTTTTTTTGCGCTACCTATGTGTTAGGTAGCACATAGGGGTTTTTTTTTGTGCTACCTATGTGTTAGGTAGCACAAAAAAAAAACCCTATGTGTTACCTACTACATAGTTTTTTTTTTTTGCGCTACCTATGTGTTAGGTAGCACAAAAAAAAACCCCTATGTGTTAGGTAGCACATAGGGTTTTTTTTTGTGCTACCTATGTGTTAGTTAGCACAAAAAAAAACCCTATGTGTTACCTACTACATAGTTTTTTTTTGTGCTACCTATGTGTTAGGTAGCACAAAAAAAAAAAACCCTATCACTACATAGTTTTTTTTTTGCGCTACCTATGTGTTAGGTAGCAAAAAACCCTATGTTTTTCCTAGTTGTTTTTTTTTGCGCTACCTATGTGTTAGTTAGCACAAAAAAAAAACCCTATGTGTTAGGTAGCACATAGGGTTTTTTTTTTTTTTGTGCTACCTATGTGTTAGGTAGCACAAAAAAAAACCCTATGTGTTACCTACTACATTGTTTTTTTTTTTGCGCTACCTATGTGTTAGGTAGCACAAAAAAAAACCCTATGTAGTAGGTATGTAGTAGCTACTACAATTTTGTGTACCTTATTGTAAAGTGTTACCATCAGAGTTTTCTTTCCCACGTCACACAGTTCAAGTGTGTTTCTATCTGTGTTGAAAAGCTACATGAAGTTGCCACACAAGTTTCAGCCACACAACTTTGCCCTGGAATACACAGAGATGAAAGAGACAGGAATGTGTAGAATGTAGTAAGCATCTACTCCTGTAATCGAAATGTGTTCAAAAGCTAGAGTGGTGTGAGCTGAATTTTTGTTCATAACGTGTGATAGTTTGGTTATTGTTTTTCTGTGCACACATTGTTCTTAAATCCCCGCCAGCTGGCATTAGCAGCAAGGGGTGGGGGGGTTGTGTCCCCAAACAGATGTTAGAAAGTCTAAGCTAGCCAGAGCTGACCATGGGGTCCAACACAGCCTGTATGGCCCAGTAGATGAAAATGTGTGCCCATCTGTGTCTCTCCCCCCCCCCCCACAGTGAAATGAACCACCTGCGTTGTGGTCCCCTGTCCTCAACCACAATGCATGCTGGGACTGGCTCCAGGCCGTGTAACACTGGAACGGAGTAGGTAGGTTGAGAAAATCCCCGAATGAAGTTTTGACTAATTTTTTATTGACTGTTTAACAATTGTTTTTGAAAGTTACATGACATTTTTTGAGTTGATAACATGATCACATTAACACACCATTAACTCTCCTATAAATACAAAGTTTTTAGATCACCTGTTGGGGTAACGTCTGGTACTAACACAGAAAGCACAAACATTATTTACCGGCTGTTTTATTCCTTGTCATATTGCTAAATGTTTTGTTTTTTGTTTTTTTTTCTTCAAAGGTTTTTTTATTAAATGTTAATAACAACGGAATTGTAGCACAGCGAGTACACATTTGTTCCCCTTTTTCTCCCGAACATACCCCACCCACATCCCACCCTCACACCCAACAACACAAAACACACACCACAAGAAACAAAAACAAACAATCAATATGACAAAAAAACAAAAAAAAACAAAAAAACCCATAAAGAAATAAAATTAAATCTAATAAAAGAGGGGAGGGGGTAGCCACTCTTCAATAATTATTGTTGGTTTTTTAAAATAATTTAGGAAGGGGCGCCAAATTCTGTCAAATTTATTCTCGGATCCCTGGGTAGTGTAACGTATTTTCTCTAAATTCATACATGCCATAATGTCTCTAATCCAATGTGAGTGGGAAGGAGGAGCAGGATCTTTCCACTTGAGTAAGATAACCCTACGAGCAAGTAATGAAGTAAAGGCCAGTACCTTCAACTTCACTTTAGGCAAGCCCGGATTTGGAGCAATGCCAAAAATTGCAGTGAAAGGGTTCGGCTCAATTTGATGCTGAATTACTTCAGAAATTGTTTGAAAAACTGATGTCCAGAACTCAGACAAGGTGGGACACAACCAGTACATGTGAAAGAGTGATGCCGGTGCGCTCTTGCAGCTATCACAGGTCGGGTCTACATCGGGGAACATACGAGCTAATTTAGTTTTAGATATGTGGATACGATGTACTACTTTAAATTGCACAAGAGCGTGTCGGGCGCACATGGAGGTAGACTGTATCCGATCCAGGACTGAATCCCACATGTGATCTGTGAAGGCAGAGCCTAGGTCCTGCTCCCACAAGGTTCTTATAGCTGCTAAAGAGGGGCTATGCAACTTTGAAATAAGGTTGAAAAACACAGAAATTGAGCCTTTTAATGTGGGGTTTACTGAAAGAAACAAATCGACATGATTGGCTGGCGGTTTATAAGGGAATTGGGGAATTAACTTCTGCGTAAAATGCCTGATTTGCAGAAATCGGAAAAAAAATGTCTTTTCGATACCAAAATGTTTTGTCAATTGGGAAAAACTAGCAAATAGATCATTAATAAATAAATCACCGATGCATTTTAAGCCTTTTTTATGCCAGATCTTGAATGCACCATCCACCGTCGAGGGAATAAATAAATGATTAGCTGCAATTGGGCTGAAAAGTGAAAAAATCTGCATTCCGAAATTCTTCCTAAATTGGGTCCAGATTCGAAGGGAGTCCTTAAAAACGGGATTACTGTTGGGAATAGCCGAAGAGAGTGGAAGTGCGGCGCTTAAGAGGGCAGATAGAGACAATGGGCTAATAGCGCTGGACTCCATTGTTACCCAGACTGGGGCTGAGTCGTCAAGGTGAAAATGCACCCAATACACTAAAGAACGGATATTAGCAGCCCAGTAATAGTATTGGAAATTAGGGAGGGCCATTCCGCCTGTTTGTTTTGGTCTTTGAAGAAATGCTTTCCTTAACCGAGGGTGTTTACCATTCCAAATATAATTTATCATTAAAGAGTCAAGGGCCTTAACAAAGGATTTGGGGAGAAAGATGGGGAGACATTGGAATAGATATAGGAACTTTGGGAGTAATGTCATTTTAATTGAATTTATTCTACCTATGAGAGAGAAAGCCAGAGGAGACCACTTCGATAATATTTGCTTCGCCTGATCCAATAATTTGAGGAAGTTTGATTTAAATAAATTTTTAAAATTTCTGGTAAAACATACCCCAAGGTAACTCAGATGGTCTGTCACCACTTTGAGTGGGAGAGCTGTATAATCAAGTTTAAGAGCTTCTTTATTAATCGGAAAGAGTTCGCTCTTGCTCAAGTTAAGTTTATAGCCAGAAAACTGACTAAAGACCTCCAACACCGAAAGTGCCTCCGGTAAAGAGGTGGCTGGCTTGGCGACAAACAAAAGTAAGTCATCGGCGTATAATGATACCTTATGTTCAATTCCTCCTCTCCATATCCCCTGAATCTGTTTGTTACCTCTGATGGCAATCGCAAGTGGTTCGATTGCAATAGCATGGCTCAAAGGACAACCCTGCCGGGTCCAACGGTGCAGATCAAAACTACTTGAGTAACGGCTGTTTGTTAATACTGAGGCAGAAGGGCATGCATATAATAATTTAACCCAAGAAGTGAAAACAGGACCCAAACCGAATTTCTCAAGGGTGAAAAACAAATAATTCCATTCTACTCTATCAAATGCTTTTTCAGCATCCATAGAAGCGAGGCATTCTGATTCAATATTTCTGGGGGAATATAAAATGTTCATTAGCTGGCGGATATTATAAAATGATTGGCGTCCCTTTATAAACCCAGTTTGGTCGGGGGATATGATAGAGGGGAGAACATCCTCCAATCTGTGGGCGAGAATTTTAGCAAGTATCTTCACATCTGTATTTAATAGTGAAATTGGTCGGTATGATGCACAATCTAGAGGATCTTTATCCTTTTTTAACATCAGGGAAATACAGGCCTGGTAAAACAAAGGCGGGAGTTTACCTGAGTCAAATGAGTCTGAGAATACTGAACATAAAAAAGGCGATAATTCGGCTGAAAATTTCTTAAAAAAGTCAGATGGAAGTCCGTCTGGACCAGGAGATTTGCCTGATTGCATAGATGTTATTGCTGCAATAATTTCCCTCTGAGTAATAGGTGCCTCAAGGCTATGTCTCAGGTCTTGAGAAAGGGAAGGCAAGTTTAGGTTACTGAAAAAGGTTTCCATCACCGCTGCGTCTACTGTACAATCAGAACTATACAAATTTGAATAGAATGTTTTGAACTTTTTGTTTATCAATTTCTGATCTGATGTTGTACACCCACTGTCTGTCTGTGTTCCAGAGATGAGTTGCTTCGCTCTAAATCCGCGCAGTTGATTGGCCAGGAGTTTGCCAATCTTGTCACCATGCTCGTAAAAAGTACTTCTGCTCCTAAGCAACTGGTCAGCAACCTGACGAGAGGAAAGAAGGTTGAATTCTGTCTGAAGTTTTAAACGTTCTTTGTAAAGTTCAGATGAAGGTGAGTTAGCATATTGTCTGTCTATGTTCAGAATCTGATCAGCTATTTCAGTTTGTTTCTGTTTTGTACACTTATTTTTGTATGCTGCAAATGATATAATTTCACCTCTCAAATAGGCTTTCAGGGCTTCCCAAATTGTTGCATTGGACACATCTGGTGTTTTATTTATACACAAAAAAGTTTTAATATGTGTAGAGATGTGTGAAAGAAAACTCTCATCTGTGAGCAACAATGGATCCAGTCTCCACTATCTTCTTGTATACTCAACGTCAGAGAAAGCCAGTTGAAGGAGCAGAGGAGCATGATCTGAGATCACAATACTTTCATAACTGCATGACTTTAGGTCTGACATCAATGAATTATCAACAAAAAATTATCAATTCGGGTGTAAGTGTGGTGGACATGTGAAAAGAATGAATATTCTCTTCCTGTGGGGTATAAAAACCTGTATGGATCAGAGAGGCTATAATCAGCCAGGAATGATTTGATATAACCTGCAGATCTGCTAAGAGTGGCAGGTTTGGGGGAAGAGCGATCTAAGACTGGATCTAGATAACAATTAAAATCCCCACCAAGAATAAGAGAATGGGAATTGAGATCGGGGAGTTGAGAAAAAAATCTCTTAAAGAATTCTACATCATCGACGTTAGGCGCGTAGACGTTGGCCAAGATGACTGACTTATTGTAAAGTTTGCCTGAAACAATAATAAAACGTCCATTTTTGTCTGATGTAATGTTTGAGGACTCAAAAGGAATATTACTATCAATAAGGATAGCTGTGCCCCTGGCCTTAGCCCTGAAATTAGAATGAAATAATTGTCCACGCCAGCATTTACTTAGTCGCCCATGGTCAGAGTCATGTAAGTGGGTTTCTTGAAGGAAAACTATTCCAGCCCTGAGCCGTTTTAGGTGGGTTAAGACCTTACCCCTTTTCACTTGGTGATTTAGCCCCTTGACATTCCAACTAATTGCCCTTCATCTAGCTCAGTTATAGTGAGAATAAAACGAGTTGCTCCAATAACAAAAAGAGTAGCAAAATACAGAGGAAAAAAACACACAAAAAAAAGGAAAACACAGATAACTGAAAACACAGCAGGTGATAACCCATCAGCTAAACCCCTAGTTAACACCACCCCATCCCACCCAGAACCCACCCCATATATTGCTCTAAACAGCAAACCCCGAAAGACCCTTACTAGTCTCACAACAAACATTCCAAGCCTTAACTTTCTGACCTGTGCTAGCTTCCCACATAAGTCTTGTACAATTCACCCCATAACAGCTAGTAACACTATGAACAATCCAGCAAACTGTCAAAATGACAACACACTAAACAAACATACCGTGCTCAAACAACAAATTTGAAATACAAAAAAAAGAACAAGGCGTGAGTTAGGCAATCTGTCCAAATGGCAAAAAAATAAAAATTAAAAAAAATAAAGAACAGACACGCTTATCTAGCCGTTTTAAAATAGAGATACAAATTAAAAAAAGCGAGTGAGCTAGACAATACGTCAAAATGACAAGCAACAAAAATGTCACGTTCACCCAGCTAATTTACTAATTTTAAAAAAATAAAAAAAGGGAGAAAAAATGCGTATAGTACCATCAGTTTGAGAGTTTGACTGAGGATATGAAAAGAGCATTTGTCCACATTGTATACTCACAGCAGGCGATCGTATTTACTACGGACTCACACCCAGTGTAGATATGAAGTTAGATGCTTCAGAGACAGACCACAGCCACTTTCTCTGGCCGCTCTGGAGAGTAATACGAAGCCTCGCAGGATGAAGAAGAGAAGGACGGAGACCGCGCTGATAAAGCTCAGCCATCACCCGCTTGTATTCAGCCCACTGCTTCACGACCTCCACGCTGTAGTCCTCGTAGAACCGGAGCTTGTGGCCGTGGTACTCCAGCTCGGCCTGTTTACGTGCCTCTTTCATGATCAGGTCTTTAGTCTGGTATCGGTGAAAGCGGATAACGACGGGTCGCGGCCTCTCATGCGGGCCCAGCTCCGGGGGAGAAGGGAGAACTCGACCACCAAACACCTCGACGAGGAGAAAAAGGCGGCGGGGCGCGCACCCTCAAGTGACTCTGGTAAGCCCACAATACGAACGTTCTGTCTCCTGCTTCTCCCTTCCAAATCCGATAGTTTAGCTTTCAACAGCTTGTTATCTTCCTGCAGTGAGGAGCACGTAGCCTCAAGTTGCTCCAGGCGTCCGCAAACAGTTTCTGCATTCTCCTCGAGATCGCTTATACGTTTCCCCTGGCTTGAGACCACGGCCTGGATGCTGTCCAGCTTAGCGTCCATGCTGGCAAAAGATGATTTAAACTCGGCGGCTATGGCTGCTCTATGCTGTTCAAGCAGATCCGAAATGGCAGCCACTGAGCTAGCACCAACGTCCATGCTAACCACGCTGTCCGAGGACATATCTGACTCTGCCGAATATCTTTTTGCGTTTTTCTTGCTTCTAGGCATTTCTCCAAAACAGTATCAGTGTTACCGGCAACACAGGCACAAAAAAAAAAAATCGACGAAAATAGGGTTTAATCAGTTAGGTCTGAAATATTTTGTGGGAGCTATAGAGCGATCGTACCTACCCCATGCTCTGTAACCCGGAAGTCCATGTTGCTAAATGTTTTCAAGGTGTTTTCTGAGCTGTTATTGAACTGAGAATGAAGACACCTAGTTCACAGTTCTTTCAGTGGCAGTCAAGATCAATGAGTTGCATGTAAAAGATTCTCTATATGCAAATGTTGAAATTATAACTATAACCCCTTTGTTTGTGTTGTGTTTTGTGCTTGCTTAAAACATGTGAACAAATTATTAAAATTTAAGGAGGAAATATCCAATCTGAATTAGTACCATTCATTTTTCCTCGAGTATATCATTAAAAACTGAATAAGAAATATGGCTTTCCATGTGTGATTTAATACAGTATCTTTATTCATAGAGTTTACAGATAATATGCTATATCCTGATAGGTGTCGTCATTAGGAGATGAAATGGCCTATATTGGGATACAAGATTTTGGACATATCGCCTAGCCATATCTTCATCCATCCTTAAAAGGACGTGGTCTCCAACTATCCTCAAAAGGACTTGGTCTTCAACCATCCGTTACTGGAGGAGGTCTCCATGGATTCTTCACTGGAGGTAGTCTCCATCAGTCCTTAGCTGGACTTGGTCTTCATCCATATTTAGTTGGACGTGGTAGGCCTTCTCACCTTCATGTTCGTCTTCAACTTTTAAAGCAAGACATAACAGAGAGAGAAAACACTTACCTTTCCACAGTCCTTGGTTGGTCATCTTAACACCTTGGTATTAGGGGAGCCTGACACATTATTTGTCAAATTGCAGCCCTGGCTCCTGATAATGGCTTTCTATCAAACAGCCACACATCCTAGTCCTGAGAAGGTAATACACACACATACAAATGAGAAAGGGATTGTTGGATTTCTAAAACAGTCTTCTAAACTGTAATCAGTGTTATCTGAGGAACATAGTTGTTTGTGTCGTGTCTCATCAATTTCCATGATGTGTTGCACTTCAATAATAGTGAGCTTAAAAGTGTTTTCTTCTTACCTGTCTTTTATAAAACAGGATGTAGGCAGTTCTTTGGCGTCGGGCGCACACAGCTGCACCGTTTGTTTCGTTGACCTCCGCATCATTATACGTGAACCAGCGGTCGGTGGGGTCCTCCAGTCCTATGTCTGGATCCACCCCGTCACAGATGTAGTGTCCTAGCGGGAGAGGGATCATTGTTACATGGTCTGTCTCTACAGACTCAGCAGATCAGTCTGATACTAGACAAAAGAGAAAAGATCTTACCACTTCTTGCTTTGAGGCCGATATGGCTGATGGCGCTGACCAGACTGTAGCAGGCACCACCCTTTGAAATAAACACAGTTAATCAGAGTTAGTCCACACATTTCATTCAGTCATCCCATCAGTCTGATCACTTTGTTTTCGCTCAGGTTGTTATTCTTTACCTGGTTGGAGGACACCACAAGATCTCTGAAGATCTCCACTGGGTCATGGACCTTCTCAAGCTGGTAAAATGGAGTGTACCTGAAGCGCTTTAGGTGCAAGACCAGCACTCTGTAGACAGACAAAAAAGAGATACAGTATGTGGCACCATGTGATAGGGAAAAGGACACAATATGGCATTACTAACTTCTGTTACAGGGATTTCCAATGTTAAATACTTTTTAACTATTCATTTGTGTCAGTGGAACACATTGACAATTGATACCACTGGTATAGCTATTACTTTTGAGTTTGGTCATTTGTGATGTCATTTACCTTGGCAGGTTGGCAAATGACAAGCGCCGGCCTGACGTGTTGGCACCGCACTCGCACTTGTACTCCAACTCCGTCTCCTGCAGAACAGAACATTACCAACATGTCTTTACTTATAAACTGGATTTTTCATGCAAGACAGCAAGACAACTACATGTCCACACACATAATAACGCTGTAGCAGTTGCACTCGGGTTGAATGGTGTTTTGTTGTGCAGAATATTATCTCTGTATGTCAGTCTGTTCTAATGGGAGAGTGTGAAGACAGGTATTAATTACCATCAAGTAGTTCTGGAGCATTTGTTCCACCGTGCCCCCTCCAGGTACCAGGTCCAAGGACAGGTTGGTGAATTCTTCCTCTCTAGTGGATCCTGTACCGCACCTGCACATTCAAAAGGACGATCCAGTTGGCTTTAATACAGATGCAGAGATCAGGCCTTTTGATGAGGACTATGTGTTTCAATTCTCTAGTTGTGAACTAATCAAATATCAAAAGATTCAAAGGGTTCCCAACATTTATAAAACCACACATTGTCTTTCTCTCTGTGATGAAAGGGTGTGACTGTCTAGTCGTACCTTTTGCAGGTCCTAGTGATCTGCATTCTGACCACCAGGAACTCTTCCACGGGACATGTGTAGACTTTGGCCATGCTGGCTGCCATGGCGTGCATCTGAGGGCCGAAACCCCTCATCTGCTGCAGCACGGAGGTCAGGAACTCGTGAGCGTCCTGTAGATCAAAACACACACAGACATACAGAGAAGTTGATAGATGCACAGAGGGGTGAACTATTGGGAATTGGTCAAATAAAAAAACATAAAAGCCAGTGTTATCTTAAACCACTTCACGCACTTTCTGACGGAGATCACGAAACTGTGGAGCCCACGTAGAGACCGCCTTCTTGAACGAAGCCAGGAGGCGGATTTTAAGAAAAGCGTTGCTGGTGAGATGAGACTTGAAGATGTCCATGAGTGATCTGGAGAGGGGGAGTAAAATAGATCAGAGGCATTGTCTATAAAGAGGTTGATTAAGTAATATAATGAGTGGTTGTGTGTGAGGAGTGCTGTACCTCATGAGGGCAGCCTCTGGAATCCAACTCCAAACCTGCTCCTGACGGCTGATGGCTTTAACAAAGTCCCCCATTGTCAGGAAGCTCTGCAGGATGGAGATCAGATAGCACATCTGGGCTGGATTGGGGAACCTGACACATAAACATAACGAGACAAAAAGTCAATGTCAACATCATTATTTCTTTTCGGAAACTGGAGCTTGTTTTCTCCAAGATTCATGTCTATGCAGCCTCGTCTGGTGTGTGTATATGTGTATAATGCTGATTGGACTTACCCAGGATACTTGAGCTGCCGATCAGTGCGGTTGACTGGAACTTGTTTCTTCTTCTGGGGCTCAGGTGGAAGAACTTTCTGGAGTAGTATTTCCTCATCCTCGTCTTCGGAGAGAACAAACGGCACCACCTTGTCCTGGTGAGGAGTGGCCCGGCTCGGCTTCTTAGGCTTCTTCGAGCTCGGTTGCTCTGGAGCAGGCGAGACACGGTTGTTTTTCTGTTGAATTGAAGAAACACTCTGGTTAAATCATGCAAAGACAGACTCTATTATAGCTATGTGGTTCAGGTCGAGTGCTGCTGCACTTTGCATGAAACATACGTTACCTTATGTCCATGCTTGGACTTTTTGACCTTTTTCTTTGACCTTTTGGGTTTGTCCTCGACATAGGGGACACTGGTGACAAAAGAAAAGAAACACTGTTATCTTGTTGTGAACTTGATGTCTGGCTGGAGAAAACTCAAAGACACAAATCCATCTCTAGTCAAAGTCCAGCTATCAGCAAATAAAGATTTGGGACAAAATGAATTAACAAATCTCACTACATTCTAGCTAACAAAAGGATTGTAGGAATAAAGAAATGTCGTCAAGAGGAGTGACCTTACCTTTGCTTTTTCTTTTGGTGGTGCAGGCGGAAACAAAAGAAAATGGAAGTTATAATGAGCCATGTCAAATATCTTTGATAACATTTACAACTTCACAACATGTGCTAAACTACTAAAAATGTCTTGAATATGAAGCTGTGACTTAAGTCTTTCAAACCTACCAAAGGGCGACCGAAGAGTCGATACCTCCACGGGATGGATTCCTCGTTGTTGTCGGTGCCAGCAGAAGTGAATGAGCTGGTGACACTGCTGATGAAGAGAAACACAGTCGTTATTTCTGTTTTATTAGAACCACTCACTGTCTGATCCGAGGTGAATTCAGCATTGTACTAACTACAACCGGTTTTATGACTTTCAAAATCAATATTGAATCCTTTTTATTTTATTTTAACCATCCTGTTCAATTATTTTCAGGCCAACTGTGCACCTCCTGTCACTGTGCAAACCTGTGGTTTCCTCCTAGCAGGTTGTGTAATGAAATACACCACACTAAGAAAATAAACTAATCAAACATAACCATTTAGAGAGTCAGGACAACACTACACCAACAGTGTCTTACCTTCTCTGAGAGATGCGTGTCTTTCTGCTCCCATCTGACACAAAAGGTTCAACTTTTGTTGATTGCTGCACATAGCAAAGAGAAATAAACAAGATGAAAATGTATTTGAAAACACAATTAATCTTAAAAGCAACCGATTTCACAGACAGTGTCTTCAATCACAGCGAAGTGAGAAGTCAAGGTCACATTAACATTATAGAAAATAACAGAAAATGTGAAGTACATCAAGTAAAACAAACCTTTCCACAACAGAAAAACATATTTGCAACTGCGAAAGTAACTATCAAAGTTAGTAAGTAGACTGTAGATTGTAGTAGATTGACAAACTGCTTCTGTCGTGAAGGTTTGGCAAACTGATTCTGATCCCCAACTATTCTGTGACACTTATGCATACTGTAAGTCAACTATTCTAGAATGTTACTAAGTGTGACAAAACTCATTCTGCTCCCCAACATTCTGATGACAGGTTCAAGTCAACAATTCTAGAATGTGAATAAAATGTCACATTACAAATTAGAATGTAAAAAACAAAGTGTGTGTGTGTGTGTGTGTGTGTGTGTGTGTGTGTGTGTGTGTGTGTGTGTGTGTGTGTGTGTGTGTGTGTGTGTGTGTGTGTGTGTGTGTGTGTGTGTGTGTGTATGTTGTACGTGTAAAACAGAAAACAGCGGGTCTGTGTCTCTCATGGATTAATTTTACTGTACAAACACAACATTTCTCTGAAACTCAATATCAAATATTAAACTTCAGTGTCCACTTATGACCAAGTTTTACAAACGGCATTATTTGTAGGAGACTTACTGTTATTGAGTTGCTAGCTTTCAAAACTGCATTCATTGTTTTTGTTCTGGCCACATGGGGACAGCACAAAAAACTTTTGAGGCAACACCATACACATAATACCATCTTACACTCAACAAAAATATAAACGCAACACTTTTGTTTTTGCTCCCATTTTTCATGAGATGGACTTAAAGATCTAACATTCATTCCAGATACACAATATTACCGTTTCTCTCAAACATTGTTCACAAATCTGTCTAAATGTGTGATAGTGAGCACTTCTGCTTTGCTGAGATAATCCATCCCACCTCACAGGTGTGCCACATCAAGATGCTGATCTGACATCATGATTAGTGCACAGGTGTGCCTTAGACTGTCCACAATAAAAGGCCACCCTGAAATGTGCAGTTTTGCCTCACAGCAAAATGCCACAGATGCCACAAGCATTGAGGGAGTGTGCAATTGGCATGCTGACAGCAGGAATGTCAACCAGATCTGTTGCTCGTGCATTGAATGTTCATTTCTCCACCATAAGCCGTCTCCAAAGGCGTTTCAGAGAATATGGCAGTACATCCAACCGGCCTCACAACCGCAGACCACGTGTAACCACACCAGCCCAGGACCTCCACATCCAGCAGGTTCACCTCCCAGATCGTCTGAGACCAGCCACTGAGACAGCTGCTGAAACAATTGGTTTGCATAACCAAACAATTTCTGCACAAACTGTCAGAAACCGTCTCAGAGAAGCTCAACTGCATGCTCGTCGTCCTCATCGGGGTCTTGACCCGACTCCAGCTCGCCCCCGTAACAGACTTGAGTGGGCAAATGCTCACATTCGATGGCGTCTGGCACATTGGAGAGGTGTTCTCTTCACGGATGAATCTCGGATTACATTGTTCAGGGCAGATGGCAGACAACGTGTGTGGCGTTGTGTGGGTGAGCGCTTTGCTGATGTCAATGTTGTGGATCGAGTGGCCCATGGTGGTGGTGGGGTTATGGTATGGGCAGGCATCTGTTATGGACGAAGAACACAGGTGCATTTTATTGATGGCATTTTGAATGCACAGAGATACCGTGATGAGATCCTGAGGCCCATTGTTGTGCCATACATCCATGAACATCACCTCACGTTTCAGCAAGATAATGCACGGCCCCATGGTGCAAGGATCTGTACACAATTCTTGGAAGCTGAAAATGTCCCAGTTCTTGCATGGCCAGCATACTCACCGGACATGTCACCCATTGAGCATGTTTGGGATGTGCTTGACCGGCGTATACGACAGCGTGCACCACTTCCCACTAATATCCAGCAACTTCGCACAGCCATTGAAGAGGAGTGGACCAACATTCCACAGGCCACAATTGACAATCTGATAAACTCTATGCGAAGAAGATGTGTTGCACTGCATGATGCAAATGGTGGTCACACCAGATACTGACTGGTTCCGAGTCCCCAGACCCCCAATAAAGCAAACAAATGCACAGAGTGGCCTTTTATTGTGGACAGTCTAAGGCACACCTGTGCACTAATCATGATGTCAGATCAGCATCTTGATATGGCACACCTGTGAGGTGGGTTGGATTATCTCAGCAAAGCAGAAGTGCTCACTAGCACACATTTAGACAGATTTGTGAACAATGTTTGAGGGAAATGGTAATATTGTGTATCTGGAATGAATTTTAGATCTTTAAGTCCATCTCATGAAAAATGGGAGCAAAAACAAAAGTGTTGCGTTTATATTTTTGTTGAGTGTAAATAGTTTATGTGGTGAATATGTTAGCAGTCCCAGAGCTTCAGATTCAGAGATTCACCCTGACATATGTAGCTCCCATATTCACCTTTGTTGTGTCTCTTTAGCTGCTTATAATACTCCACTATGTTTACCACATAATACTGTAGAGTCAGGCGAAAGTTGTTTGTGGGATTGACACTATGAGCGACCCCTTTCACATTACACTGTGATTTTATTCACTTTTATCACAAAAACATTGATTAGTGCTGCCTTGATCTTTTACATATTAGAATTAGAATTCCCAATCTTTCTGCCTTTTCATCATTCATAAAACTTGCTTGAGTTGCACATCATCTAGTTATGTGACTTGAATATGCAGGTCTTCATTTGACTATGCTCACTGGGATTATGACATTTATGAGTCCCATTTTTTGTTGTTTTTTTACTCCTAATATAAAGCAATCATTTACCCACCAAAATAAAGTTCATAGGCTACACCATAAATGTCAACATTATTTTCTAATTAATT
The DNA here is from genome assembly GCA_026929865.2 of Hyperoplus lanceolatus. Classification (NCBI taxonomy): domain Eukaryota; kingdom Metazoa; phylum Chordata; class Actinopteri; order Uranoscopiformes; family Ammodytidae; genus Hyperoplus; species Hyperoplus lanceolatus. The sequence continues at coordinate 23,902,111 of CM049411.1, read as the reverse complement.
TTAAAAGTGTTGTCAAATCAATGTAGAATAAAGAAAAATTACAGTAGTTCCCTCTCAACTGTAATGGATTTAACTCAAATTAGCAACGAGGAACTTTTAATTATTGTTGAAACATTCTAATTTTTCCTCTAAGGATCATACACCATCAGTGCAAAGGACACTATTTTCATTTAGTTATTCTTTTTGCCTTTGTCCGGGAACGCTCACTCAGGAACATAAACAACACTACCACGTTTGTCCACAGGGGCCGCTACAATGAACAAACACTGAAAGTTCCTCGTAGACACTTTAAGTACACCCAAGCATTTAGTTCAAACAATTAGCCCAAGCATGGCCACTTCTTTGAATGTTCGCTGTGAATTCGAATATACTCAATTACTTTTTAGCTCTTACTTCTGAGCTTGTGCAAGTTTCCACACTCCTTCAAAAGTGGTTGGCAGTTCTGTGGTTAGCTCAGTGCGGCTGAACATCACCTCCGCTCACCTTGTAATTCCGCCTCTACTGTGGTTGAAGCAGAGTCTGGAGGTGCTCAGATCAAGCTTCTTGTGGTGATCAAAAGAATAGCGCCTGGGGGCTATTGTGAAGGCCCTGTGTGATAGCTCTGAGGGCCAGGATTGTAAAAGGAGGGAAGCCGTCTGCAGGTAAAGGAAACACAGTCAAATAGCAGGACAGAGAACAAAAGGAGAAACTTTACACCATCAAAAGTCAAAGCAAAAGGTTGTTCTATACCACAATGGGCCGAGCTGAAGAATGGAGCTTTCACATTAGATAAATGGAGGAGAGCCGACAACAGTTCCTCCTACCTGTTTATCCACAACGTTATCTTGAAAAAATTAACATGCCGTACATGCACATACTGGCTTCACTGTTCTTATCTAGGCCGTGCCATAGCGAGAATCAGCATAGCGGTTATCTAATGAAGAAGATGTTTAACAGTGCTGCATGTTGCCACTGCCTTAAATAATGCCGGAGAAGTTCATAAACAGCTTAGAGATAAAGCGCACAGTTTTATTTCCCATGTTCCCCGGACTGATAGCATATTAATTAACATAATCCATTACAGCTTAACTTGGGATTCAAAATCAGATAAGATACAACAGACATTTGTCTTCTGTTTGGGGGCCTTAGGTGATCCATTTTCACAACAACCCCCCCCCCCCCCCACACACACACACACACACACACCCATCCGGCTCCATGTAAAGTACAGGTCATGTGAACTTTTGTTTGCCGTGTTAAGCAGAAGTCGGCGCTCCATAAAGAATACATTGAAAAATATGAAAGTCGCTATAACAATCAATCTTCCGACGCAATTTTAAAATTCAGCGACACACAGCAGCTCCCCGTCTCTCCAAATAGGTGATGAACAGAGAGAGAGAGAGAGAGAGAGAGAGGCTGAGTAAATACAGTGTGCCAAGCAGGTCGAGTCTCACAGGGAACACATGGAGGAGGGGATGAGAGATGGAGGGAGAGAAGGAGCTAGCTAGACAGATAATTGGGAGATGGAGAGAGGATAGAGATAACATTACAGTGAAGAGGAGAGAGAGAGAAGGAGGGGAGGAAGAGGGAGTGGAAGGCTGGTATGGAGGAGAGGACCAGGTCTACTGTGTATTAATTTCAATAACAGGTTTTAACAACACCGAAGACAATACACAAGAATAACTTAAACAGTACAATCACACACACTCAAACACAAACACACACACACACACACACACACACACACACACACACACACACACACACACACACTGCAATCAGGGATTGATATAACTAAAACAGCTAAAGAAAATAGAGGACAAGTTAAGAGAAGAGTGAATACAAGGAAGGAAAGTGCAGAGATCAGATAGATAAAGGGATGTTCAGAGAGAAAGAGGGAGAGAGAGAGAGAGAGGGAGAGAGAGAAGAAGGCTGGATGACTCAAGGGGAAGAATGAGAAAAGGGAGACAAAAGAGAAGAAGGAGGGGGCGCCCTTAGCTCATTTGGTAGGGCGTCCCCCCATGGGCCTCGGCCAGCAGTGGACCCGGGTTCGATTCCAGCCCGCGGTCGTTCTCTGCATGTCACTCCCCTCTCTGCCCCATTTCAACTCTGTCTCTACACTATCAATAAAGCATAAAAATGCTGAAAAAATATATAAAAAAAAAAAAAAAAAAGAGAAGAGAAGAGAAGAGAAGAGAAGAGAAGAGAAGAGAAGAGAAGAGAAGAGAAGAGAAGAGAAGAGAAGAGAAGAGAAGAGAAGAAGGCAGGATGGAGATCGAGAAAGTGTGATGCTGTGCGAGGAGGGACATCTCACCAGATGCAGGGAATATGGTGAGGCTTCAGTTTTCTACCTCTGGCAGCTGGAGAACAGACATAATAAATAATAAAAATAAATAAAGGAGCCAAGTTTTTGACACATAGTTCAAAAAACCCTGAGAAGAATTAGATAAAACAAACAGTGGTGCTGAAATACATGAGGCGGCTGGTAAACCGACAAGCCGGGAAAAGGAAAGATGGAATAACAAATGAGACTCAGTCAAGCAAAACATGTCACTTGTGCCACATGGAATACAGGGTAACACACAGACTCTATGGAATATTACACAATGTCTGAGGTACTCTACAGACCCAATAAAGCCTAAGAGTCTTAACCAAACAAAAAATCTAATCAAATATCTTCCCCCTACAATGCATTCGTTTTCATTACGGACGGACAGACGTGATGAACGTCAATGAATTGATATTCTACCGCTAAAAGGTTAGACAATTAGATTTGCCAGAGACGGGAGCATTACTGCTACAAGCGTCTTTGACTGACTAGAAAAGCCATATATAAATCCCATCAATTATTATTAATATTAATACCAGAAATGAAATCGCCCAGGATGGAAGTTGTACCCGCACTATAGGATTGTGATTGGATGCTACTAGTCAGCTGATCAACAGTACAAAGAAAACTAACACAAAACTAACACAAAGCTTCATTTCAGTAAAACGAAATGCTCCAAAGAAGAATGTATACTTATTTGAGAAGATATCTTATAATGGAGACATTATTCAGAGTCCACAATTTGATTCTGTAAAAAAATATTACTTACTTGCAGTATGTTTCATATTAATATATGCCAGTTTGTTTTCAGCAGATTGCTTTCGGTGTAACAGATTTCCAAGTGACTACCTTCTACCACTCTTCACTTGAGGGCACAATCAAAACAAACGTTTGAAGCTATCACAGTTCAAACCAATTAATAATTCTTTAAAAGCATTGCACTTCATGCCCTGATCGATGTCCTTCTTACTGTAGACTGTAGTAAGTGATCATTATACCATGGACAAACAAATAAGGAACAAACAACAGTGAATTTCCCTTTAAACAGATTGCAGACCCACACTAACTTTTAATCAGATAAAATTGTAAAGTAATCTCTATGAGAGATCAATATGCCAGGGCAATCAAAAGTAGCAGAGGCTATTGTTACTGTAATAACTGACACAAGCATTTCACATAGACGCAGCACAGCAGAGCCGACTGGGCCTCCTGTTGCCTTTCTCAAAGGCATTAACACACAGGACTCATGATTTCCCTTTGGAGATGAGTAAAGTATCTATCTATCAAAATAACAAGCAGAACCTTCATCTGTTCCCCTTCCTGAAGGTCCTGTTTGTCTGTCTATACGAGAAGTCAGCCTCTTCCTTGTATTATAATGACCATGTGTCTTGATGCCAAGCCGGCATTGTGTGTTTTGAGAGATAGAAGCACTGCTTATACAGTGACCTTGTTTTAACCAGGGTCCCCGTCTCCTTCTTGTTCCTCACACAAAAGGCAAGAGCTTTAAAATAATGTACAGTCCAGTGAAAGGAGGAGGACCTCTATATCTTCAAGAAGAGTCGGCGGGATACACTGTGTTCCAAATTGTTATGCAAATTGGAATTAAGTGTCATAAACATTGAATTTTTTGTATTTCTCAATCTTGTATTGTGTCTCAGGGCGCTTTGGATCATTGAAATCAATCTCAGACACCTGTGATAATCAGTTTGCTATGTGAGCCCAATCAAAGGAAATCTAATTAACAAGGACGTTCCACATTATTAAGCAGGCCACAGGTTTCAAGCAATATGGGAGAGAAAAAGGATCTCTCTGCTGCCTAAAAGCATCAAGTAGTGCAATACCTTGGACAAGGAATGAAAACAATAGATATTTCACAAAAACTTAAGTGTGATCATCGTACTGTGAAGAGATTTATGGCTGATTCAGAGCACAGACGGGTTCGTTCGGATAAAGGTAATATGAGGAAGGTTTCTGCCAGACAAATTCATCGGAATATAAGAGCAGCTGCTAAAATGCCATCACAAAGCAGCAGACAGGTATTTGAAGCTTCTGGTGCCTCTGGAGTCCTGCAAACCTCAAGGTGTAGGATCCAGAAGTTTGCAGTTGTGCATAAACCTATTATTCGGCCACCCCTAAACAATGCTCACAAGCAGAAACGGTTGCAGTGGGCTCAGAAATACATGAAGACTCATTTTCAAACAGTCTTGTTTACTGATGAGTGCCGTGCAACCCTGGATGGTCCAGGTGGATGGAGTAATGGATCATTGGTGAATGGCCACCATGTCCCAACAAGGCTGCGACGTCAGCAAGGAGGTAGTGGAGTAATGTTTTGGGCCGGAATCATGGGGAGAGAGCTGGTTGGCACCTTCAGGGTCCCTGATGGTGTGAAAATGACCTCGGCAAAGTATGTTGAGTTTCTGAATGACCACTTTCTTCCGTGTTACAAAAAGAAGGATAGTAAAATCATCTTCATGAATGACAATGCACCATCTCATGCTGCAAAGAATACCTCTGTGTCATTGGCTGTTATGGGCATAAAAGGAGAGAACCTCATGGTGTGGCCCCCATCTTCCCCTGAACCTTTGGAGCATCCCCATGCAAAACATCTATGAGGTTGGGAGGCAGTTCACATCAAAACAGCAGCTATGAGAGGCTATTCTGACATCCTGAAAAGATATTCAAGCAGAAACTCTCCAAAAACTCACAAGTTCAATGGATGCAAGAATTGTGAAGGTGATATCAAATAAGGGATCCTATGTTAACTTGTAACTTGGCCTGTTAAGATGGTTTTGATTGAAATAGCTTTTGATTTCACTAAATATGACCTTCACATCCTGCAAATTCAACAAATGACCGTTTTTAGTTCTTCACAGCCTATAAAATGTTTTGAAACTCTGCTGTGCATAATCATTTGGAACAGTGCATTTGGAGTTTTTTATTTTTGAAAAAAATACTTTTATTATTGGGAGGTTTGTTCAATAAAATTTGAAATAAACTCTAACGGTTGATGACTTGAAAATGATACTGAATGTGATTTGCATTGACTATTTAGGAAAATCTGGGAAAATCTAATTTGCATTATAATTTGGAACGCAGTGTAGATATAACCAAACTGCAACTAGGGCATTAACTTTAATCTTAACTGTATAACCTTTGAATGTATAATGGAAGTTTAATCAGGGAAACAACGTGTCAGAGGACGTCTGCCTTAAAGACTGAACTCAAGAGGCAACCAGCTCTCAAATCGCTGTTTAGGTATACACATTTCCTCCAATAAGTGCTGTAAATTAAATGTGAAAGCATAGGGAATTAGTGGCTTGAAAGTGGAAAACAGAGTTGATATACCATATACTGTAGCTGACCTATTTATTGTGTATCTGTGTATCTGAATCTTATGGCAGTGGGGGCGGGACCCGATAAGCCTTTGGCTTCTCCTGCTTCCCAAACACAAAGTAATATGTATGAATATGCAATGAGAAAATTATGTATTTTGTGTAATCCGGAAGAATAATAATAAATAAATTTATAAGACGGCTTGACATCAGAAAACATGGCCTACCTTCCACATAATGTGCCCACCACTTGTAAGCCCAATGTCCATCCATCACTCCATCTGATAGGCCTCTGCTGGCTTTGGACAGCCGGTTTTTCATATTGATGTAGGCAGTTCAGTTTTGATTCAATACATATTTTAAAGAACAACGTAAGTTATTTTCCAACGGTTTTCTAGCTGATGAATGTCAATGAGCCGGCATGTTATTCTAATCCGTTCTATTGAAACAACAGTGACATTGCAGGCTTTATGTCGGCGCTCAGAGTGCTGCCAGTGTTTGTTTTGGGTGATGTCTTACATTGCCCAAAGCAGCCATCCACATCCTAAACAGGCCTGTGTCCAATTTTCTAGTGGCTGAACAATGAGCATTCTGAACACCCTCTGCATTCTCCTCTCTGCCGACCCGTTACAGCCTATCCAACGGAGAGAGAGAAAAACAAGGCAAAATGGCTGGGAGGTTTGAAGAAGACCTTCTTATCTTTCACTGCTTAGTGAATGTGTGAAGGTTTGAACCTCAGGAGGAGCAAAAACAGATGCAAGGGACCACGGATGCTCAGAAGATGGAATTTACAGTATCTTACCATCCACTGATGCGTGCAGCCTTGATGCATTCATCTGGCCTCATAAACACTACACACTTTAACACACATTCCTACGGACTGTTTACAAATGACATTAAACACACCTACTGTGTGCACCTACACATGCGTTGATGCGTACATGTACACTGATATTCACACAGGAAAGCTTACTGTTGCAGCAGAATTGTGCAATGGCTTCTTGCAATCCTCTATAGGTGCACATAACAAGCTCAATGACAACATTGACACACGCGTTGGTATTGTATAGCACACATACAACCTGGATTCAAAAGAAGTTGGGACCTTATGTAAAATGGGAATTTTAATTCTAATCCTTTTTTTTTTACACCTGCAAAATTATTTCCCATCCTTGCTTAAATACACCTCCAGTTGCTCAACATTCTGGGGTCCCCATTGTCATATTTTGGGCTTAACAATGCACCACACATTTTCAGTTGGAGACAGGGGTAGACTGCAGGCAGGCCAGTCTAGTACCCACACGGAGCCAAGCTGTATTGAGACATGCAGAGTGTGGCTCGTTATTGTTTTGCCAAAAAAAGCAGGGAAAGACATCCATGCAGCTTTTGTGGATGTTGTTGATATATGGCTATTACTTTGCATGGTAGAGTCTTATCTTGCATTTGCAGATATAGTGAACTGTGTTTACTGACAATGGTTTTCTGAAGCGTTCCATGTAGTAGCCCCGTCCCAACTTTTTTGAAATGTGTTGCTGGCATCAAATTCAGAATAAGCATACATCTAAGTATTTCATATTACAACGAAATAGATTTTTTTTTCCTATTTCTTTATCGTATATATATATATATAATAATATATATTATTATTTATTTATTTGTATTACTTTTCGTTTTGTTGTTGTTGTCTTGTCTCTGACAGCTTGTCGTGTCCCAAACGTGTTCATGTAGTCTTGTCCCACACACAATGGTGTTTTTGTCATGTCTCGCACTGTTTTGTCATGTACCGAATCACTTAAATAAATAAATAAAAAATAGATGGGGTAACACATTAAACATATTGCCAAAAAGGATTACAATTATAAAATTATCACGTTCTGTTTTATATACGGTACGTTTTAAAAAGCATCCCAACTTTTTGGGAATTGGGGTTGTTTACACACACACACACGAGCGCGCACGCACACAACTTTATTGTTCGGCCTACTCTTTGCTGTGACACTGACAGATAAGGCCTGACTGCTGACTGAGGCAAAGACAGAGACATACCTCAGGGGAACACCTCGGCTGCATCTCATTAAACCAAACTTTCTTCCTTCGCTTGTCACTTCTGTGATAACCAGACTCAAGATGTGAAGAGATTCTATTCATCCATTGTCTGGAGGATTCAGAGGGGAAGGAGACGGAGTCATATAAGAGAATAGTGATGGTTGTCGTTATATCATGAAAACCTCTATACCCCTAAAAGATTAAAGAGTAAATCTGGATGTCCAGCAGGTACTGCACTCTCTGACAGCACAAGGGATATTATTTTGTTATCATATACTGCCTCAAGTCATAATATAAAACATCCATTTTGACTTGGTAAAATAAATTCCTGATATATGTAAGCTAGTTTTGTGCTACGTGCCTAGCAACATTGAGAGAACAGATCACCACCTTCTTCAGAAAAAAAAAACGTTTCAGGTTTAAAAGGTGTCTTCTGAAGTGACTAAAGGCCTTTGCACACCGGGCGCATTTTATTTGTGCGATTAATCCGTTAATTAACAAACATATACAGAGTCAATACAAGCTTCCACACCAGCGCCGTCATTTCGCTCCGTGAATTTGTATTTTTAATTTTGTTCGATTTTTCTGGGATGTCGCTTCTCAAAGTGAGACGTGACACAATTCACATTTCAAAACATTCGCTTTTACGTTGCGTTTATTCGCGTCGCGCCCGGTGTGCAAAGGCCTTAAGAGGAATGTTTAAATGTTAAGGAAACAGTTTAATCTTTCCTATGAGGATTATAAATTACCTTTAACAGAATAATTAAAAGAATGCTATTTTTTGTTGCTAGAATAAACCAAAACTGAAAGTTCCAAGTAGTCACTTTAATCAAACAAAAGTTCACTTCAAATTCAGTGTTACTCACCAAAACACATCAATGTTTAACAAATGCGTTCAATGCATTTCCTTCCTCGTAAAAACAATTGCAAAGCCGTTTTCCTCCCTTCCTCTGAGGGTTCACTCTGTTATCCCCGCCAACTGACCACCAACAGTGATACAAGCCACAGGACTGTGTGTGTATATTTTCACCCCTGTGTTTGTGGGCTATAGTATATAATCATGATAGCGATACAATTGTCCCACAAAGAATGCCCTATGGTGCTACCAGTGCTTCAAAACACCCCTGTGCATAGTTTTGACTACACTTACAATATGGATATTTGTGCAGAGAAGTTTAGCTTACAAGTGGTCCCAGAGAAACAATGTAAAAGAGATGTTCTATTGAATACGCTGACGATGTTGTTAAGTTTGTGGTAAAGGATAAGTTGATGTGGACTGTTTTTATACAAGGCAGTGCAACCCTACCACAGATACAAATAAGAAATTCATGTGTCGGTTACATCAATAATTCTTGACAGAATGTAACAGCAGTGCAATTTGCCAGACTGAGAAATAAAAAAAGAGTGTCAATGTCTTTCAAAAGTTTGGATACTATATCTCGCTTGACAACAAAGAGAATTTTCCTGTTAAAAAAAAAGGTTTCAGGAGAGTCTGATAAAAAAAAAACTTCATTTGACGGCATCCCCGTGAGCATTCCCCCAACAACACTGCGCTGTGTTTTGCCAGTAGCTGGATACTCATGAGGGTCACTTTTGTGTAATGAATAACAGCTTAATTAAAACCCACAAGCCGTGTTTGTTCACATCCTCCCAAAAGACGGTGAACGATGTTTACTATTTTTGCGAGCCAACCCTTTGATTCAAGATTTCCGAAACCCCTTCTGACACAATCACTCCTCCTTTAAATATAGTCTCTGACTACTGTTAGGTGATCCATACATATACATGAGATTCTGCTGTACACACCCTTGATGCTCGGCAGCCCCTTTGCTGCACTCTAAACAGGCGGATTCTCTTCGAGTGTTGAGTCATCGTTAAAACATTCAACAGCAACATAACACTGCATCAAATCCAGCTAAGACACATCAGTTAAAAACAATCTTTAAATATTGACTTTTTCATAATATATGCAACCTTGGATGAAGACCCTTATTGGTGTAATATACTGGTTGGTAAACCTACCGAAACAGAGCCTAACCATTGATTTTAACAATAGTGTGTCCCTCAATTTCTTTTAAAAATACTGACTAAATGTATGCATCATAGACATCACAGCAGGTATTTGAAACAGAATCGAAGGATTGACATGGATATGAGAGAGGATATTTTAGAGACTTTATCCTTATTCATTAACTCATAAAAAAAAAAAAAAAACCTCATAAAGGGACTGTCCAAAATGATCACATGGAAGGGATGGGGGGTGCGAAGAAAGGGCATTTTTTTCTTCTTACTGAATACCCTTTAGGAATTGACGACATCAAGATATGTTGCCCTTTGTGCAGATTATCTGTAATAGCCGTAATAATAATAAGTAGGAAAATGGTATGCCGGAGACTGTGAATCATCCTTGTTCGACAATATAATGGCACCATAATGCTTACAAATGAGCTGAAAAACAACATTCGGTTCCCCACCAAAATACTTGAATCTACCTCCCCCCCTCTTCACACCCCTTCCTCTTTCGCAACCCAGAGCAGTAAAGCGGCTACAAAACAACCGTAGGCACTGTGACGATGATGATACACGTTCACTACAAAAACTGAGTAGAGTAATAAAATAAAAATAAAACAGGTCCATATCATTTCACTGTGTTCTCTTGAGCTTAGAGAGTCCGGACTAGTTCGTGTGCCGTTTTTTTTGTTGTTGCAGAGAGTCCCTCGGTCTGTCAGTGAGGTAAGAGGTTTCTTTATGTATGATTGGATCCATCCATAGGCCGCCCTGGGGGAGTCATTTTATCCTGTACTCAGCCAGCTCATTCACAAGAAAATTGTACATATCTCCTGGAGGAAGCCTGCGATGGGAACGCATCCATCTCACCTCTTCAAACGAGGGTTTCATATGTAAGGCTTTGAAGGTCCGCTAGATGCCCTCAGGTTTCTTTAAACTCTGAGCCAGTGTCAACAGTAGCAGAGACACTGTCTTCCTTAAGCCTACACAGTTAGTTTGCTGTTAGTTCAAAAGGCTCCAGGGGGTTTAAAGGTCTCCGCTCTGGGGTTCAGGTCTGGCTTCCTGGTTGCGGCTGCGGCCCAGTCTGGGGAAACGGGAGGTGGTTTTGGACCGGGGCGTCTTGGTACCTCCATCGTTTGCCTGGGGTGTGTCCCTGGATGAGAGTTAAAGAAAAAAAAGGAGGAGGAGAAAGAAGAGAATGATTTAAAGAAAAGAGCCATAGACTTTAAAATGAACATCTGGTGAAGTTTATCACCATGTTTAATATTCAAAACAAACCACCGATGCGGCATCTGGAGACTTAGATGCATAATTTCCCTTCCGCCTCAGGTCCTTTCCCTGGAAAAAGCCAGGCATTAGTCAAAACAAATGCAAATGGAGAAGCTTCTCGTGAGCCAAATAATCAGAATCTCAATTAGTCTACATTTATTGCTAATGGCCAAATGGAAAATTACAGCTGATTTCCCTTTTGTTGCTATAACCATCGTCTGATGCACTTTTTTCGTTCTCGCACAGCACATCCGCAGGTCACGGTGATAATGGCAGCAGATTTACCGCTCAACTCTTAATTATATTTTAAAACTGTCGGGTTTTATGAGAGCAGGATTCTCATTTCCTCCATCAGCTTGTTGAAAATGCTCTGTCCTGACGACTTTAACGTGTTTCCAGCTGAATCATATTAACTAAAATGTAATCCTGTAAAAGGGATATGAAATATAAAATTCACTAGATACATGTTTTTAGGCTTAAAGACTGAGGCTAAAGCTTCACTGAGGGAAAAAGTCAATTTTCTAACCAGCTGATACATGATGCAGAGAACATGGGGAGAAAGAAACAGCATTGATTAGATGGTTATTTCTTTCTCACAGAGCCACATGAGGCTGCTTAGCTTACATATTTTTTGAACTGTGTGTTTTCACTTTTAACTTTACAAAAAAAAACTGGTAAGACAAGAACTAGCTTGAAGGCTATTTTGAGTAAAGCTTAATGGAAATGGAAATCCAATAAGGAGTAGCACAAAGCTGTGAATGTAGCCTCAACTTTTGAAATCTTTTTCTTCTACACAGTAGGGAATTACTGCACATGGCTGTGCTACTAATGAAAGGGTATTATTTTATCCCGTAATCCCCATAAGCCGTGACGAACATGCTAAGGATCGCAGCCCCTAAACAAACAGTTTAATTCAATCTTTAACTTTTTCTCTTAGATTTTGGTTCTAGAGAGGCTTAAATAAAGACCACCACCCTCCATTATATTTAAATTATGATGCTGTAGTAAGAGTCTTTTTACAGCTCCATGAACACCACTAAAGCAAGTGGAGGAATCCACAGGCCACAGGCTTACAGTTGTTGAGCTCTGATTGGACACGAGGGAGTGATTGCTTCACGAGGGAGTGATCTAACAGTCAACTGAAAAGAAAATTACATTTTATTCAGATGACGCACTTATCCAAATCGACTTCCAGTAAGTGCATTCTACAATGAAGGTAAAAACCAAGAATCACAAGTACTATAGCTTCAAATAAACCAAACTAAAAAGTGCCACATGTACTGTAAGTGCTACATGTAGGTAACAAGTGTTTATTTTTTTGGTGTGTGTATGTGTGTGCGTGCGAGTATCATCTTCCTAGTCAAAGTGCAGTTTGAAGATACGTGTTTCCAAGCCTGTGGCGGAGAATGTGTAGGCTTTAGGCTGTTCACTTCAATCTTGTCCTATGGAATCCATTTCACAGTTCAGCTCCTGGTCATTTCAACATCTCATTCCTCAGGAGGAAATCATCTGATCTGGGCCATTTGACATCACTGCCCCAGTTACTTTGTAGGACTTTGTAACTCTAGCGAGGCGTTCAAGGGGCTTCTTTTACAAAGGTATTTTTAAATCATTTTAAAAAAAAAATGGTCCAAGTGGTCTCTTTGATGACAAAGGCCGGCTGCTATGAATAAGGTTTATCTGTGACATCAGTTTTGGCCCTGTGTTAACCCATTGATGACGGCTGCTGCGCGATGCCACATTGGCTCTCCTGCCTGATGCTGCATCGCGCAGCATTATTACTTTATCTAATTTTTATGGCATTCCCAGCATAGAATGCACTGTCATTGGTTCAAATACACATGAGGTGGGTTTTGTTGATTTTTTTAAGACCACGTGACCACCCAAAAGTTGTGTGGTTTGCCGAAAATCACGTCAATCAAAACAAATAAAAATAAAAAAATAAAACAAAATAATAAAAAAAATACGCCAGCTATGTCGGCGACAGAACAGTTAGTGGCGTTTGGTGCGCAGAATCAAGGTCTACTATAGACTACTGACGAAAATCACACAACACATTGCATCTATTTATTAACAATATTTAATAATTTTCTAATTCATCTCATTTTGACGATTTTTAGAAATATTTGTTGGTTTGTAAGCGCTAAGTGAGCATGTTTAAATAAAACCTGTGAACCTTAACTTTTAAATGTATTTTATTTCATGTTTCTATGTGCTACACAGGCTTAGATATTAAGGTTTTGGTAGACTTGACAATTCGTACTATTTTTTCAGAAAACCCTCAGGCATTAAGGACATGCATCCTAGATTGCCATAGTCATCAATGGGTTAAGAGTCTGATTCCCACTGAAGACAACAAGCGCTAAAAATAAATTCAAATGCGCTCGTCATGTTGAGTTGTTTTGGCTGAAAGTGTCACTGCCTGCGAGTCATATGTTTGTTTGTGAAGCGTCAGGGGTTTTAAAAAGCAGAACAGACAGAAGGGCAAGGAGCCTTATCATGTTAAAATGGACTGAGACATGGTGGGTGAGACAGTTAAAAACATGGCCGCCATGTTAGAACAAGCTGACATTTTAACTTAAGTATGAAAGAAAAAAATAAGTAGCTGCAAAGTGCCTCTGTCTTGAGAATCTGGATCAAACAGCTTTTTGGGGGGACATGGTAACCAGCCAATCTGAGGAAAGCCTGCCTGAACATAATAGCTTTTTCCTTTTTGGCACAGAATGTACATTTAGTAGCGGCCTAAGTACCACTTATTCCCCTATCTCAAAACGCACCAGGCAGGCTCCATCAAGTGCAGTCATAAAACTTATATTTGACCAAGGTTGGACAAACGCTGATGCTATTGGGATTTTTCAAACAGCAAACATGATATTGACTTGTGCAGCATGATTACTTTTGCTAAGCACAGTTGGAATATTAATAATTTGACTGTAATGTAGCATAATTAGAGAAAATTGCTAGACAAACACAAGCATGCGTCAAATTGATCGTCTAACAGCAAAGTGTGGGACGTAATGGATGGCACTGTTTAAATAGTCACTATTCTCTTCACATTTTCTTTCTTCATCTCTCTCTCTCTCTCTCTCTCTCATACACACAACAGTTCACCTACTGTGTTTAACCAGCATTCATGTGTACAGTCTGACACAGATACATTCTGTCAGGCAGACACATAAAAGTTACGTCGCCTATTCTGAAGTCAAACTGCCACAAACTGCTCTTGACGGTGAGGCAAAGGTCTGCAACGTGGTTTTTTTCGAAGGCAGCAGGTCAATAAGAGCCTGACTTAATGTGTGTACTTTGTGTTCTGAGTAAACCATAACAGTGGGGAGGTCGAGCTGCATACTAAGTGATTGCTAATCAGGGGAGTTAGAGTCGTTGAGATGTTTCTGTGTGGACCTAGTGATTTGACATTGCCATGCATCCCTATAGCCACCCTGCTAGCAAGAGCCCTACCAACAGCAGGGCTAATCATTATTACCATAATACTTACCAACATACTATAAACAATGTATACCCAAATCAAGATCCACTGACGAGCTTCCAAGGTCGTCGACTGTATTACTGCTTGTGTTGAAGTCACCATTAAGAATCAAAAGATTATTCTCGACATTCATTCATTCTTTGACGCTAATAAGTGAATATGCTGAACAGTCCAAAAAGCACTGCGCTCAAACACCAAGACATGATGCAGTTGAAGCCTCTGGAAATGGCCAGTCAGTCCGGACCGAGTTGGAATATTTATGTCAAGCTACAATTTCCAAGCTCAAGAGTGAACTTTGACGATGTCATCATTTCTAATAGATATTTCTCATTTTGTGTCTTAGAAATAGATATTTCAATACAGAAGGTTGATTTAACTGTATTGTGCTAGTGAAAAGGCACTACACGCTTTGCTGCCACACACATAATACAGACGTGTCTCCCCGGAGCAGTTTTTTTTGATCCTCTGAAAACACAAGATGTCATACTGTCTTCATATACATCGTCTGGTAAAGATCAGTGTGATCACATAGCAATGTCTGGTGTCTGTTTCTCTGTTTCTCTGTCAAAATACAGCAACGTTAAATCAAAGCAGCGGGAAACCTGCCAAGCATGTTTTCTGCCAAACTCGCGTCAATCGAGCGGCTAATTATGACAAAAAAAAAACAAACACCTTCTACATTCATCATTCGGGGAGGGTTTGAGACCCATCTGGCCTTTGAGCATAAAGTCTATGTGGTGGAAGATCTGGAGTGTGTTCAGCCCTGATCGTCTTTCGTTAACTCTATCCTCTCGCTGTCCCCTTCCCTTCATCTTTCTCACTGAACTGCTTCCTGTCATAGTCCCAATTGTCCTACACTGGCTTCAAGTTCTCTCGATGCACTAGAATCATCTCGTGGTTGATCCCTTCAACAATTAGCCATCAAGAAATTGAGACGCTAGATGAGTGTATGGGAAAAGATTCTTTCTGTAACGTTTTATACTAAAAGTGATCAGAGTGCAGAGCAGATGGGATTTTTAGTTGATTAGACACTGATTATATAGTGGAAACGGGCCGTGAAAATGAGCATGATGCTGATTTTATTCACGTTGGTTAATCCCCCTCCTTCAATGTCTTTTTTCCATACCTAGCCTATAGTAGCGACAGGCCCCTTTTAATTTGAGACTCTACAATGTTATCTTAATGAGGATCAGTCACGGTGGCTTCATAGCCAAGGAATGCATTGTTTTACCATTTGAAGCCAAAGAGTAGTCTCCTCCCTATCTCTGCATATTCTCCCATGTTCCTGCCCTTCCCCCCTCATCAAGTTAACGACCAGACTAATCAGGCTCTCATCCTTCACTGATGATGTAACACCAGCACTGGGTTGATCAGGCAGCTACAGAGTCCAGAATAGACAGCGACGTCATGTTGCACGGTTAGGTCAGGAAATGTAGAGAATGCTTGTTCTCAAAATCCCTTTGTCGAAATCTGTGAATATCTCCTCACGATCCGCTAACTGTCCGTACTGTGTTTGCACTTAAAAACATCCAGTGTTAAAACAAAGCCTAGGCTCTGTAAACTGGCATGTTGCTAGCTGCAGTGGGCGCCACCGTTGTTCACATACCCTTTTTTTTCCAGACAGGTAGCGAATTGTGAGGACTCATTGACAATAAGTGATTTGAAAACAAGGGAAGGAATACTGTATGCCTTTACACGTACATGAACCTGATATATTGTGGTATGGCGATCCAGAATTCTGGTGTCAGCACAGATCACAGTGGATTGAGTAACTGAAAAGTAAAAGTAATTTGCTATCCACTCTCTGTCAGCTGTCGCCACAACGTTGCATCAAACACAGACATGGTTTTGCGGGCTCTGTGCAACATGTAACACGATATGATGCCCAAGATGTCTCTGTGCAACCTTGTTAACATGATGTCCTGATTCATTTGATCTGCCTGTTGGCGTGGCTGTTTCTCTGTTGCGTGTCATACCCAACCTTTTTACTGAGGTGACTTTCTGGTGGTTCAGCCCGACAGTTTTGACCTATAATCAGCACTTTCACGCACTCAGCCAGTTGCTGAAAAGCTGATTAGGGGTCAGCAGAGTTCTGTCCGCCATCTCCCGTTGTTCTGTCGTTTACTAACAGTTGACCTGCTGTGTTGACATGATTTAAAAACAGTCAGCAGTAAGTGGTGCACAAGCAGACAGCTACTGGGTAAGGACAGATGGACGTGTGAATTTAAGACACATTAGACTGTGAACGAGAACTCACGTCACGACGCCTCGAGCAGACCGCGCTGCCTTGACACTGTACTATTTCATGTCATTCAGAGAAGTGCGGGAATGGAAATATGAGGAGATGAGAGAGAGAGAGAGAGAGAGAGAGAGAGAGAGAGAGAGAGAGAGAGAGAGAGAGAGAGAGAGAGAGAGAGAGAGAGAGAGAGAGAGAGAGAGAGAGAGAGAGATTATTAAGCCTCTCAGGGCAGACTCAATAATGAGCAGGCTGTGCTTCACAGGTTTTAACAGGCCCATGTTCAGCTGTACTCTACTGGAATACTGCTTTTCCGGTAGACTTACTTTTTTAGTTTGAATTCATCTGTACTTATATGTTGAATTATCATATCATGCAGCATGGGCCATTATGATATGACCAGATTATTTGGACCTTAGTATAAGATCATAGTACTTCTCTCATCCACTGCTGACAGCACGGCATGCTGAAGACGAATGTATCTCATGACTTCATTGATCTTCTCTCATGAGCTCGCCAAGATAAAGTTTATTGATCATAAGCATTAGTTGCTAGCTCTCAGCCGGACCGTCATACATCATACAAAATGTAGAATTGGTAGAGAGAGGCGGGAGTCGTCTCGTTCTGTATATAATACGAGGGAGATGGTAAACATGGCGAGAGACAAAAGAAGCACGACTCTATTTAACTTCATTTGCTTCTGATTGATCTGGGAAAATCCTCTCCATCGCATGCTGATGTGCAAACATGTTACCATGGATACCAAATGGTCTTGCATAAATATGTGGTTTCCTAGACGGATGGATTTAGAAGTTTATTTTTCAAATTCATAATATAATCACGTATCGACTTTCCCACAGTACTGTGCTTGGCCCGCTTTCTTTTCATGCAACGAAGAAACTGCACCAGGGTCTGGTTCAGAAACAGACTGGGACCCTCCTTCTGCACCTATTTTAGAACTGCTTGTCGTACGCCATGACAATGTTTTGGAAAAATATTATAATCATAAGACGATTTTACACACGGTGGCTTTAAACATGACCACAAAGCAGAGTGGCTACATCTATGTCAACGATGTTGTTGTTGTTATGTTGTTGCCTTAGGCCGATGACTCAGATGAGAGAGAGAGAGAGGAAATGACATTCCAGTTAGACGGTGTGTCACACTCGCTGACTGGTCACAGAAAATGGAGAGTGAATTGAATATTGACAGGAAATGACTAAAATGTCTCATTTCATCAGCGGTACCCTGGTAATGGAAGGAGGGTAGCCGAGCGACATGCACTCTCTGAGTTCGTGTGAATGTGTGTGTGTGTGTGTGTGTGTGTGTGTGTGTGTGTGTGTGTGTGTGTGTGTGTGTGTGTGTGTGAGGGAGATCTTATATTCTGTATGTGTGAATATGCGTATGAAGGTAAAACTCAAATGGGAAACAGTGACGTTCGTTACAAGGGATATGACATTTTGGGTGACATTAATCCTCCTTGTTTGTATCCTCTAACGGCTTCTACCATGGCATCTGTGGCAGCTCATTCTTTTAAAAAAATATTCTAGATCCAATTATGACAATGCATAAAGACCGTTATTATAAAATGACAGGCAGCTTTTCATTTTGAGATTTCTGCATTAGTAAAAGGCAGCTAAAGGCAGCTCTAGATTTCTTTCCATAGAGGTAAATCACGTAGATCACGCCATATTTAAGTGTACGGTGATACAAAACCACAACTAAAAACCTCCATCTCTCAATATTAAGGAGTTACACACAAATGTGTATGTACAATCCCTGTCCGTTCCTATTTGCCTTCCTTCCTTTAAATTCCTAAAACGTTGCACCAGTCTTTCACAGAAAGGAGCCCTTGCACCTGCACACATGTGTTTGGCATTCTTTTCCTGGATCTCTCTCTCTCTCACCCACGCACACACACAATAACAAAGGCCTAGACGCTGTATGTCCACTTACAGACAGAAAGGCAGCAGCGACAGCAGGCTCTCCTTTGTGGGTCGGGTCGTGAACTCCGGCAGTGTCTGGATGAGTTTGTTCATCACCATGCGCAGGTAGCCCTGCAGCTGCTTCCTCCTCTGCTCCACAAACTTGGCATCCTGGGGGGGGGAGAGAGAGAGAGAGAGAGAGAGAGAGAGAGAGAGAGAGAGAGAGAGAGAGAGAGAGAGAGAGAGAGAGACAGAGAGAGAGAGAGAGAGAGAGAGACAGAGGAAAAGAGTTACGTGTGAATACACTTTTGCTGGAGGGAATAAAGGCCAAAAAGAACCTATGGAAATAAGATCCAATCATAGTAGCCTTCATTTGGCGGACATTGGCTTCTTTTTTCCATGTTCAAAGACTTTTTGGTTATAAAGTATTTATTGTGACTGGGTGGAACTAGCCACCAGCAAGACCCACAAAATAAAACCGTCACACGAAAAAGGCCGCTTCCGAAACAATGTGAATGTTGTAATTTATTTATTTATTTAAATAATTTGACGGTGTTGAATATTGTCCCCTGTATAGATGCTGCTTTCTTAAGCCTCGAAACAATAGATGCTTCAAGTGATAGAGTTGTTCCTGTTGTTTGCACCCCTGAGATTCCCTTTTTTCCAGTATAAATACATTATATTTTAGTTAAACCCAAAAAGACTTTAAATGTTCTATTATGCTGATAATAAAACCGGGCCCCCCAAATCAATGCTCTACTGTAGAAGAAAAAAAAACATGCATTTTCCAGGCTTAACACACCTCAATATGTGTGTTTTTATTTTATAATTTGGTGGCAGACATTGAAGGGAATATGGTGCAGTGACTTGAGCTGACTGAGTGACTCTGGAGGGCAGAAGCACAAAGCCACCCATGGCCAGCACTAGCATGGCTAATCTGTGTCCAGCAAGGCACAGAACAAAGCCTGGGCAATGCTCCCTTACTCTCTGGCGCTTGGAACTGGAAAAAAAAAAACACAAAGTAGGAGGCCAACATTTTGCCCTTCTTTTTTTTTTTTTAAACAACAGCTCTTCTTTTCATCTCAAATCCCAATACCCAAGGGAATTTAACCGTCTGAAAAAAAATATATATATTCTTCCTCCGAATAAGATGATTGATTTCTGAATGGGGCTGCTGCATCCATCAATTGGGAACAAAGGCAAAGATAGACTGACATTATTTTTTCTTAAGATATCTTTTGGGCATTTTCCAGCTTTATTAGATAGTACAGAGTTGAAATGGGGAGACAGAGAGAGAGGGGGGATGACCTGCAGTAAAGGTCCACGGGTCGGATTTGAACCCGCGACCACTGCAACGAAAGCCGGAGCCGATATGGTACGCGCTCTATCCACTACACCACCGGACCGCCCCAGATAAACTGACATTATTAAAGAAAATGACTGCATGTAGTAGGGGAAGGTGGGGTGATTTGTGCAACTTTTTACTCAAAGTGATTTTAAAGTGAGGCCTTGACAGTTATGTCTCCAACTCAAATATGTACATATATTTCAGGATGTTGTGCATCCCTGGCAATAAAAACTTTGGATCTGGAATAAACTGTTTAAGAAATATAGCTTTCGGAAAAAAAGTTGTCTTTGTCATTGTGTCACAATGACAAAGTCACCATCATCATCTTTCTGGCCATCTGAACTCTCATCAGTGGTGTCGTTAAGTGGAATTGAGATGTCACTCTCTTCTGAGCTACTGTAGACAATCACTTTCTTTTGGTGACCAGCGTATACAGCCATGCCACTGGCACAACTCTCAGAAATGTACTTTGCACTAGTTGCTCCGTGCTTGTGGAACCAACTGCCACCTGACAAATGTGATTCCCCCTACATTTCTGCCTTTAAATCAAGGCTCAAAACCCATATGTACACCCTGGTGTTTCCTCCCCATTAACCTCTGCACTACTTACTTACCTCTGCACTACTATCTGTGTTTATGTGGATGTATGGGCTTTACGTCTTTTATTTTGGTTATTGTTATTTTACCTTCATTGTTTACCTACTGAATGCACTATGTACAGCACTTTGGACAGTGCAAACTGTCATAAATGTGCTTTTATAAATACATTTTACTTACTTACTTACTTATAACTCACCCAGGCCCTTGCGCACAAATCACCCCATCCCCAGAATTTTGGATAATAGGCATGATGCAGCAATTTAGGGTTGACATTGTGCTAATTATATAGACTCAAAGTGTAGCATACCAAAGCACTAAAACATGTGTCAAATGTTTTCAAACGTGTCTATAATTGTTCAGACACAATAATCAAAAAACCTTGATCATGGAAATTTTACTTTGAAAGGCAAAACACAGTTTTTTGAGCTTAAATGTGCTTATATCTTATTCCTTGTGTCTCCCTTCTTTACAGGATGAGTCAAATGGATGGCTCTTCTTAAATATGTGGTCACATTTCCAATTTCTTCCACGGTTTTCTAGAAACAATGGGTTTTGCAACTTCCAAAATGCACAAATCACCCCACCTTCCCCTATATACTAACAAATAAAAAAATATGAACCAAAGCACTGGTAAGACAAGGCAGATGTGGGTTCAAATGAATTAATGAACCATGGCTAAGAAATTAATGGATGTTTATTCATTGTTAACATCTGAGGCCCATGGGGCATTCGCACCTTTGTTTCAAACAAGCCAGCTGCCCAGGAGTAGTGACATTTAATGCTTTTGAAAAAAGTTATGATGAAATTCAGGACTGCGATGGTGTCCTTAATTTAAATTGGCTCACAGCTAGACACATAATACAATTTATAACAGGTAAAAAATACAGCAACACTATCAGCAGCTAGTGGAGTTATACATTTCATATTCTATTAAACAAGAATTGTTGGAGCTGTCAACCCAGGTCTCTGCTGTGATTCACTACTGTGAAATCAGTTCCTATTGTGTGAATGTAATTAGCACAATTATGATTTATACTTTTGTTTTAATTGGAAAGTTGTATTCAAGAAACAACTTATCCTTATCCAAAAAAAAACATCCACAACTCTTTGAGAGTCGTAAGCAAACTATTTAGTCTCTTAATGATTTGGCAGTAGTCGCATCACGGTATCACACATTAACTTCATCAAAGACCAAATGCAACCTTGTACTGTATACATCATCACAATCGACTTACTAATATTAAGTCAGTGTGTGTGGATTACTGTGTATACTAAAAAAAGCAGTGTACAACTGAGTGGGAAAATGCATATTCAATTTACAGAGGAACTTTATTCATAGTACAGTATACTCACATTTTGCCACTGTGAACCTACACAAATTTGGCAAATGACATGCAGTGCAGTGGGCCAGAGAGAACTTTCAAAAACGCGGGAGGTAATAAGTGGTTCCCTGTCGCTGTAAGTGGTGTGGATACGTATGTAAGTTATGCACTGTAGGAGTGGATGAGTGAACCGTGGATGGATGCATATGTGTGGGGGTAAAATAGACACAGTAGGACCGGGCTAAATCTGATGTGTCAGATTAGGCCAGTGCATGCCAGAGTGGGTTTCCTGCTATGTCGACATACTAAGGAACACCCTGGCTGCTTGCATGGATGTCAGCGCAGCAATAACACTAATGGACATCATGACAGGATCATCCTCGAGGGCTGAGGAGGCCAGGTGCAGTGTCTCTTGTTTGCAGAGGGCAGAGCAGAAACCATTGTGGCATACTGATGCAGGTACAAGGCTGATTCTGTCCCCTTACATCTGTCTGTCTGTCTGCTTACATCCAACTACATCAACACCACTCTTTCCTGCTTTCCCCTCCCTCTCTTCCTGTACAGGCACATGAGCAAGGCTTTGCAAGATAAGACGTTTCTATATGCACGCTTTATGGGCCAGCGAATGTCTGTCTGTTGTGGTTAGCTGCACCAAATGCACTTTTGATAGGGGATCACGACATGGTCATGTGACGGTAGAAATAGAAACTGGATGCACGCACACACACACGCGCGCACACACACACAGACTAAATACAATATACACCCACAGCACTTCTGAATGTCACTTTCAGAGGAGGACAGATAAGCAGGAGACGGGTGCTGTCAATGGAAGAGAAGTGGAAAGTATTCTCATAAGCGTCGAGGTCTCCACAACTACTCTGTGAATTTGCTCTGAGCTTCACGCCATGCAATTTCGTGGGGAGGAAAAAAAATCTCCAAGGAGCATGTCTGAATGGCACACAACACTTTCAGAAGTAAAAAGTACAAACAAACTACACCTTACGGTATCAGCCAGTTTTTTATTCTCCTAAAAGAAAATGAATGCAAGACTTGAAGTGCTTGAATATATACCAGTGTGAACTGTGTGTGTGTGTGTGTGTTATATTTCCATTGTAGCTTTTTGGCTTGGTTTCTTTACAGAGAGGTAAACAGCAGGGGTGTAGCCATGTAACGGATGTCCAAAGCCAAACTTGCTGGTTGCATAATAAGCTGCAGTCTTGGCAATCCAATTCCCTATAACAGGCGGACTGCGGGCTAACATGCTGTCTCTGGAGCAAGAAACGCTCTTAGCTTCACATATGGAGATTCTAAACACTAAACAGATTCTCCCAGATTGCAACTTTAAACAGGAGCATCATCCTGAGTGCTGGTTTGAACTTGTGATACACTTGAATTAAATGAGAGCGGACAGTGATGGTACACGCTGGCAACTAAACAAGGACACCGCTTCCCACCTAGTCAGCCCACACCGGACCACGGCCAGGCTGAAAGGGCTGTTTGTTCAATGGTGCACACACACACACACACACACACACACACACACACACACACACACACACACACACACACACACACACACACACACACACACACACACACACACACACACACACACACACACACACACACACACACACACACACACACACACACACACACACTAACAAAGGGTCCAGGGAAATGCATAAAACATCACAGGCCATTCAGGAATGCTCATAAAAGTATACTCCACAATGTCTCTTTGTCATGATTAAAAGTGCACAACATATACCGTATATTGCATAATATGTGAAGACAACAACCCAAGACTGGTTAATAATTCACCCTGTAGTTTCTGATGAATTAATCAGAGCAGCTTTGGCACTCATCTCTCCCTCTCTTTGTCCCTTTGTTTGAAGAGTGTTGAGGGCAAATTGAAGTTGTGCAATTTTCTCTGATTTGATTACTTTTCACAACTCTTTTATTATGTCACTTTAATCAAAATCATCAAAAATCAATCGAGTCCCAAGTGCAATTGTTGCAAATTCAATATAAACAAAAGCCTGGTATCTAGGGAAGCATCAAGTGTTGATTTGACTCCTTGTTTTTATCCCTTCCCTGCTTCCCTGTGTCAGTGTCATGCAGTTTAGGTATGCATTTGAGTGAAGGCTTATAGATAGCGTTATTGTTATTGAGTTAAGCTGATTGGCTGAATATGTTCCATTACAAGTCCGATCCTGTGATGGAGTGAGACCATCCCGAATGCCCACTATCAAACACTAGTTCTTGGCCGGGAGCTGTTGCCAGGCAACTAACTGAGATTCCAGGAAATTGGTACCCAGAGTCAAGAAATAGTTTTGCACATTACCCCTCTATGGAGAAAATGCAAATTGTCGTATTCATACTTAACAATTCAGTTTTTTCTACAGATTGAAAAAGCTAAATGCAGCATATTTATGAGTGAGCTGCCGGAACCGATGGACAGAGCCACACTAGCGTCTGTCCTTTGTGTAAGTGGCTGTAGACTGACACATATGACAGCTTTATCTAAAAGGAAACACGCAGGTTGCTTTGTGCATTCAAGACTCATCAAATGCTGCGCTCACATCCTCACTAATTGTGGGATCAACAGAGGCTGAGGCTCAGAGTATAATGCCAACAATGGAATTGATGACATAGTCAGAATAAGTGATCCTAGTCTATACTATGGCCATATTTCATCTCTTGCAGGGACCAATTACCTTCAGAATGTAAGCCTCTCAATGGTTTCCCGGTCAACCAATTTTAATGTGGAGAAGTTTCTGCATATGCAGGCAGGAAAGACACACAACCTGCTGAAAAATCTTAATAGGTTTGATAAAAGAGAGTGAGAAAAAGAATAGACACAAGGCGGAAGCTATTTCAGTCAGCAGGAGAGGACACAGTGGTACAAGTGGATCAATGAGATAAGTTGTTATCAAGGGAGGAGGGGAAAACAGCACTTTGGACAGAAGCTGTGTAAAACGTGAATGAATTGCGACCGGTGAGAGAACCTGACATTTGTGACTCTGGGGTGTGTGACCGTAACGTGGCTTTGGTGTGATCATTCTGTCCCCTTTCCATCTAAAGCTATGAAACCAGCGGGGATCTGAAAAGAGCTACATGGGAAACATTTAGCCTGTATGCCCGGCCAGCCCCCCTGACAAATCAGCTGCTTATGAGCTGTCACGGGCAGTGTGTGTGTGTGTGTGTGTGTGTCATCATCTGTATTGTGAGGTTACGCATCTGGCCCGTCTAGCCTAAAGCGGTTGGAGATGGAGACACAGACAGGGGAGAGTCTCATGAGCTCATTAACGAGACGGAGCGACACAGACGCACAAATGAGTCAAGAGGGCAAAGACTTGATGGGGCCGAGGCCACTGTCAGGGGTCAACTGACAGGAGGAAATCTCCTTTAAATGTAATGATTCCATAATAGGGATCAAGATAACAGTATTTATATAATTGCCACTTACAAAGTGATGGATTAAGGTGTGCTGTTTACAAGCACCGCAGTCAACAATGAAAATGAAGGCGTCTTTTCGGAAATGTGTCAAACTAAATCAAATTAGTTTCTTAATGAAGACATTTTATTCTGAAGGGAACACATACGTCGTTTGGCTACATGTTTTTTTTTTAAAGTCCTGAATGAATTCTGAAGATAAATGAGCACGGCGCCTCTCAACTACCCAATTTCAAACTCACACTTAGCATAACTTCAGTTAGCAGTTGAACATATTTAAAACAATTATTACAAAGCTTCTTTTCTCTCAAAAATGCAAATCGCATTTTTCCATATAATTTCGCTACGCTGTTCAATGTTATATTGAGGAAACATCTCGTCAGTACCAACCTATACATGTGACTCTGAATATATGTACATTTTGAGAAGTAACATTTCAAACAAATCTATAAGGGCCAACACGCACGCACACACGCACACACACACACACACACACACACACACACACACACACACACACACACACACACACACACACACACACACACACACACACACACACACACACACACACACACACACACACACACACACACACACACACACACACACACACACACTCATTTTAATGTTGTCTCTTAACACCCTATCCAGACCTTCACGCTCGTCCCATGATTATTTTTTAGTACATTTGTGTTTTCTATTTTCTTTCTGTACATAGGCTCTGCATTTTATATATCCGTTGTATGTTTGTCTAAGTGAGTCACGCTTGTGTATTTTGTTATTTGTACCCTTATTCCTGTTGAGGGCCTCTTGGACCAGATCAATATTGTAAACAAGAAACTGTTCTTAATGTTTTATCTGGGAAAATAAAGGTTAGATAAAAAATTAAATCAAATTTTGGAATTATAAAAAAAAGTTATTCGTTCGATGAATGAGTTTGTCAAGTGGCCAACTCCTTTTCTTTCATAGTGAATCTCTCAAGTGCACATGTGATAAATGAGAGAAAATGTATTCTTTGATTCAAGTGGCAGGTCTAACACTCAGCCTGGATGTGAAAAACCGACGTGTGGAGCAGCTAATTAAATCCAGCAGGAATTACCCATGCTAGTTTATCATTCAGATCATAGAACTGACTCAACTGATCATCTCCTTCAATGCAAGACATGCACCATTTATTACCAATCTGTAACACATGACGGTAATGTCGTTTTTCGAACAGAATACATGGTACGAAAATACCAAGAGATATGCAGTGGTGTTGTACAGGGGTGTAAAGTAGCGAATTACATTTACTCGCGTTCCTGTAATTGAGTAGTTTTTTCGTGTACTTGTAATTTTTTAAGTGATTTTTAAAACCTATACTTTTACTTTGAGTATGTTTATTTTGAAGTATTGTACTTCGCTACATTTGATATCACCTGCGTTACTGAGCAAAAAAAATTGATAGGGAAATGAGAGAAAAGAAAAGAAATACCGCGGGGGGGTTTTATTTTTACGGCACAATACCGGAAACTAACACAGAGAATGATCGACAGGATCATTGCGACTAAATGATAACAACAAATATTGCTTCCCTCTATCATTAAAACAAAATAATCCTAGTTAAACTGTCATTGTACCGCACGTGAAGACGTGAAGGCTTTTAAATGCAGCAAACCTTTCAGCCAGCCGTGCGATCGGCCCCTCCCTCACCTAGCTTTCAGTTTAACAGTGCAGAGTAGGATGGAGACGGTGCGTGTTGCCGGGAGCTTTGAAAAACTTCCAGAAGACGGCAGAAAGTCAGCCTTTGGTCGAGAAGAAAGGTAAACGTAATAGACTAAAACAATGTGCAAGATATGTTATGCGCGGACACGCGAGTCAGATGACATGCGCGACCGTGAGAGAGAGAAAAAAAGTCATAGCAGACCCAGCCGCACCTCAAAACATCACGACCAATTAGTTTACTCACTTTAAGTCAAATCCAAGTGGTCTATGACCAAGCAATAAAGGAATAAAAAACACAGGAAGTTTAAAGCTCCTTGACTCTTGCCACTACAACAGTCATCAATTAAGAACACTGTAGCCTACAATGCAACTTGCTTATCCAGCCAGCTCCATGAGATATAGCCTACATTAAAATATGCCCTCACATTCCTGCTAGCAAAAGACGTGCTCTATCGACAACATTTGCAACGGTTTATTTTGATTTTAACACTTATTTTATTTTATTATAAAAAATATGTTTTACTTAGGCTATTTGCATTTTCCTTGTTTTCAGTTCAATTAGGATAATTAGGATATGTTTAAAGTCAAAAGTCATGGTTTCAAATGTTAATTAAGTGCATGTTGCAGTTCTTAAATCGATGAATAATTGTCTAATAATTGTGATTACACAATGTCAATCAAAATAATCATGGTTATGATTTTTGTCAAAATCGAGCAGCCTAACCTTGCAATGTCCATGGTTTAGATCAATTGTACACAATTACATTATTAGAACTGCAGCTGCAGTCTGTTTAGGTCTGTAGACCGGTTACATTCCCATTCCCACATTAACATACTATTTGCTCCATATTTGCTTATCTAAAGTATAATGACACATTATACATCCATACATGTGTGGTGACATGATTTGTTTAATTTGTGCACTTTAATTTGTAAGTGTTGTATTAATTAAACAAAACTAGTTTGAGATTTATATCCCCTTGTCTATATATACATATATATAATGCCCTACACTGAAGAGACCCCTGCCCCCTCCCGCTGTTAAAGAGTAACTAGTAACTTGTACTTTAAGTACATTTTAAATCAGCTACTTTTTCATTTTTATTTCAGTAGATTTTTAGACTAGTACTTTTACTTTTACTTGAGTAAAATCTCATCCAAGTAATCATGCTTTTACTTGAGTAGAATATTTTTGTACTCTTTCCACCTCTGGTGTTGTATAGCAGCTCCCCATTGGTCCTATATGTACTAGGCAACATTTCATTGGAACGTTCTGTAGATTATAAATATAAAATCAGGCAGAACATAGAGTTAATAAGCAATGGTGAAGTTAAAGCAAAAGTTAATCGAAGAATAATCCCTTCATTGCAATATAACTTTATGAGAAGGGGTAAGCCACTAAGTAAGTAAGTAAGTACAGTTTATTTATATAGCGCCTCTCGCAGACCAGGGTCACAAAGCGCTTCACATTAAAAAACACAATAAAATACAATAAAACGACACATATACAGAGTCTGTTACAAAGAAGAGTTTCCTAAGAACGTACAATATAATACTATACAATATAATACAGAGTACATAGACATGGATCTAGAAGGCCTGTCTGAACAAGTGCGTCTTAAGCTGACTCTTAAAAATATCCACAGAGTCCAGAATGCGCAGGGACTGGGGCAGGTCATTCCACAGACGAGGAGCAACAGCCTTGAAAGGTCTGTCTCCTCTGGTTTTAAAACGAGTGCGAGGAACCATCAGGAGGTTCTGCGTGGAGGACCTCAGGCTCCTGTTGGAGGCATAAGGCTGGATCAGGCCCTTAATGTAATCAGGAGCCTGACCGTGAAGAGCCCTGAACGTCAGCACCAGGATTTTAAAGTTTACTCTGTATGCGACAGGGAGCCAATGTAAAGCTTTCAAAATAGGAGAAATATGGGCTCTCCTGTGGGTGCGGGTCAGGAGCCTCGCCGCCGAGTTTTGGACAACTTGTAAACGAGCCAAGCCTTTTTTACTAAGGCATGTTAGAAGGCTGTTAGAGTAGTCCAATCGTGAGGACACACAAGTGTGGACAATCATCTCAAGCTTGTGGCTCGAGACCATGTGTCTGAGCTTGGAGATGTTGCGCAAGTGAAAATTGCAGTTCTTGACCAGCATATGCCGTTCTAGGGACATCCCTTCATCAAAAATTACACCAAGATTCCTCAGACTTTTTTTCACTGAGCTGCTTAAGTTGCCGAGATGCTGGGCAATAAGTGGGACAATAGTGTCCGGGGCGACAACTAGGGTTTCAGTTTTGCTGGAGTTCAGCTGGAGGCTATTCTCACTGAGCCATAGCTTTATTTTGGACAGACAGTTTGTAAGGGAAGCCAGCCTCTGGGGTTCGCAGGGCTTAAACGAGCAGTACAGTTGAAGATCATCAGCATACAGATGGTAAGAAATGTCACTGAACTGCTGGATCAGCTCACCTAAAAGGAGCAAATAAATCAAGAATAGAATCGGCCCAAGGACTGAGCCCTGGGTACCCCACACTGCAAGTCCGCCGGTACTGACATCATGTTATTAGAGGACACACAGAAGGTTGTACCATTCAGGTATGATCGAAACCACTCTAACACAGGGCCTGACATGCCGACCGCATCCCGTAGTCTGTTAAACAGAATATCATGGTCCACTGTGTCGAACGCAGGCGACAGGTCTAGCAGGACCAGGACAGAACATTTACCGGAGTCGGCAGCCATCATAATGTCACTGGACACTTTTAACAGTGCTGTTTCAGTGGAGTGAAATTTTCTGAAACCAGACTGAAAAGTGTCGAATATGTTGTTAGCCTCCAAGAATGTAAGTTGGTTACAAACAACCTATTCCAGAACTTTGGCTAGGAATGGGATCTTAGAGATATGCCTGAAGTTCTGTAGCTCTGCTGGGTCCAAGCGCGGCTTCTTTAGATGAGGTTCTGCAACAGCATGTTTAAGGGAACATGGGAACACACCAGCTGAGAGTGACATGTTAAACATTTTGGTGATGAAAGGAGCGATCGATGTCAAAACATTAACAAAAAGTCGGGCCGGGACAACATCGAGACGACAAGGGGTCACTTTCATGGTGTTTACGGTGGATAAAATGTCCACTTGAGTGACTGCCTTAAAAGAAGACCAACTGTGAGGAGGGGGGTCAAGCTGGGCTTCACTGCAGGAAGGGGAACAAGGGAGCTTCGCCTTTATATCTCTAACTTTGTTGACAAAGAAAGTCAGAAACTCATTGCAGCTGGCCCTGCACTGCAACAGCAGAAACAGGAGGTGAGACAAGAGAACTGATTGTATCAAAGAGCACTTTTGGATTTCTCTTATTGGAGACAATCAGCTGACTAAAGTAACTTGATCTAGCTTCATCCAAACGATCATTCAGGGAGGAAACAAGGTCCCTTAAATGAAGTCTATGGACCTCCAGTTTGGTTGAATGCCACAGGCGTTCAATTTTACGGCACATTCTCCTCAAGTTCACAATGATGTCATTAATCCAGGGACAGAACAGCAGACGGTCCACATTATTCATTTTAAAAGGTGCTACTTCATCCAAGATAGTAGCACAGCGACTGTCGAAAGAGTGAACAAATGCACAATTTCAGTGCAGTCTTTGAAAACAGTGGGGTCAAAACTGTCACAGAACCTTACTGCTGTCGACTCTGTGATAATCCTCCTCTCTACTTTAACGGGTAGGGGGCGAAGGTCATAATTCAAAGACATGTCAAAAAATACACCACAATGGTCACTGAGGTGCACATCTTCGACGCTCACATTATCAAGCTGCAGGCTGAGAGACAAAACTAAATCTAAGGTGTGGCCTTTCGAATGTGTGGGGCAGGAGACATGTTGAGTGAAATTAAAAGCTTCTGTCATAGATATAAAATCCGCTGCTGGGCCAGAAGCATCATCAATGTGCAGATTAAAATCCCCAAGAACTAAAACTTTTTCCAGTCTTAAAATGGATGATAAAAAGTCAGTAAACTCAGTTAAGAATGCACCAGCAGGGCCAGGGGGACGATAAACCAAAATACAATAAAATGTGTTGGTGCAACCAATTTGCATCATCTGAGCTTCAAAAGTGGTAAAAAGCTCCGTACTCATTACTCTGCATGTGAACGCGTCTCTGAAAACAGCGGCCAAACCACCTCCGCGGCGAGAGGGGCGGGGCGTTCCTACAGCAGAGCAGCCCGCTGGACACAGCTGATTCAGGTGGATGAACTCCTCATCACGTTGCCACGTCTCAACAAGAAAAAGAAAGTCCAACTTTTTCCTGGAGAAGAGCTCATTGATGGAAAAGGCCTTGTTAGCAATGGAGCGAGCGTTGAGTAATCCAAAGCGGCTGAGCGAAGGTGAAGCAGCTGTATTATCAGCTGAGCGCTGTGGAATCTGCCGCAGGAGCCTCACGCGGCCACGTGACGTCCAGCTGTACCGGCTTGTCAGGAGCCTCTCAGCCGGTGTAAACATGGGAGGCCAGAGCAGCGGCGGGGTCCAGGGATCAGCTCCACCACGGATCCAGGCTGCTCCCTCGTAGTGTGGAAATGCAGCGGGGAGCGGCGACGGGACGTTGTTTCCCTCGTCCTGCTGCAGCGGAACAGGACGCAGCCATCGGTAGCCTCGCAGGGGACGGGTGGATCCGGACATCCTCCAAGCGGCTCGTTTGATCTGGACCTGGAGACCAGCCCTGCGGCCTCTGCGTCTCGACCTCTTTTTGGGATTACCCGTAGGACGAAGCAGCAACAGGTAATCCTGGCAGGTGGGAGCGCACACGAACGGGGGTGGGAAAGTGTTCCTGTAGCTGTCTCAGTCGTTGAAGCGGGTTTCCATCGACGCTTTAATGTCAAAGAGAGAGCTGCGATCATATGTCTTCACTGCCTCGACACAATCGCTGGCCGTCAAGGCAGACATGACGGCGGAGAAAGCCAAGAACAGGGCGGGGAAACAACATCGTAACAGACACTGTAGCAGACGAGCAACGGCACAACCAAACACAGGCGTCACTATTCACTTTAAGAATCAAAAAGGGTTCCAGACTGGACAAAGGTTGAGGACATAGGCAGGAGATTAGCTTACACCAATCATAGGGCACGATTGTGCTGGCTGCCTATAAAGTCAAGTGTCATAGACAAGTGCGAGTGTGTGTGTGTGTGTGTGTGTGTGTGTGTGTGTGTGTGTGTGTGTGTAGGTAGGTAGCTATTACATGTGATCAGTATGTGTATGAAGTTTCCATATGATTTCCAATGCTTTATTGAGACCAAAGCAGAAGCAGATGCTCTTTGACAACTGCAGCTGCGTTTCCCTCTGTGGGTTGTCACTTATTTTGGGGGAAGTGTGGATAAGCGTTTGCCTGTGATGATGAAACTGAGGAAGTCCTTGTAAGACAGTTAGTAAAGGGAGCGTGTGTGCACACAGTTTCCCCACGCTACCTGATCTCCACTGATATTCTTTGTGTGTTCCATCGTCACCACAGCGGAGCAGATATTCAACTGCACTGTTAGAAAAGGCTTGTCAAGGTCTCTCTCTCTCTCTCTCTCTCTCTCTCTTACATCATACCGAGTCACCCGTTCCTAACATTAAAATTTCTCCATCATTAGCCACACATAATAGAGTGACAGGCCCTCTGTGTGTGTGTGTGTGTGTGTGTGTGTGTGTGTGTGTGTGTGTGTGTGTGTGTGTGTGTGTGTGTGTGTGTGTGTGTGTGTGTGCGTCTGTGTGCGTGCATGCATGTGTGTGTGTGTGTGTGTGTGTGGACTGGGTACGTTTTTGCATCAAAGTCAGCTGTGGATCTGCAAAACGCTGTCGCCAAAGTGTCCCTTTGTAATGGATGAAAGCAGGGAAGAGGCGGAAAAGACAGTTAGCAGCAAAGGCAGAGATGAAAAACAATAGAGAAAGCCATGAACAGAGATGGAATCAGAAGACACAGAAGGACTGGGGGAAAAAAAAAGATGCCACGCAGCAACACTGTTCATCAGCACAGCTTTTGTCCTAGTCCTCGATTACATATTTTGAGAGCTGGCAAATGAGGCTGGGAGTAAATACATTAATTATCATAAAATGTTTTGTTATATATCTTTTTTAGACATCTCCTAATTTCCGGAGGTTGCAGCAGGAGAGGGATCCCGATCAAATTGTAGCCAGTTCTTGACTGTTAACCGACTGCTTTTTTCCTTTCACTTTATTTACACCAGTCTTATATGCTCCATTTAAGTCTATTGAAAATGTCACCATTCCTGTTGAAGTAAAATATATATGTTTGTCCCTGTATCTCTACAGTATAATAGCACTGATCTCCACTTCACCTGACCATTCATTTCTGCAGCAGACAGAGAGCATTGAAATGACAGGGTACTGTAACTGTGCCAGGCAGGCAAGAAATAGACAGGAATATACAAAATACACTCTCCATTTGTAGAGAATAACTTCTGAGGTATGAAAACATAGTTGTACACAGTCAGTCACAACCCTCCAGCACACAGCGACTCTTTATGTACAAAGCTCTTCTTTATGTAAAATTGGTATTGTTTTGCATGTACAAGCGCATTAAGAAGAGACACACACACACACACACACACACACACACAAGTATTTAAGCTGCAAATCCCTCCACCTGCTCACTAATTCCATTTCAGTTTGGCCCGAAGGCATGGAGTTCTGTTTTTCGTTGGCAAGTTTCTCCCACAAAACTTCTGCTGCCGGAGCGGCTCATTTTAGAAAATGCGAAGAAATGATTGTATTTAATTAATATTTACAGCTTGAAAGACTTCTTAATATCCGCTAGTGTATGGTATATTAAGACTTTCTTCCACTGAGCCCATACTTGGCAGAAAGTTGCACAGCTGTAGTGTGCATGGCTGACGTTTGAATAAGCTAAAAACAAAACCGTCCTTTACAATTATAACAAGTATACAAGTATAACCACAATCTAGCTTATATGAGACATTACAAAACATAGAAGAGTAATGTATGTTTAAGGTCAAACGTTTACAGGTTATTTTCACCAGATTTTCAGCATTCAAGCTGCTGTGTCCATTGTAATAGCATTTCATGACGTTCCAATAATCAAAAACAAATGTCATGAGCCATGTGCGTCTCGCAAGTGACTTTTGGGAAAGCAGTCCTGTTTAATTAAAGATGGGACAAGAAACAAGAGACTTCGAGATAGTAAATAATTGTAGGTTTAAGCGTGAGATACAGTACCTGTTAAGACTTTACATGAAGTGTAAGTAACGGGGTTGAGTTTGTGCTGGTCTGTCCAGGAGCATGTGGTGTTCCTGCTTTAAGACACGTTTGGGAGGGGGACAATGGCGGGGCTGCCTTCATTGCAGTGATGGCCCACTTCCTGGAGATGTCGAAAAAGCAATTATTCCACAGAAACCAGCAGGGTAATGGGGCTTTCAGAGAGCTTCCCAGGACACAATGATACCGACTGGCTAGGCCTTTGATAGACACCGCAGCATGATCCCACACGGTCACCGCAGTTTCGCACAAAGACGCACACACACACCGCTTGAGCTCTTCTCATGTTATCAGCCCCTTCCACATAGGCTTTCAGTCCAATTTAAAGCTGTGAAAAGCGCAGCGTTTTTGAAGGTGGGGAGTGAGACCACAGCTTTTGGACGAGGCGACGTCCAATCCAACCAAGACAGAGATCATCGGGGTCTCCCAAAGGTCTAAGGGGGCACACAGAGGAGGACTGTATGGGAGTTCTCCTAGTAACCAGAGAAGTAAAGGAAGAGTGTGTGTGTGCCTTTGCGTGTGACGTAGAACAAAAAGAGGAGAGAAGGAGAAGGGAACTGGTGGTCTGATTGCACTGCTCCACAGGGTTTACCTCTCTTAACAGGCAGCTATACAATGTCAATGTATATACCCGGTGAAAGTCAAGTGGAATTTTATCTTTCCTACCCTCCCATGAGTGGCCAGCAATTGTCCAATCAAAGTTTTGCAACCATAACTATAAACAACAAGCCTGCCAAACTTTGGATTTCTCCACATGTACAAACTATTGTACATATGGGAAATAACAAGAGCTATAGATTTTATTCAAAGAGTCTAGATGGTGGTGTCTTTTGAGCCTTTACCAAAAAAATGGTAAATGGACTTGACTTAAATAACGCTTTTTAGCCAATTTTCTCAGCCCCAAAGCGCTTTACATTTCTTACCACATTCACCCATTCATATACACACTCATACACCAATGGCAGTAGCTGCCATGCAAGGCGCCCTCTGAACCTTCGGGAGCAATGTGGGGTTCAGTGTCTTGCCCAAGGACACTTCGACATGTGGCGGGTAGGCGGGGGATCGAACCTCCGACCCACACTCCAGAGCTGACCTTCCTACCCACTTCACCACTGCCGCCCAAAACCCATGTAAATCAAATGTGGAAGACGTGCTCTAACATAAACTTCAAATGAGTGAACATAAGTGTCAGGCTAACGAGGTCATTACTTTACCTAGTGTCATAAACTAATCCAGTGTTCAGCATTTCATTAACAACATCATGTTGTGACATTCAAGCATCTGTTTACGAAAGGCAAATCAATCAAATTTGTCCATGATTATCAACAGTAGGTCCAAGTTTCAAACTATTCTATACGTAGTGCTACTATGCTTAGGCCGAGAGAAGGGTGACAGACAGAGTCAAAGAGGAAGGCCCAATGGTCAGTCACGCAGACGGTTTCATGGGTCCTTTTAGCTCACCTTGTTCCCTATGGCTTTCTTGGGTGGGAAGTTGAACGTGTCCACTTGTGGGAACTGGCTCCTCAGGTGGTTGTGGAGCTCCCTGAACTCAGTGTAACGCCTGTACACATTCCACTCGTTGTCCAGGATGCGGATGTAGACCTGAGGAGAAGTAAAGACGCATCATCAGCGACACATCCTGATTTGACCAAATCTGTCAAAGTCTGAAAATCACTAACTAAATGCCATGCTGTAGAGACATATAGTAACTCCAGTAAAGCAGCATACAGGCTTTCCCTTCTTTTGAGAGCTCAGCTTTGAGATATCCTAAAAGATTTTAGCTCATTAAGCTCTTGCATTGCCTTACAATAAAAATGATATCCTTCTGTCTATAGGATTGGCTGTGCTTCCCCCATTTCCACACACACCATTAGCTAATGTATTGAGACTCACAAAAGATAGAGGGAGCAGATAGGGGAAAAAAGAAGATAAGGAGGGAGAAAAGAGCGGGAGATGGGTCCCATCGTCAAGGTAGACACAACGGGACACACTCCAATGTGCCATTCACGGCTGCTGAAAGAAAGGAGAATCTTAAGGCACCAGTGTACTTGAACCGCATTGCTTGTCAGTGCTCAAACAGCATCTGATGCCCCTTGCCCCCCAATACCTTTCTGACATTAAGCATTGGAGAGGCTGGGGATGACCAGTAGATGCTGAGATATTTCCCTTGATACAAAAAACACAAAAAACAACTTTGGCCTGCTAGTAGTAGTCAACACAGAGACTTTCCTAAAAAAAAAAGTGACTTTTCAACATGTTATGATTGGTATTAGATAAATAAAGGTATTGGTGGCTGAGACTACCATTACACAGTTATTGAATTACACCTTTAAAAAGGCATTTGATATCACCAATCGCCTTTTTTAAGGAATGGTGACAACCAACTATGAGAGCTAAACAGTCCATGAACTTTTACAACATTTTGTGTTCCTGTCTACCTCAAAGGCATTTTAACGGACACAGGAGCAAGTGGATAATGCCAGGTTTTCTCTCCCTCTTTATTCAGTGTGCATGATAGTGTGAGGCCTATAGGTTACATGGCAAACGTGGGAAACTGTGACACTTTGGACAGCCATTACGAGGAGACTGACAGCCCAAGCCTTGTCGGCGGCTGGAACTGTCTAGCTGTTAATATTTCAGCATCAGTGACAGACACGTCTAGACAACTAATGTGATGAAAAGATATCAGAGAATGACACTTCGCCAGAGTCCAATAAATTATCTAAAAGCATGTAGCATCGGAAGTGGGAGTGGAGAAATGATACCGTGATGTTTATTTTTATTTTTATACCTTTATCTATTATCACATGCTCCATCTACGGTGTTATCAGAGAATAGCATGAACAAGCCCATTAAAGACTGAAATAATTGGAAGACCAATCAAGGGAGGTGCCTGCAGGGGGGGAACAGGTGATCTATGGGAACTGTAGTTTTGCTTGCTCATTTGGCCGACTTCCCCACAGTCAGCGGTCATAGCAGCATCATTCATGACAAACAGCTTATTGAGCCAATTAATGATTTGAAAATACTTATCCTCCTATAGTCATAACTCAGTCGAATCTGAACATGAAGACATGAGAACCGTCTTTACATTGATTGATCTACACTTCTGCATACCGAATAAAGCTCCATAAACGCTCTTAGAATAAAATCCTCCCTACTGCTCCGGAACATAGTATACCCTAGAAAGTTTTCCTCGTTATCAATACTTATCCAGTGATTTTATAACCATGTGCATCCATGGTTATACAAAGGAACCTCTAAAAGCTACATCTGCTTACTTTAAGTGGTGCCAAAATTGTAGGGTGCATGGTGACCGTCACTGAAAAACCCCTGATGTACATTAACCTGTCTTTTACGTAGAAAACAGCTGCACTCAAAGGAAAGATCTGATTGCGGTAAATGACAGTGGTGGCTGACAAGATGGGAGCAGACAACGCCGCTAATGGACTGTATACCTGTTATCTCAGCACTTTATGTCTGACCTACAGAACAACGTCAAAGTTTTTACCAACTTCTCATATGCAAGCTCAGAGAACTGATGTGCTTGTGTGTGTGTGTGTGTGTGTGTGTGTGTGTGTGTGTGTGTTAAGCCTTCCTCTAGCTTGCTCAACAGCAGGCTAAACTGGGACATAATGAATGTCTTTCTGAAAGCTTCTATGATATTATTTGTGAGTTCTCTATCACACATTGATGCTAGTACTGAGGTTAAAACCAAATTCAATGTCTGGCATTTTCTACTTTTAAAAAACAAAATGGAAGAAAAAACATGACTTTGCTATCTACAGGCAAATCTCACCTAATTCACAACCTTAGCCTGGACTTGACACAACTGTTAAATGTATGTGCATGCTACATGCAAAATAAGCAAAATAATGCATTTCAATCACCATCATAATTTCCACATGTGCACATCTGCATGCTGCACACTTCCTCATTGTGAAAACAGGCCATGTTGAAGTGAAAGTGAAGACCGTTCTGAGCAATTACTATAGCATTAAGCTGAGTGCTAAACATTATTTCATATTGTAATCAATACACTATTAATCAACTGAGGACAGCCACGGTC
Source organism: Hyperoplus lanceolatus (assembly GCA_026929865.2). Classification (NCBI taxonomy): domain Eukaryota; kingdom Metazoa; phylum Chordata; class Actinopteri; order Uranoscopiformes; family Ammodytidae; genus Hyperoplus; species Hyperoplus lanceolatus. Next base: position 23,863,746 of record CM049411.1, on the reverse strand, counting down.
TATGCTTATTTTGCGTTCTAACCAAGCCCTTAAAAAGCATGACATAAATACATCTTTGGTACATTTCCCGACAAATGAATGCGCTTCGATCCAATTTCACTTCTAATATGTGACACAATCATTCCAGTGAATGTGTGTGACATCATGTCCTGGAGGAAAATGCATCTTGAGCCAAAAATGAACAAACTATCCTCTATCATAATTCTCCGTAATCCGCAACAAACATGCTTTATAGCCCGCTTCAATTATACACCATGGCAACGTGTCTTTATAGTGCGTCCGAATACACACTTGGTGCTGCATTAGCAAAAGACGTGACGACAGAAAACGGCTTCATGGTGTCTGCGGTTTTCACAGACATCAAATGGCTCCGCACATATGGCAGTATTAGCACAGCGAGCTTAATCCACTTTTACACCGTCTCATTGGCATACTTATTTATGGCAACACATTAGCCTCTGTGCACAGCTGTACCAGCTACCAGCTCCCTCCCCTTCTCACTCATCACAAATAGCCTTTCATTATCTCCCAGAAAAATCTTGGCGACATTCAAACGGCTGCCTCCTTGAACATGTGATATCGCCAAAGAAAGGCGCATTCAAACAGGGACAGGGACACAATCCTATGGTGTAGGTATTTGAATGCGTTATTAAAATAACTGAGAAAGCTTCATAATATGTTTGATGGAAATGTTAACTCAAGGACTCAATATAAAAAAGGAAAGCCCAATCTTGTTTTTCTGAAGCATCAACAATTTATGATGTTTAGTTATTTATTTCTTAAAAAAGGTGCTGTAATTCATTTCTCTGATATACTGACTTTTCCCACAGAATTGACTTCAGGTGCAACGTCAATGCATTCGGCTTCAGGTCGATACAGTATGGGCCGCTCCTTAGTATTCTTAACACTATATGTCAAATATACATTCCATCTTGGTCTATTGAGACAAATGTGGATGCAGGAAGTTGTCACTCATATCGTGATAAAGGACATAGTTGTTAAAAAAGGAGTGTAGAGAGGAACTGTCTACATTGTTGGTTGATTGTTGACATTCCCAAATAAAAATCTATTTCTATCGTCACCAGAATGATGTCTGCATCGGAGCAGTTATCCACAGGAAAGAGAGAAAATTAACCCTGAAATACCTGGTACTGCTAAAATGTATAGACACTAACTGTAACAGTGGGCATCATGCAAGATCATTATCCTAATTGTAAATCCCTCTTTCACATACTCTATAAAGGAGCTTGAGCATGAGTACAGTATAGTACGCCTGTACTGAACACCCAACACACCACCACTGAAGTGACACATTGAAAAGAGAAGGAAAAAGCTTCAATGCGTGTGTATAGGGCGAGTAAAAGGCGGCCTGAGTACACAACTTGAACAATGGCAATTTTCATTTTCCTTTATTTAACCTTGAAAGATCAATTGAGGGGTGACCCTCTTTTACAATGACGTCGAGAATACAGATACACAATATACAATGAGAATACATAATAAGTTTACACACACACACACACACGCGCACACACACACACACACAGACAACACAATTTAAAAATTCAGATCAATTGAATGAAAGAGAATAGAAGCATATCTGGTGCATCAGACACGCATGAGATGGAAGGCTGACAAATGTAGCAGAGATTGTGAATTCACAGGACGCTCTTAGCTGCTGTGAAATTCAAAGTGATAAATGCCACCTGTTTGTGAGCAGGCCAAATTAGGAGAGGAAAAACATACTAATCACACAGCTGCCAATGACCCGCCATCAGCGCAACGCAGGAATAGTTTGACATGAAGTTAGATGCCGGAAAAGATACAGCCGAAGCAAAACAGTTGGTCCATTAACTGGACAGTGACCTGCATGAAGGCCTTAAAGCAGGGTTGTCCAAACTACGGCCCGCGGGCCAACTGCCAACTTTTTATTGGCCGGTGGCCGATTTTAAAAATATAATGTAATATGGACCTTGACATTTTTTTTTTTTTTTTTTTTTGCATTTCTTAGTTAACCCACTAGTGCAGGGGTGTCAAACACTGATTGATTGGCCCGTGGCACATTTTAAAAATATAATGTAATATGGCGCGTTTAATTTTTAAATAATTTAAATGCACTCATTATATGACAGAGAAATATGTCCCATAAAAGAAAAAGAGCAACAACCCTGCATAATATTTTATTTTAAATTAATATTATTATGGAAAATATATGTGTCCTTCTCCAATAGCTTCTAATTCATCTGACACAGTGTCTCCATTTTTATTCACACAAAATTCTTCAGATTTAGCCTCTTAATTTCCCTCTCAAAGTGCACCAGATTCATGCATTTCACTTTAATAACTTTAAAAAATCTCCCGGGGGTCATACCCTCGGACCCCCCTAGGAGGGTCGGGACCTCGGCTGGATACTAGTTTCACCCTGCTGGACACTGGACGCAAAGGCAGAAAACACTGGGTGTATCAATGGCATATAAACAAGAGGGGAAATGTGTCTGGATGTGTCTGAAACATCAGAGCAGCTACATGTCCTGATAAATGTGTTATTTTTGCTAAGTGGCCCGGCCCTTCGTAGATTTTTCTGTATGTGGCCCTCAGTGAAAAAAGTTTGGACACCCCTGCCTTAAAGGAATACTTCACCCATACGGAACCAGCGTTCTTTCATTATAACATTGCTACTATAACATAATGAATGAGGTTTTTCTTCCCTCAGTCTTCCCTTGGCCCAGCTGTCCTGTTAATTCTAACCCTACGTGGTGCCATGTGTGCCATGTGTGTGTCACACTGGGGAACATTTAGGAATAGACAGTGAGACCATAACACACTCTTTCTGCCTTTTCTCAGGCTAGGATGAACCGATTTCTAACGTTTTTGCACATTTATACTACTACATAGGATCTAAGAGTTCAATACACATTCATATTTCACCGGTGAAGTAGGTCTTTAAGGCAATGGTCTGAATGGGATTTAAACTACTGAACTATAGCCTATAATGTGGAATGCCTACAAGTATACCGATACAATCTGAAGATGATGAGAACATGTCTGACTTTGTGGGCCTACTTCTTTTCTATTAGCGTTTTCTATATCACATTTCAATTCCAAACTGTAACACAAAATGTTCCAAAAGAGGCATGTTGGACTGTCATCCCTTGCACAGCTAGCCCCTTAAAATAGATTCGATATCTGCATGTTATCCTAAATCGATTTTTTTTTTCAAATAGAACTTTGATCACAGAAGCTGGTAAGAACTGCTATTTGTTCTCTGTTACGAGAATATCAATGCTGGGCTTTTTTCAGGCGCTCGCGTGGAGGAGTTGGGAAAAATTCCTATAGATCAGTGGTGACATTTAAGACGGAACATCATTGAGCGAGAACAGGATCCTGACTTTTAACCTGAGGCTTAATATATCATGCACGTACAAACCATACAGACTAGAAGATACAAAGGAAATACAATGGGCAACAGACGGCAAGACCATTCTTAAAGAGAGAACAAAATGGCGTATGTTTCGACGCTCCGAGTCAAATGACAGTATTCAAATAACATACGCTTGGATAGCGCCTCGATAGAAAAAGCCTTGCTCTTTGTTTTGGTGTCAAAAAAGCTAAAAAGTGTGCTTTAATTAATTAATTAATTTAGGTCTTAAGTTGGGAGCAGTCGAGAGCTACAGCTGAGAATTGTAGAAAGTGCACACGATAATCATGTCTCCCCCCGTGCTGTATACCTCTGAGAAGAACCTGGTCTGTTATTCTATCCGGACACAGACACAAGATGTCTGACGTCTTCGTTGACCAATCTACCATATCGACAAGGTGACTGATGTGAAATGAAGTAATCGGAAGAAAAAAAATTGTGCACAGATCTAAAAAAAACAAAAAAACACTTTGAATCAAAATCCACCTGTTCCAACATGCACTGGCTGACTTTTTTAAAGAAATGTAGCACTTGATGGAGGTGTTGATAAAACACCTCCATCAAGTGCACACACACACACACACACACACACACACACACACACACACACACACACACACACACACACACACACACACACACACACACACACACACACACACACACACACACACACACACACACACACACACACGGAGAGACAATGCCAAAGAGAGAGGGTGATTACTCCCTTTACTGCTGTGTGGATGTTTATTTTAAAGCTGGGCTGCAACCTACAGAATTAGACGCTGTGAGTAGAAGATCCAGTGGCAGTGCATGACGAGGAGACAGGAAGTGTGTGTGTGTATGTGTGTTGGGGGGGGGTGTTGTTAGAAGAGTGAAGAAGAGGAGGAGGAAGAGGAAGTAAAGACAGTCAAGACAAGGGGCCGACTATAGCTGAACCTCTCAAGTAACTAAAAGAAGAATAGACTGTGTTGTGCCCGGAAAGGAAGAGAAGGAGAAAATGGAAGCATGGAGGGAAAATAAGCTTAGCATTCTTTTGATGAATGTGTTTGCTTAATCACACGAACGATGAACAATTTGTTGAAATACTGAGTCCACAAAGAAGTCAACGTCTAGCATCATTATTTCAGGCAGCTTGATGAAGCAGCGGTTAGCACGTGAGACAAACTATTTCCAAACACGACTGTTCTGTTCCGCTAATTGGATCCGAATGAAGGCTTCAAAACAAAAAGACAGTCACCTTTGTTGTGGTCCTCTTTGGCCCTCCATCTCCCCTCCAGGGATGGTACTAAAAGCTTTTTATGAGGTTTAAGAAAAAAGGACTTCTACTCATATGTTATTCACCAATTACCGTACCCTCGAATTGAACTCATATAGAAAGAAAAATGCTACTTGGAAGAAAAAATATATATGGAAAAAATAAGGAGTTACATCTATGTGCTCTCAACCGAACAAAGGATAGTAGCAAACCAATTTACAGTATATGGTACGCTATTTAACAAGCCATCTCCTGTATATTGTTCCACACATTGTACTGCCTAGCCCAGCTTCCCCCAAACTCCCTGTAAGAAACAACTCTTGAATGTGAAAGGGAATTACTATAGAAAAATATTCTGTTTTCTATTTAACAAGATGAATTGAAGAAAATGTCAAACCACACCTGCTAGGATCCACATATAGTACATATTTTTGCTTGTCGAATCGGATTTGATTTTATCCCAGTTACAAACACTGACAACACATACAGGGCATATCAAACTGAAAGCATTCATCGTCAATCATCATCATGCAACTTCATTCTGGCAATAAGCAATATTATTATTGATATTGTAATGGATTAACCAACTCAACTTCGAGAAAGACTAATCCTCTAAGGCCTCTCTGGCTACCTTCTAAAACAACTAATTGAAAAATGAAGAAATCTCTAGGATTAATACACAGCCTAGGCTCTGTTAACCAGCATGATGGCCTCCATTGTTAACATGCCCTTTGTTTACTAGCCCGTTTATAAAGCCTAGGCTGTTAATTGACAGTGGGTTTTTTTTCCCACAAACACACACAGTACGTATAGATAACGTATCATGAGGAGATATTCACTGATTTGGTCATCAAGCCTTCTCCAGAATCACTGACTCAACCTTTGATTTGAAAGTATTTTTTGGGCCATCAGAAACAAGCCCTGAACACAACAGTGTAGTATTATCACCGTATGAGTTGATATGGTGAACCTGTTAGCAAACATTCGCCTATTTACACATCCAGCGGATATGGAGCAACATTATCATTAGTTTGGAGTTGAGTTTCTTGCCCCCTGATGAATGATAAATCCAATGTACAAGTAACCTTTAGCTCGGTTTCGGTCTCCACCAACTCCAGAACTGGTAAATGCTACACTTCGTTCACCAGTTGGTTGCTAACAGCATATATTTGCCTCTTTGTGCTTGGCGGGTACTGTGCAGCGGATCTTCAGACCTTTCTTGCTGGACAGCTGCCTGTGTAATCCAGTGACCCACATTTGCAGCAGTGTTTTTCCGAGATGATAAATCACTGCAAGGTAAGTTTAAGTAGTTTAATTAAAGAGGACCTATTATGCTACTTTTCTGGTCTTAATTTCTTGTTTTACACTGCTATAGAGCAACCTGACACAAATCACATTACAAAAAACTATGTAGATTTTCGGGAAGCTCTTTCTCTTATTTTGGCGATCCAGCACATCCTGTCAACACTTGAGTGTGTGTGCTTCGGCTCCCTCCGCCTGTGCTTCGGCCAGCTCCGCTACCCTCCCCCCCTCCTGCAAACCCCACTCCGTTGTGATTGGTTACCTTCCTTCCGGAACACTTTCAGTGGCGGGAAGCGCGAGCATGGACCTATAAGGGCGCGAGGCAGACGCGAACAGGGAAGTGACAGCATTACCATACATGGAAACATCCGCGTGGTGACGTCTCAAATTTGTATGCAACGTCACAAATTATGAAAGGCTAGACCGCTTTGAACACGTAACTTCTCCACTGTGTTTAGTGGTCTGCGCAGACACCCCAGACGGTCAGCAGGGAATACGTCGAAATGCATGTAAGTCATTATTTGATAATTTAGTATGGTTAAGCATGACTATGAATCATCATAACAACGTTTATAGGTCATAAAAGTCAAAAAGCATCATAGGTCCTCTTTAAGGAAAATGACGCCGCATCCAAAGTAGGGAGATATACAGTATGGTCGGTGACGTCTGAAAACACACTCAAGGAACCAAACATCAGGGGAAGTTAATCGCTCAATTAGCACGCTGCACAACAATCCAATCCTACCAATGTTTGGCTTTGAACGGAACATTGAAAAAAAAAAAAAAATGCTCTTCTCTCTGTTCCTTTCTACAGAACTGTCACCAATACACTAGACACTGTGAGCTTCATCACTTAAGTCCTCCGCACAAGTTCTTTAAGACCGGCGGGTGGTATACAGATATGAGCGCTTAACGTTTTAAGATGGAGGCTTTGGAGAAAAAAAACTGTCTGACTGTCTCCCCAGCGGGAAGGAAAAACGAGGAAGGAGCCGGTTCTTATCTCCCATCTTCTCATCACAATGGCCTCCCTGTGTTCTGTTCTCTTCATCTCCCACTCCCTTCTCCTTGTCAACTCCCTCCCTCCGTCTCCTCTTTGTGTGTGGCCTTCCATAAAAAACACTTGACGGCAGGATACTCTTTCCCTCTCTCTCTTTCAAGTGAATGGGTGAGCCACTGACAAGTCCTGAAAATTGGCTTTCGGCGTAGTAAGGAAGCCAGTGGGCAAATTACGGGGGGGGGGGGCGGCGGCAAATTACGGGGGGGGGGAGGCTGGTGGGGGGGGGTGCAGACGGGGGAGTGGAGGATGTAGAGCAGAGTCGACCTGAATGAGACTGAAATAAAAAGAATAAGTGGGAGAAGCGGACAATTAGGGAGACAAACAGAATGGGTAAAGATGAGTGTAGAGCAGTGGTTCTCAATTATTTTCTATCGTGCCCCCCCTAGGGGACAGAAATGTTTTCGCGCCCCCCTACATTGAAATACTATTGAAAACCTGCTAATATTTATTTATTTATCTGTACAAAACCACTGTATGAGTTGCTGGCACGAGCATTCTGCATACAATCACCTTATTATCAAATTAGATAACAAAAACTAGCTGAGATAACTTCTGCAGCAAAACAATTAAAAGTTCAGTTTATTTGCTCAATTTGTAACATTTAACCAAGACTGCTCAGTCTGTGTGAATCTCAGGACAGAGAAACAAGAGCAAATGATTCACTGAGGTTTGCATTTCATTCAAAACATTTTTAAACTGTAAACATAGTTAAGGTGGTGTTTTTTATTATTATAGGCCAATAGGCCCTCTGTGATGCGATAACCAATAATTCATTAATGTTATTATTAGTCTACTTGCTTGATTTCTTTTTAAATAGCCTACAGAGACACTTGGGCTGTGTCTTGATTCAGGGGTTGCACCCTACGTAGGCTGCATTTGAAGACCGATTGCGTCATAGCGGCGCGCAAAGGCTGTCCCGTTTGCAAGGCTCCTTGCAAGGCTCCTCATATGCGGCCGAGAAATGCAGCCTTCTTTTCACGGTTTTGAAGGCTGCATCAGATGGATCCTTCGTGGCCCAACATATCCCATGATTCATTGCGTTTTTTTCAGAGATGGCATAAAATAAAATAAAAAATAACAAAACAGCAACGTGTTGCTCCATCTTCTTAACTTGTATCTTGCTTTCTTTTTTTCTTGTACTTTTTTTTCTTTTCGTCTGGTAGGCAACTTCTTTTTCTTTTTTCCTCTGTTGACAAGGCTGTCTCCGTTGGCAGCAATCAGGGTTGCTAGGCAGCACAGGAGCGGCGAGTCGTCACGCAAGGTAACGGCTTGTTACGTAAACCGGAAATGCTCGTAAACGGAGACCTGCGGAGACCGTCCCGTTTAACAAGGCTCGTTGGCCTTAAAATCGGCCTTCATAGGCTATAGCCTTGATAGACCGCGAGACTGCGTCCTACCAAGTGCGCGGTCTCTGAATCAAGACACAGCCTTGGAGACACATGTGGACATTTATGTACTGCAAATCGCGGCCTTTTGCACGGATATGACCATACACAAGCACAAATCGTGCTTGCTAGCACTTAAAAAAAAATAAAAAATAATAATATTTTTTTTGATCAGTTGGAAATCAAGGCAGCCCGCGCCCTGGAGTGCAGAGTCGGTGGCTCGATCCCCCGGTTCCCCGCCACATGTCCAAGTGTCCCTGGGCACTGAACCCTAAATTGCTCCTGATTCAGGGGTTGACATTAAGGTTTTAAAGGCACTTGCCCATATGGAAAGTACAGGTAATGTTTTACTTGCCCGAATGTGGTGTTCACTTTCCCAAAAAAAAAAAAAAAAAAAAATGTTAAACAATGATATACTGTATACAGGCTAATTAAATTATACATTTTAGCGAACCGTATCTCTTAAATGCAAACACTGCTTACTTGTCTCATCCTGACCACATACAACCAACAACAATTCATATAAGCCTAGATATCATGACATCACACATTTTGAGCTTGGTCCTGCTGCAGCATCGTGAAAGGGCCTCTTTTGCCAGGCACCTGGCGTGGTTTTGGGGGGCTCAGAAAACTCAGTCTAGCTCAGGGTCAAGCTGAATATTAGCTTCCACACAAATGTGTTCAGAAAAATTTTACTTATTTTACTTATTTAAAACAGTCACATTGTGCCAAAAAGTGATTAAAGTCCACCATGTTAAAGCTATTGCCAAGTTATACTGTAAGTAGGGAAGGGGATCATTCATATCATTATCAAGACTCCACAATCCAAATCTTTATCGATACTTTTCTATTATTTTGTTAAAAGATAACTGTTATTATTGCTTTAATTGCTTATAAGATGGGCAGAGCTAAGGATATGACTTTAAACAGGTCATAATTCCATATTTAGGCCTACTATTTAGTTTATATTGCTGGGAAAACAAGTTTTTCACCCAAACGGTATTATTCAAACTTCTCACGAAAAACAAAAATTTCCTTTTTTCTTGATGTAACATTTGAACACATCATGATGTAATTTTATTGACCTGTGCCTAATAATCATGTTACTGAGCCGACCTGAACACATCACATTTGAACCGTTTGCGATTTTTTTTTAAAGCTCACATATTATACACTTTTCTGTCAATATTATATGGTCTTATAGGTCCCTAATACGTTTTTCTTTAGTTTGCTGAAAAAACCGTTCAGATCATTTATTGTAGTATGCCTCTATACCCTGATGTTCAGCTAATCTCACGATGGCCTATTTTTCAAACCGAGCTGCAGCTCCCCTCGTAAATATACAATCTATGAGCTTGCCCCGCCCCTCTCTGGAAGCGACGGGTCCATAGCCTGTAGTAGTAGCCTGTCCACAGTGCTTGTACTGAATGTTAGCACTAGAGCTGCAACGATTAATCGATGAATCGATTATTAATCGATTACTAAAATAATCGACAACTATTTTGATGATCGATGAATCGTTTCGAGTAATTTTTTAATAAAACATTTCCAAATTCTCTGATTTCAGCTTCTCAAATGTGAATATTTTCTGGTTTCTTTAATCCTATTATGACAGTAAACTGAAATATCTGTGTGTTTTGGACATAACAATACATTTGAGGACGTCAACAACGGCTTTGGAAAATTTATCAAAATTTTCCCCATTTTCTGACATTTTACGGACCAAAACACTAATCGATTAATAATCGATTAATCGAGAAAATAATCGACAGATTAATCGATTATCAAAATAATCGTTAGTTGCAGCCCTAGTTAGCACGGAAGGTAACGGCTAAAAATATCACGAAAATCAGTGAAACAATGAGCTTCAAAGCTAGACTTCGACTCTATTACCTTCCTATGCTTTGTCTTGCTAAAAACGAGGCATTTTCAGACTGCTGTGGGGTAGGGCTGGGCGATATGGACCAAATCTTATATCACGATATAGGTAATTTTATATCACGATATGGATATATATCACGATATAGTATTTTTCCTTAAAATTCAATGGATTACAATAACCGTACTGAACTTTAATCACATTAGATTATTTTCATTTTTGCTTGGAACTTAAATTTCCATACAAAAGAAAAACTGGTGCAAAATACCACACCAGTCTGGCTTTAGTCAGTCAGTGCAAAATAAAAATGACAGCATCAACCAAAGAGCCTACATTTTCCAATTGATAGTAGCCTATATCAAAATAATGAAAGACTTGAATTTTCCTGCAGTATTTGCTCATCTTCATTTAAAAAAGCTGTCAAAATTAACTAATGAGCAAATGTCTGGTAATACTTTAACTCCAGCTTCAACACAAATAATATTTTCAAGTTTGACATGTTTTAAAGTTACATAAAACCAGCCTTGCTGGCTGTCTCCAACAATAACAGCACGGGGGTGAAGCCCCGAGTAGGCTAAAGATGTCATTATTAGCCAGCTAGCTCACGAGAGCTAACCCATGTAGTTTGCGGCTTAAAACAAGCCAACTCTGCGTCATGGCAACAGCACGCTGAAGCAGCAAGCAAGTTTCATTTGCCCAATGACATTTTTGACCGTTAACAGCTGCTCTGCCACCGTGACACGGAGTTGGTTTGTTAACTTTAGTGACGGCGCACCGAAGCTAGACCATGAGCTAGACAGCTAGAGCAACAGATGAGGCTTCTTCTGTTGCGGGTAGAGAAGCTGTATTGCAGCCCAGAACTCTGCTGCAGAGCCCCCTTGTGGCGCGGCGGTGTAACTGCAGTGTAACTATAGGGACTCGGAGGGACAGCTGCCTCCCGCTCCATATATGCTCCCGCCACATGAACTTTTTTCTCCGCGATATAAACGGTATGGCCAAATCTCTCCCGGTAGACACTTTCATATCGTCCACGATATGATATCGTCATATCGCCCAGCCCTACTGTGGGGAATATAAACAGCTTGTTATGAGCAAAAGCTGGTTGCTTGTCCCAAAGCTAATAGCTATACACCAGGCAGGCAAAAATACCAATAAAAACAATTATTTTAGTTTCACCGTTTAAAAAAAAATTAGCTTCCTATCCGTTGTGTTATTAAAACGTTATTAAAAACTGTGGTTAAGATAAATTAGTGGAGTATGAGCAAAAGCATTCTGTGTTGGTGTATGTAACATTCAGGCTGTACTATGGGCATCTTGTCGCTTAGCGGGGAAAGCAACATGGCTGTCGCTCGGAAAATTTTCCATCGGATATCGGGGCCGTGGACCATTAAGAAATGGGGGGGTGGGGTTATCATAGACTACTGCACGGTGGAAGTTTCTGGTTACTAATGTGGGGGGGAAGCATGGACATATAAAGAAAATATAGGGATGTGGCTGTGCCGACTGTGACGTAATAGTTGGCGAGAATTCTGAACGGAGTACATTGGGGGAGGGGTGGGGGTTTCAGAAAGGGGGAGAGTGAGAAAAGGAGAGATTGTTATTTTTTTTGATATTTTGGCAGTCTCTAGGCACACCGTGGACCCATGGATATGTTAGAACACATTTAAAAAGTGCATTTAGCATAATATGTGACCGTTAAGCTAACTAGTTATTATCCGATTTTAATATGGATTTAAAAACTATCAAATTTTCAAACTGCGGGACTTGCTTGGTTGATCACCGCTGCTTTGAATGAATGATGAGACGGTGCCGAGCCCGTCTGCAGCGGCAGCGGCTCAGCGGATGGATTTTTAATTTTTTTGGGAGACAGAGTTGAAGCGGGTTGAAGGAGTTTCTTCAAGACAGAAGGTACTTTTACAGTCTATGACGCGGATCAGTGACGGGATAATACGCCGAAGTAGGTCTAATTAGTTGAAGATGACCCGACTCTACTCGATATTTAAAATTACATCATGTGACCTACTGGACTCCATAGCGGTATCGATAAGCTCAAACGTTATTGATTTATGGGTTTTGAAAATAGCGGAACCAGGTCTGTAGCCTAATAGAGCCGGCTTTCGGTAGACAGCGAAACTGTGTGTGTGAGTGAGTGAGTGAGTGAGAGAGAGAGACAGAGAGAGAGAGAGAGAGAGAGAGAGAGAGAGAGAGAGAGAGAGAGAGAGAGAGAGAGAGAGAGAGAGAGAGAGAGAGAGAGAGAGAGAGAGAGAGAGAACGTGATGCTGCTGCTCAATTGCAAATATAGCCGATCTATTTTGTGTGAGTTAGCGGGATTTTTTTTTTTTTTGCAGACTCTAAAACACATGAATAAATAGCCTAGACTACTGACAATCCCTCTAAAATCCACTTTCCCGTTCGGGCAACCAAAAAGCAATCTTAACTTTCCCAAACATTATTTTCACTTTCCCCGGGCAAGCGGGCAACCGTTAGTGTCAACCCCTGTAATTGTTAGCTTGCACCCTGTGTGGTAGCTGCCGCTATCAGTGTATGAATGTGTGTGTGATTGGGTGGGTGTGTGCAACACAATGTAAAGCGCTTTGGGTCTGTGAAAAAACAGGGGAAAGCGCTATAGAAGTGGATTCCATTTACCACACAGCCCAGAGTTTCTTTGCTGAATCCTGATGATGTGGAGACAAATAAGTGGTTCACGCACGGGGCAAAAAGACGCAGCAAAATGGAAACAATGCAGCACTTGACACCTAAACTTTTCTTTGTTAAAACCATATTTCTTATTTATCTTGCTTGTTATATCACACAGAGGTCATACAGTTCAAGTGTGTGGAATTCATATTGCCTTTTATTCAGAACAGACTGGGTAGAAAAATGGAATATGATATTCATACATTCACTTGATGTTGCGGAAAGACTTTGAGGCAGTGGTGGTGGATGATGGCATCTTCAGTAACTAGCTTCTTGTCCGTGAAGGGCATGGTGACTTCTGTACATTTTCTGAACGAGGGAGGGGTATAAGGCAGTGTTGTAACCTAGAATCGCATCACTAAACTCCGCTATCAAACACTGTTTAAGTATTGGTATCGACAAATACCTCAAAGAATAATAATTGAATAATACAGGCCAGCAGACAGACTTGTTTTTGAATACTTTTGCTGAAGTGTTTAGACTACCAGTTAAGAAATGGAACAGGCCAAATACAAGGCCACCTCACACTTTATACACTTGGCATTGTCACAGAAAAACTGAACTGTGCTGAACTGATCTTAAAAGCTGAAGCAATTAGATTAAAATTGACTGTGTATTGGACTGCAGATTCTTAAAAAAAAAAAAAAAAAAAAAATGTATGGGTATATGTATATATATATATATATATATATATATATATATATATATATATATATATATATATATATATATATATATAGCTATATATATAAAAAAATGTTTTTTGTTTTATTTTTATTTTCTGTAACAGTAACTGTGTATCTGAATCCGAATTTGATGAAAATGGGGGCGGGACCTGATAAGCCTTTGGCTTCTTCCGTCTCCCTTCGAACAACACAAAGTATGATGTATGAATATTTGCAAGAGAAAATTGTGTATTGTGTGGAATTGTCCGAAAGAATAATAATAAATAAATAAATAAAGATCAGGGACTGCTTAGGCTCCATTAAAGAGGTGGGGTTCTTTGAAGGTTGGTTGTATTCAAGCCCCAACCTCAGCGATTTTTTCCAGCATCCAATAAGGAAGTTGACCACAACTGTAGTAACCCGGAAGTGCCACTGGGGGTAGTACCAAGACTGAGCAGTTTTTCTTTGACTCACTTGTTAGACAAGCCGTTTTCAAAGTCTTATTAAACCTATTTACAGCCTGGTCCAAAAAAAACATTTTAGTCTGTACGTTTAGGTCATATATCCATGATTTTTTGGACCATGCTAGTTTTTATTCTTTTGGAGGTTAAAATGTATTGGCGCGATCTCTTGAGTGACAGCTCTCCGCCCGTTGTCCCTCACTTTGCCTCGGAGGTATACGTCAGCTATCTCCCTCCTCCCGAAGTGAGGCGGAGTAAAAATCTCACAAAATGGCGACGCGCACACACCAGGATTATTGGATGCCAAGTGAATAACTGAGGTCAGCCCGGATGCTACATCCCTATTATTTACTATCTATGGTTGTATTGCATAACAAGTGTTGCTCTTAATGTCTCCTCCTCCTCATCTTAAGCCCAAATGTTTAAGTAAGCCCAGTTTTGGCTTGATGGTTGTGGCCCCAACGGAGCATTCAGGGCAGCCCTGCCTCGAAGGACCGATTCCGTACCATTACCCTTGTAGGCTCCATTCGGGGGACAACACACCAAACACCCCAGTTTAGAGCCATTGACCCAACCTCCCAAATGTACAATGGCTCTAGAATACAAGTGCCGACTTCAGTGGTTAAAATGGAAATGTAATGTAAATGAGACTGATGGCGTAGATGATGTGGTGCCCGCTATTCAGTGTTTAGCAGTTAAAATCAGCCTCCGTTCCTTCTCCCCCCGGGGATGTTTAATCTATGACTGATGGAAGTAAGACCAAGACAACCATCCTAATGATCATCATAATCATTGTAAAACATTCATCATTACCATCATCAACATTAACAGTTATCTTCCTCTGTCACCAACCAGCCATTATCATAACCATAATCACTTGCATTCATGTCCACACACGCTGTACGTGCACGGCCCAAACACACACACACAAGCGCATGAACATAACCAGCATTAAAATCAGAGCATTCATCTGTCTCTGAAAGCAACACCGGCACTCTCAGAGAGGCACACACACACAAAGTTCAAATGAATACATATGGATGTCTTATCGCATCTGCATAGTTGGAGCAGCCCCCCATCATCACTCGGTCTAAGCCTCTGGCTAATCAGAGCGACTCACACTGAGCTGGGGACTTGATGTGTGAGGCTAACCGTTACCGCAGGCTTCCCAGGCTGACCCAGCTATACCATTAGGCTAATATAGAAATTAAAGGTGCTCACACGTTTCCCCCCCACATTGCACCTCTCTGTGGGTACGGGCAGACCATTGCAGGCATCGGTGCACACATCTGAAGGAGTGTCAGCGAGGACGTGTCAATTATTCATTGAGTGGATGATTTATGTGGTTTCATACGGTGCATATTAAAATGCTTTGGGAGGCACGGGGAAGCAAAAGATAGTTTATGTAACTGCTATTAATTGGGTGCCCTCTCTGACTCCCTTTCTCTCGGAGTGTACACAAAGCGCTACAGTTAAAGGTACTGTACTATGCAAGAAGACAAGCACATGTGGAGAGAGGAGAGATAATACAAAGGCCCTTTTAAAAAATGCAGAGGACACGTTACGCTCTATACCTGCACTATCTCTCATATGACCTAGTGCCGTGCTTTAGAAACAGAACAAAAGTGTGAAGGACAGAGAGGGGCGAGAAACGAAAAAGAGGAAAAAAGTTACAGTCGACATTACCCATTGTCTCATTAGCATAATTAAAACAGTGAGAACTTTGCAGTGAGCCGTGACTTTGTGTGGAAATGAGAACCTCAGCTTTTTGCTGATCAAAGAGAATTGTTCATTTGGAATATATGCAAATATATATTAAATGTATATGGAAAACAGCCAGTGAGCGCCACGGATCAGATGTGCTAGTTCTCAACATTGGCGTGCGGCTATTTGTATATCACACTACTGATTTGTACTCTGCTGGTTTTCCTGCTTGTGTGTGGATGGATGAATGGATGGATGGATGGATGGATGGATAGATGGACTAGTACACGCAGATTTGAACAACTAGATTTTTTGCAGGGAACAGTCCCTCATTTTGCCTTTTGCAAATGAATCTCAAAGAATAGATTGTTGTGGTCTCATCTGGGAAGTGGTGGAAAGATACATTTCAAATCAAACTGCTGTGGAAGTCGGAGGGTCCCAGCCGGTTTTCCCCAGGACTCATTGTGAGGAGCATCCGCCCACCCTGTCTGTGAATGGATACTGATTGGAAGAAGATTGATAGAGAGAGAGAGAGAGGGAGAGAGGGTAAAAAAGGAAAGAAGAACTAGAGGAAGATCATTTAAGAAAGGAAAGTACAGGAGGAGTGGGAGAGAGGTGTAGAGGAGGATGATGCTAAAACTATGAAAGAGGCAGTAGAGAGGCTGTGTGTGTGTGGCTGTGTGTGTGTGTGTGTGTAAATAATATTGTAATAATATTTAACACCAGTCGCAGTCGAGAAAAGAGTCAAGGTGACTTTATCTGTTATTTCATGTGTGGGTGTTCAGATTATTAAAAGTTGTGAAAGGTGTGCGCTTGTGTGTGCATGAATGCATGGATGCACAGATTTTAACCAAATTGTTTTGTGGCAGCCGACAGTCCCCCTCGCTTCCTGCTCAGGGGATAAAATGCACCGAATAGATTTTTTGGGAAATATGAAACACAGTGAGGAATAATAAATAAATAAATAGATGGATGCCTTTTGTCTGATCTCAGAAGTAGTGTGAAGATAATTTTGCAAATTTGAGAAAATGATTGGTAGAAAGTTGACAAAATTGGGAGAGAGACAGACAGAGAGAGAGAGAGAGAGAGAGAGGGCAAATAAGTAAAGAAAAGAGGGAGTGTTAAAGAAGAACAAGGGAGGAATAATAAAAGTGTACAGGAGGAGAGGGGGGAGAGATCGATGGCGATGATGATGAGAGGCTTGGACTAAAACTCTTCAATACTATCTAGCTCCATTCGCAGCTAAAGCGTTAACAAGAAAAAAGATGAAGTTTCCGTGATCCTACGATTGGGTGTTTTAATAAGTTATCAAAAGTTGTGTGAGGTGTAACTTTTCCACTTCGTGCAGCCATAACAGCACTGGGACGTCAGCTGTGTGCATTTCTGAATATTTGAAGGTGTTAAATAGATACTAATTGGGCCTTTTTAAAGCTCCTTTTACACCATGCTTTTCCCTCTTGTGGTGTAAACTGAGGTGTGATGATGTTTTCTCAGTGTATAATGGTTCGGTAAACAAGGGTGGTAAATGCATTTGTCAGAGGTTTAAATACTGTGCAACAATCAAACAACCATAGATAAGTCAACAAGCAATCACATTATTATTTTTATCTTCTTTGTTAGCAAACAATTCTTTATCAAAGCTGGATGGTGACAGCTGCCGTTCAAAGAGCACACACACACACACACACACACACACACACACACACACACACACAGTAATCAAGGAACCTGTAAGCTCCTATCAGACAGCAGCAGCACAGCAGTCAATCTCTTAGCAGGACCACCACCTACATGTCAGTGTGTCTGACAAGAACAATTTAAAATACCCTGGGCCACATAAACTTGATTCAGAGTTAAAGGCTTATCAATGTTGTATTGTAGAGTGAACATGAGCTGAACTTCCGTGGCTATCCCTGAACTATTACTCAATAGCTACAGCATTATTGAAATTGAACTTTTTTTGACAATATGCTGATCACCAGATGAAACATGAAGAGATCACCAATGTTAGAACTCAGAATTCATTTAAATACCACATGATACTGTCTGTACCATATGTCATGGCAAATCATTTAAAAGGATAGCTCGAATCATTCAGTCCGGGCTACAGTGGATCTGCGTAGATCTTAATACTACTCCTTTAAGTTCTTAGTGCTGTTTTCTGAAGTACTCCATTTTTTCATAAACGTTTAACTGCCTTTCTTGCACACACACCACTCCATACATCCACAGATCCTGAAAACACACAACTATCAAGCACCGCATTTGCTAGGAACAGCTCCTTGTCACCTTCTAACTGATGCTCTTTTCACAGCACAATGTCATCTTAAAATACACAGGTGATGAAAGCGGGCTTTCACTGCACACACTGAATAGCTCCTTGTGCCCGTTGACGGCGCACAAACGACCCTTCCTCCACCCCTCTCATGATAGCCTCTATTGTTTGTATTGTGTGGGTGGGAGACACTGTATAATTCTCTCATTATGGGTTCATAAAGGGGTGAAGAGGCACGGCGAAGGATTGGGAGATGGAGGGAGGAAGACTCCAGAGGTTAGTCATATGCCACCAAGAGCAGAAACCTCACTGAGAATGTCGAAACATTAAAGTTGATATTTAAGTTTGATTTTCTTTTTAAAATACAGCAGGAAAATTCGACCTGCTGGTGCATCATGGGAGCTGATGATGTTTACATCACACTAGCTCTCAAACACAAGCATGCAGGCACACGCATGCACACGCACACACACACACGCACACACACACACACACACACACACACACACATTTATCCATCGATTTCGATGATGACGTCCACTTTCTCACTTACTTGTTCCCTATATGGCTATCACAGCCCAAACATCACAGCCACCTTCAACAGACCCAGGCTCCCTACATGCAAGCTCCAGGTAGTGACAATGCCCATACCACCCATCCCCATGGTTCCACATCTATCTATGAGATTTAATGTGGCTATACAACCCAATCTTAGACCTACATAACCTCTGACACACACACACACACACACACACACAGACACACACACTATCCATAAGTCTCTCGCCCTCCACCTCTGTCCATACCCCCATCATTCATCCACAGGCCTCACTCAGCTTCGGATGGAATTCATTTCAGAAAGCTTTGGAGAGAAAAGTGGCTCTGACGAAATGCAAACAGAGTGAAAATGAAAGTAAAAGCCGCCTTGGCGTCGCATTTATGCCGTGCAATCTGGCAGAGGGAGGGAGACGCAAACGGGAGGCTGAAAAAGTAGTGCAGGGAGACGGCGGGTATGACGCAGTGAGGAGAAAGCGGGAAGCAAGACATATAGGGGACTAGCAATGTGATAGATGGCAATTAGATCTGCCTGAGTTTTGCAGCTCTTAGCGGGCTGATTTTCAGCCACAAGGTTGCTGTGACCTAACTCCGGCTCCGGCTTTTGAAATCCCATTGACTCTCATGTCTTCCCAAAAAACACCTCTCTAGCTCCGGCTGTGGCTCATTGCTCTCATCATTGGTTCAATTTTGCAAGCATATGCCTGTGAGAGCAGAGTGTGAGAATGAAAAAAAAAATACTGGAGGAAAGAGACGTCCATGCACCAGCTCGAGGGGCATTTTAAAGAAACCCCCCTGCCTTCCCTCTCTCTCTGGTCTTTAAGACTGTTGGCTCCGGTGTTCAATCACCACAACCACCTCACCTTAGCAACAATGCCTGTGGTAACCTTGGCCATTCATTTGCCTGTCTAAGAACAAAAGGCTGTTTTCATAGGGAGTCATTAGACAAATATAGCTCTGGAAAAACGGAAGGATCCAATAGACCAGATGGGCTGTGGTTTCTAGCAGCTCCAGGGCGGGACAGCAGTCTCACAGAACTGGTTATTGAAGGGAGAGGAAATTAAGGGCTAAATGTGGTGCAACACATGGATAATGTTCAGGTTCCGTGCTGGAGTGGGTCCATGACGGTGAAAGATGCAGGTGGACTGGACACTGATTATGGCCCAAAGCAAAGCAGATATCTGCACACTCTAATGTGATTCACATACTTTTAATTGAACTATTTTATCCCAGTTTGTTCATTTGAAAAGGTGAGGGATTTCCTCCAGTAAAAAAAAACCTTTTATTAATCCTAAAGAAGACACATCTTTTAATTGTCTGTTTATGGAAATTAAAAATGTAATACCAGTACGTTCGATTTAGAAAGATAAACATCCGATTTCCCCAAAAAATAAAATAGTCATCTGGAGATTTGGCTACATCAACAACCAGAAAGTAACCAATTGTTCTGGATGTATTGCTGAAACTCTGTATTGTTTCCTAATCCAGAATTTACATTATGTCCCTGCTGTTTTTGTAAAATAAAACAGTAATGTTATTTTGCATAATAATATAAAATATTGGAATGGAACATCCAATATAATGAATCATTTTAAAATAAAACAAGGATTATATTTTGGTTCACTTTATATGTCAGTGAGATGATATGCAATTTCTGGATAGCAAACTATTAAAGTGTTATTCAACACAGAGAAGGTGGAATAATATTAACATCCAGATGGTAAGAGTCTCAGAGGATTGTAGAAAGACCTTTTGACCAGACGTTAGTGCCTTTAAACTGCTGTACCTAATATCAGAGGGTATTCAATTTTCAGAAAACTCAGATGTTTCACTTAATGCTAATAAATGTGAGGCACACACTGGGGCGATATGCAGAGTTAGTGCCACATTGTTCTGCAATGAATCCAGAACTTTGCTTTTATGACAGCACCATTCTGATGCACCCACCTGTAAGAACTGCTACACAAATACCCTCCCAAATTGGCACTTTCCTAAATTGCCATTGTAGTGCAATCGAAAAAAAGTGAGCTGCTTTCCGCATGAGTACTTATAAACACCGCCAAAGCTTGGAAAATGCCACTTTTAAATAACTTCCATCACACGCGTAGACAAATGCCCAGATACTTCCAATGAGAGAACACTGAGGGTCCCCAGTGGGAGTGGATCTGAGGATGACAGGCACCTGGAGGAATTAAAGCAGAGAATCTCATTTGCCATTGTCATTCTTCGGCCCTGTTGAGAGCATGGAGATAATTTCACACAAAAAGGTGTCAGTGAGCTCTGGGCTCTAGCCCTCTGAGATGTGAATTTACATCTATTATGTATAAGTTGAGCCCGACTCAGCCTGGTAGCCAGCCAGACCTGACTATCAGTTAGAGCTGAGGATGTGTCACCTGTCTCTCCCCGTCCCATATGGGTTCCCCTGAATAACGTTACAGCTGTACCTCCTGGCAACAGTGCTGTTAACAGCCCAGTCTGTGTGTGTGTGTGAGAGTGTGTGTACATGCGTGTGTTTGTGTGTCAAAAAGCTAACCCAGAGGACTGAATGTCTGTGTGTGTGTGTCTGTCTCACAGGGGAAGGAGTAGTGGACGGTAGCAGTGAGAGAGTTCAGGTGAAACACCTTGTTAATGTGACAGACACAGTGAAACAGTCGCTGAGGGAATGAGCCGCGTCTACTTTGCTGTATAACTTGACGGATACAATAAGGGGCAGCAGTTGGGTTTGCTAAACTGTGAAGAAGGCGGGGTTAGTTAGCTGTCAGGAAGATCTGAATGTCATGACTTCTTTGAAAAACGGAATGAGACACAAAGTCTAAGGGCACTGTCGCTACACGATGTGAGCACTATGCCACAAAGATGGGTCATTTTAGGTGGAGGACTTTTCTAATTCAAAATTGTTGGCGGGCAACTGGGATGTAGATGATGTGTATCAATCGTAGTAGTGTCGTTAGAAAAGAGCATGGCCTGCAGGCTTTGCAGCGTTCGTCGAGGCCCCAGAGCCCATTTCTGATTGGCTGTCGGCTTTCAGACGTCGTGACGCAGAGTCCCCCAAAACGGTCGACTATATAGCTGTATCCCATTAAAGAGACCGCCTCCTTGGTAGGACGCGGTCTCGCGGACTATGAAGGCTATAGTCTGATAAGGCCGAACCAGGACCTCTCGGCTCGAAAAATTACAACGGTAGTCAATGGAAAGAAATGTATTATTTTCTGGTCCCAGTCATGAAATGCCTTCGATTACACATGTTTTGTATGGATTTAGATGGTATTTTTTCGTGCAAAGAATGGAACAATTTAGCGAGTAGAAGCTGGATACGGTCAGGTTTTGTGCAGAGCGCTTTTGTGGACTACAGCTCTTCGCTGCTCTTGACACTTATGATATACGTCACCACCACTCGCACCCGCTTAGCTCAGAAACATGGCTGTGTCTTTAATGCACTTTACCGCCTTCTTTCAATGACAAGACAAAAGTCTTCAGCGTGGCGAAAACCACTACACAAGTGGACATGTGGAGAGTTTCAATTTCTCGAGTGGGGAGATTGTTGGCGTTGTCCACGCCAGCCATTAGCATTAGCACTGTCAGTCGATAAGTGGAGGGAATGTGTTGAGGTGACGTCACAGAGGCGACAAGACTTGTAGTTGTTCTCGTAACATTTTTTCAAAAGCCGTTAGACGAATAATCATACAACATACCGTCAAACTCTTCACATGAAAAATTATCATTTAGACCCATACAAAACATATCCAAGGCATTTAATGACTGGGACCAGAAAATAGTAGATTACTGTCCATAGACTCCCATTAATTTTTTTTCAGCCGAGAGGTCCCATGCCCAGTAATTCCGCCACTTCCGCTTAACAGCTCTGTTAAGGCAGCACGCGCTGCGTCAATTTAGCACTTAATAAATAAATATTTTTCCCCCGAATATAACGAGACTATCGATCGATCTCATTATCCGTGCTTTTCCGAATAGCCTACACATGTTCGGATTCGGGCTCATCCCTAGTACGCGTGACACCGAACATTGTCTGGAGATTTGGTGCTGCTGTCCCGGTTGTTGATATCGGAGGTGGAGCATGGAGGGGTGGAGGCACGGCACGACGAGTAGAACAGAACAGGGAAATACCTGGCGTTTGTTCACAGCTTGATTTTGAGGCTTTGTGTTTCGCGCTGTGCATGTACAACGTGCCTCGTGCCAAATTTTGTTGAATTTACATTTTCCCATGATGCGGGCCGACTTCTACTCATGCTGCTACTGCTACCTGAGCGACGTGCGTCTGCTCTGAGTCACGGACGCAAACAAATGTTTTGTTGGTTCCGCTCCTTTCTTTATATGTCCATGTTCCGCTCTCGTGATTGCACAACATTAAACTATTCGGCAATTTATTTAAAAAATAAAAAATGTTACGTATTATTATTTTTAGATTTGAGACCAATTACAGTCATAAAATCCTACTTACCATGTGTTAACATTTTTAAGACCTTTGAAAGATGGATTTAAGACTTTTTAATGCTATGTAAGGCCTTATTTTTAGATTTATGAATTTAAGACTTTTTAAGGATCCGCGGGAACCCTGGTTACCTTGCATGACGACTCGCCGCTCCTGTGCTGCCTAGCAACCCTGATAGCTGCCAACGGAAACAGCCTTGTCAACAGAGAAAAAAAGAAAAAGAAGTTGCCTACCAGACGAAAAGAAAAAAAAGTACAAGAAAAAAGAAAGGAAGATAAAAGTTAAGATGGAGCAACACGTTGCCGTTTTGTTATTTTTTATTTTATTGTATGCCATCTCTGAAAAAAATGCAATGAATCATGGGATATGTTGGGCTGCGAAGGATACATCTGATGCAGCCTTCAAAACCGTGAAACGAAGGCTGCATTTCTCGGCCGCATATGAGGAGCCTTGCAAATGGAATAACCTTTGCGCGCCGCTATGACGCAATCGGTCTTCAAATGCAGCCTTCGTAGACCGCAACCCCTGTATTGAGATTCACCCTATGTAACCGCTTGGCTGCAACGGTCAGAAATGATTTCAATTCTTAGGTGGCGCACTTGAGTCATATTATAAGTCAACACTTAAAATTAGGCTGTCCCCGACTCGGAATTTTCCCAGTCGAATCGGATCTGCCTGTTCAAACCAGAGATTTGACTATTCGTGATACTATATTTGTCAATCAGAAACGTGCATTGGAGTGAGATATTTGACCAACCGTCAACCCGAAAACAGTTGAAAACAGACTTTAAGACCACCGAAAACAGAGCTTAAAATAAACAACCTCTAGGTTGGATATATTTAAAAAATCAGTTTACGAGTGAACCGGGGAGTTGGAGCGCAGTTGACGGCTGCGAGTAAAGAAGACGAGATGCTTAATTGTTTCCAAGTCGACCTATCTTTATTACAGCACATAGCAGAGCAGAATCAATAGGCATATATGGTGCGCAATTTGCACAGCGCAAACGTATACATCTCTATGTCCATGATACATCTGCTTCAGATCTGCTTTGTTTTTTTCTTTTGCCACTTCCCCTTTAGCTTTGACCACTCTTCTTCTATGGCGTTTGACGTGACGTGACACATTACCGCCACCTATTGCCCTGGCATGATACCGTCAGTGTTTTGCTATTATTTTCTCTTTCATTATAATGTACACTGACAAACATAAATAAACAATGGTTCGACTTGAAGAATCTGTGTCGACTGCGGGGTTTCCCGACTGATGATTCGAATCATCGACTTTCAGGGGGCAGCCCTACTTAAAATGCAGATTTTTATTTAAATGTTGAAGAAATTTCAATATATTAACACTAGCATTGATGTGTTCCTTTACAACATAGTAATCTAATTCAGATTCTATCTAAACAAAAAAAAACAAGTGTAAGTGTGCAGTTGCCCTCTAAGCAGGTATAATACCATCAATGCTCAATGTCTTAGTTTAGCATCTTAGCATGCTACCATTGCTAATTAGCAGGCATTGGATACATTCAAACTTAATAATTGTGCCATAGATACAGAACAATTCATCCTGAGGGGTACAGGAATGTCTATACTAAAAAGTCCACAAAGTCATTAGAATGTGTTGCCTGGGAAGTTTGAATATCTGTACAACCTTTCTGCATAACAATTAACAATCATGTTGATTGCACTGGCGTCCTCAACAAAGATAAACAAAGTCGTTATCATTCATCCTCTGGGCAATTTGTTGATATCTGCAACACATTGTAATGGTATGTCATGGAATAGCTGTAGAGATATTTCAGTGTGGACAAGAGTGGTGGGGGGACTGATTTCAGCCACACTGCTGGCATTGCAAAAAAAAAAAAAAAAATGTCCCCCTGTCCAATTTAAAGAGAAACAGAGGCCAGCAAATTGTTTTGTTTGAACACTTAAACAGAGCTGAGTGGAACAAAATGAGCCCGGAGTGTGACAATGCTAATGAACACTGATGATGAGGTATTAACGCAAACTCGGCTTGGTGTATAATTATTTCAGAGCTCGCTCGTTTGTTCCCTTTCTACTCGGCTTAATGAACTTGTTACTCCATTCCTTTCTTGTTTTGTCTAACTCAAAACACATTGATTACAATAACAATCTCTACCGCTCTGCCCTTGTTTTCCATCAGCTCCCCCCCCCCCCGAGTTTTTTTCCATTCCAGAAATGTCCTTGACAGCGAGTGTACCAACATGTCAGTGAAGCAATATGTCCTGGTGTGATGAATGTACTTGCTAGTTTTTTTTTGCCCTGTAAACAGAAGACAGAGCTCACACAGACTGACGAACAGACGACACACTGAATTCACTGAGTGTACCTGATAGACGTGGTAGGCGTTGGCAGCTCGGCCCTGCAGGAACACAGAGGGGATCCACACGTTGATGAGAGCGCGATGAGCCCTGATTGACACACACAAAACAAAATGTCCTCACTGTCATTATCATCTTTATTACTGTCAGCAGTGGTGGCATCAACAGAAGAGGCCAGCACTTTGCTCGGGCAGCTACTTTACGGCAAATTACACTTCGGTCTGGCAAAACATGATCTGAGAGTCCAGTGATATGAATGAATGAACAGTGTAAAATTAAGTAAAAATCAAAGCAATAAATAACTTGGCAAATATTTAAATTGGTGAGATGTAGCTCTGGCAAGACACAAAGCAAAAAGAAACAGCAGAGGTATAAGTGAATTTATCATTTTGACAAAGAAAGGAAGGTTAGAGAAGGACTGAGGAGACAAAGACACAGTGTGGGGGAAGAAGAAGGATAGAGAAAAAAAAGACTCAAAGAGAAAAATTCTTACGTCTCAAAGTCTGACAGGCTGGGGTCGTCTGATGTCTGGCTTAAATCACCTGGAACCTGGAAAACAAAGAGAGCAAGGGATATTTATAACAGGTGAGAGGGAAACAAAGACATGTATTATGCAAAAAAAGGACAAACTCATACACAAATATAGCACACACTCCGTTTAAATTTTTGTTTAATTTTAGTTTTTATTGTATTGGCCTATACAACACAACAACATTTAGTTTTCAGCACCACTCCATATAGCAGCATTTAAAAGAGCATTAATAATGCTTCATAATAAATAAGTCATCATAAACATATCCACATACATTTGCTGCTGAGGAAAACAAATAGGCAAATAGAACATGTTGGTGTGATGCTGGACTTGAGTCTAGTCCCACCTGAATAATATAATAATACAAATATGTGCAGTGATTGACACCAAAATGAAGTGGTTATGGTAGCATAACTGTTACGGTCGAGGCAGACAAGCAGGACCCAAATGCAAGACGTTTTCAAGTAAAGGTAATTTATTTTCCAAAAATGCAACTCCAAAAGGCAAGGCACATGGAACTCGGGAACATACAGGGACAGACTCACCAACAGTTACAATGCAAAGACACAGAACAATGAAACACAGGGAGTTAAATACACACACACAAGACAGGGTAGACAACGAGGAACAGGTGTAACACATTAGGGGAGGGAGCAGTAATCAAACCGGAGGGAAACTTGACAGGACAGGGGGAGGAACAAGACAGACATACCAAAATAAAACAGGAAACACGGGGAACCAGCAAAACAAGACAAGACAAAGACAGAACATGACAATAACATGGTTAGCTTAAAGCCACTACGAGTAACTTTGTCCGTTAGCGGCCCCTTTGGACAAAAGCGGTAATTTTAGGATGCCAGCTGTTGTGAAGCTGTTTTCTAGCTTGTGTCTGGCGTGCAAGATTCAAATGATCAGGAAGCAATATAGTGCATATCCGTGTGTTGAAAGTGTGAGGGCACCAGACTCTTTTCGGCTCTGTGATAGTGGTTACACTCTGCATCAACTAATGCCAGTCAGTGCTACACACACCTTATTGCAATGAGTTGATGCAGGTTCACTAACAACTCGCACGGAGCTGAAAGATTACGTGTCCTCACAGAAAGCGAATGAAGAAGAGACGGCATTTAGTAGTCTATGGATCACGATGAGGTAATGTGTTTATGTTGTTGTAAATAATGACTATTTCAGATGAATAATGGTCATCTGATGATGGTGAAGCAAAGTAAACGTTGTTTTAGTACACCTCATTCATTTAGGAGTAAACACTGCAGTCTAGTTCGCTCCTGTGAAATTGTGTTTACGTTGCTTAGCAACGCCCTCTCGCCCGTCTATCACTCTCCCTTTTAGCTTTTATTCAATGCATTTTATTTTTTTTCTTTGATGGTTCAGCCCCGTTATCAGTCATTAAGACGACAAAAAACTGTCTCAAACAAGGCTCCCGCTCCCCTTCCCTCACCTGGAGGTATAGGCTTCTTAAATCGCGTTGCAGCGCTACACTGAAATCTGCGACCAATACGAATATGTGACCATAGAGCATGCATGCGTCAACCGAAAATCAGACTGGTTGTGCGACCAGACCAAATGCAGTAATAAAAACTATATAAAAACGTCTTTCTTTGCACTGATGGTGTCGTTTGCTGTTGAAGGTAATTTATGATTATCAGAGGAAACATGGGGCAGTTTAAAATATATTTAAATGTTACTCATAGCTGCTTTAACAGTTACTAAACAAATAAAAAAATGTTGGTGGAACAGTAAACTCGTTGTAATATTTATTTTCAAAAGTAAATAGTTGGCTAAAAGCAATCGATAAACAGTAGTTAAACGGTATGTTCTGGATAAAAAAATGATAAGTAAGTATAAGGTAAAGTATTTTGAGTTGAATAGCTATACGTAGAGTGAAAAATTGTTAATATGGCAACCGTGTGCTGCTCCATGTGGCATAAGTACAAATGCAGATTTTTTATTTTACCAAATGCAGATTTAACCTCCTATGTACTTCTTCACAGACACATGTTGTGTTTGCATTGTTATTATTCTTGATAAACTGCATTTTATGGAATTGTGTTTGTGTGTAATGCCAATGTGTGTGAGTTTATACGGCCTGCTCCCTAGAGGAACCACATGCCCAGGCCCAGATGTTGGCCTTCTGCATGAGGGTGTCTGTGTATGTTGAAAAGTGTGTGAGTGAGTCTTCCCTGTACCCATCTCTTTAGTCCAGTGCAGGGCCTGTCAGCTTTCAGCCCTCCCAGAGAGACCATTAAACGAGGGCTGAAACACTGTCACAACAGCCCCCTTTAGTGGGGTCTCCAGCCTCTAGGCTATGATCGAACCCTCCAAGAGTCACACACAAACACAAACACAAACACCAAGTCACACACACACACCCACACAGGAACAAAATAGAGTAGTGAAAGAACGAAAAAGAGACAGTGAAGTGTAGAGACGAGGAAAAAGTGACCCACGATCAGTCATCTGCAGAAGCTCGGGGGAGAGGGAAGCAGGCATTCAGGAGCCAGAGATAGACACACACACAAACAAACATAGATATACATACACTCTCACACACACACTCTCACTTACACACACACACACACACACACACACACACTCTCACTTACACACACACACACACACACACACACACACACACACACACACACACACACACACACACACACACACACACACACACACACACACACACACACACACACACACACACACACACACACACAGATATACATACACTCTCACACACACTCTCACTTACACACACACAAACAGAGTGAGTGGTCCAGCAGAGCAAAGCTGAGGCTGGGGGATAAGAGGTCCTATCTTCAGCCTGGGGCTCCCACCACTGCTGCTGTATATCAACCAACTGTGTGTGTGTTGTGTGTCCGAAACGCTCCGAGCTCTGCTGAGCATGACCGTATGTTGGCATTCTGAGTGTGTGTGTGTGTGTGTGTGTGTGTGTGTGTGTGTGTGTGTGTGTGTGTGTGTGTGTGTGTGTGTGTGTGTGTGTGTGTGTGTTGTTATTGCGGCGGAAAACTTTGAAAGTGCCGGGGAGAAGTAGTTTTGTTTGGACCTCCCCCTTTGACAGAAGAAGTGGATGATTAGCTTTTGCAGTGATAGCCACGGTGGTGGGGCTGACACCTTATATACAGTCTGTGGCTGAAATGAAAGAGCACAGCGCCTACAGAAAATCAAACTGCATCAACAGTAAAAGTACAAATGTGTGAGATCTCGCTCAAGCTGTTTGATTGGCAGTTTATCTCGGGGTACTGCAGTGCAGAGGAGAAAGGAAAACAGTGGAGTCTCAAAGATGACATCTTTAAGGAAAAATGCAGACAACCGTTATCAATCGGCCAATGACCGTAGAGGAAAAATATGCAGAGGACAACTGTGTAAACCAACAGGGGGAAAGTGGAGAAGAAAATCAAACAAAATCACTACGAGGACGACAGAGGTAATGACAGGGTGACAGAGAGGGGAGCTGGGAAAAACCTACAGAGAAATCAGAGAGGACATCAGTGTGTGTGTGTGTGTGTGTGTGTGTTCTGTGTGTGTGTATCCACTAACTCACCGGTCCTCTCAAATCAATGAGTTCCTGTCTCATCTGGACAATGAGGTGGTCTTTGGCCATGAGGGAACGGTACAGCCGCTCATTAAACTCTATCAGCTCACCGTGCATCTCGGCCACCTGCAGCACACACACACACACACACACACACACACACACACACACACACACACACACACACACACACACACACACACACACACACACACACACACACACACACACACACACACACACACACACACACACACACACACAGACAAAGGGACAAAAACAACACAAAAAAGCACTTACATTAATTACACTGTGGAACATTATTACATAACTCGCAATCGTATAAAACGTAGACAATAGAAAGCCCTGTGAACAGACATTATGTATAGCGGCACAACACTCAACAATACAGTTTCTCAGTTTCCGTCAAACACACAAAAGGCAGAAGCAGATGAAATGAATGTTGACAGCAGGACAGATTCTGGGAAACAGTCAAACCACTGAAGGAGACAGGAGGGATGGTGGGAGAGAGAGAGAGAGAGGGGCGAGAGACAAAGAGAAACAGAGAGTGAGGGAGTGAAATCAGTTCATATCCTAAACAGTCAAGAGTCCTGCCAGCATGATAATCAATTGCCGTCAGCGATAACTAACCTTGACGTGGTGTTATTCACATCCGTGGGTCTGTGTGTGCTAATGCAAATATGGCAGAGCTATCCTGTGTACGGTCCCTGTGTGCCTAACTGGGCTGGACAACGTGGACAGGTCTGTGTCAGGAGACTGACAGGCTGTGACACACACTCTGTATGGAGGACACCTGCTGTCACGGCCGCTTCAGCAGACATGTGAAAGGAGTCTCTGAGCCAACACAGACCTTCACATATTAACTGATCTGCATCCCATCTAAGAACCCACATACTGCCATAAAGGAAGAAAGAGAGGCTACTTATGGAAGAAGAAAAACAGTGATGATTATCATAATAAAAAAAACTCGATTTTGAGTTCTTGAAAATCTAAATGAGTTAAAAGACCCATTTTATAAAAGTGTCTTCATCTTGATTACCTATATGTTGGCTGGGAGCAGTAACTTCATATAATCTTCACTGATTGCCAGGCAACCTTACAGTGATGGCGAGACCAAATAGTCAGGAGAACACATTTCATGAATCTTTCACATTGTTGTCTAGAAATTCACTGAATTCAGTCTGTGGTAGCCAGGGCATTGAAGTATTTTCCAAGCCTTCTGTTGCCATGGCGACTCCCATTTGGAAATTACAGTACATGGGTTGTCCCCACCTCAGGAGCAGACTGCCTCTAGGTAAAACAATAAAAGAAATGTGTCCTCATGCACCAACACATTTGAATGCCTGCCCCCCAGAGAGAAACACATGTATGATTGAGATATAATGATGCAAAGTAGCCTACTGCTGACACACAAATGAAAATGACTAAAATATACATTGAAATCTGGGGAAAAATTGTGAAAGATGCTATAAAGTTAGCTTAGCCTAGCTCCTCAGGTTATGTATTCAGGTCAACTTGGGGCCCTGATTGCAAATAAGAAATCTGATTTACTCTTCATTCTCAAATGGACTATTCATCACAACCGGAGCATGCCCGCCCGCCCCCCCCCCCCAGGAGCCCAGATCACACTCTGAATCAGTCACTCTGCTGTGTGTGTTCGCCTTCAGATATGATCAGAAGAATCATAAAAAAAAAAAAACACTTTCACACGGCATTGCTAACTCTGGTGCAGATGAGAGGAGCTGCTTGTTTTGGTCTCTTCAGATTATACTGCCTCAATTATTGGTCTCTACCTTGAATATTTAATGGAACATAAAAAGGTGCAGTGTAACCAGAGTTGAACACAGGCGAAGGCGTACATTGCATGAATTAATCTGTTGAGAAATGTAATTACCAGAATCAAAAACACCCCAAGAGGATTTAAGAGAGAACGTTAAATACACTGGACAAAACGCACAATTACAATAAATTGTGTTCAACGGGCAGCGTCTAAGTAGCATTAGGAACTTAGATTTAATCTGATGTGAGACATCAAATTATAGTGCAGAAAGGCTCTCATTGAATAAGACTAATAAGAACTACAACCTGTCTGTATAACAACACTGTTAAATCTCCTGCAAGCAATCAATATCACTCATCAACACAGCTGGTGCTATAATGAGAGAGAGAGAGAGAGTTTCACCGAGGAGACCCAGCTTTGATTTGCGAGTATGTCCGTCCTTTGTTTCTCCATATTACTGCTTAACTGCAGCTCAGAAGTTATAAAGAGAATAACAATGCGCGTATCCTCCGGCAGGTTGTTAAAACGCTCGGCTGTCAAATACAACCTTAGCTTTATCTGCAGTTGTTCATCCAAAGCATAAAGTAAAGACCCTGGAACAAGTGTGGGCGTTTCAAGAAGGCCTTCGTTCCCTTGAAGCAGATTTTGTGGAAAATCTATCTTACACTTTCTGACGAAAGTTTTTAAAAAAAATGCAGCAATCTTTCTTTTGTGTAAGAAAACCTTGAAAGCAAAAGGAGGCATTTCTCTACTGGATCGTCGCACCAAAAATCTGGGTACTGTTAAACCCGAGACCGTGGGAATGGAATCGCATCAAGCCTATATTCGATTGGATCCTATATCTTAGCACATTGTATTTTCCAACCTAATAAAACAAATACATCTGGGTTCGATATATACATGTTTCTAAACAACCGAGGCTTCAGAAAATAAAAAACCTCAGGATCAGATAGGGCTGCAAAGCAATAAAGCACAGCTGATGGTAATCTGAGAGCATAAAACATCACCGGCTCCGGCTCAAAAATCAATCCCCAAAGCTGACATCTTAATGTGTCTGTTTGTAGCCAGACAAACAAACAAAGTGAAGAGGACAACCAAACACAGACTATCAGGTCAAGTCCTCCTGTCATTTTCAAGTGATGGAACAGGAAGTGTGAACCGATGGTTACAGCCTAAAACACACCCCAGCCATTCATCACCTCTATCTATTTAGCCGCCACAACTCTTAAAGGGGACATTATAAAAGAGGGAATTAATTTGAAGCGTGAAGAAACCCAATTAATTCTCAGTGAGAGGAAGCTAATCAGTGTGTCATTCTCTGGTGGCTGTGCACTTGTGTGTGTGTGTGTGTGTCTGTGTGTGTGTGTGTGTACATGCATGCATGTCATGGACCTATTATAAGAGATGTATGTGTGTTGTCTTGTGTGACTGTGTGTTTGAGAGTGTTCACGCTAATTTCGCTACGTGCTAGCGTTGCCAATTTGTGCAAACAGGAAAGTTCATCTGTCCACTGTTATTAATGCAGAAGTCATTGAGATGCACAACCAGGTTCCAGTGTTCTTTCTCTCATACCTGGAGCGTACATGAAACAGGCATTTACTCCACTATATTTTTCCACTCGATATGAGCGTGTGCTTGAAAATGCAACAAGTCTCTTCTCCTTAACAGAAAAGTGTTAGTCGTAAAGGTGACGGAGTGCCTTATTATTTCCTTCAAGTCAGCCTAGTTTCAAGTTAAACGGCTATAGTTGGGGGAACCATACAATGTATCACAATGCACTTGACAGCTCAACAAGTCAGTAAAGTAGAAGCCCGAGAAGTAGAAGTAGAAGTAGAAGTCAGGCTGTGGTTCTCTGCTTTAGGCTACATCCTAACGGGAGCCTTGAAGCCACGGATGAGTGGCTGAGTGAGGGAACTGCCCCCCGCGGTTATACAGTATCTCACAAAAGTGAGTACACCCCTCACATTTCTTCACATTTTTCTTTATATCTTTCCATGGGACAACACTGAAGAAATGACACTTTGATACAATGTAAAGTAGTCAGTGTACAGCTTGTATAACAGTGTAAATTTACTGTCCCCTCAAAATAACTCGACACACAGCCATTAATGTCTAAACTGCTGGCAACAAAAGTGAGTACACCCCTTAGAAAAATTTTACAAATTGGGTCCAAAGTGTCAATATTTTGCTTTGCCATCATTATTTTCTAGCACTGCCTTAACCCTCTTGGGCATGTAGTTCACTAGAGCTTCACAGGTTGCAACTGGAACCCTCTTCCACCCATTTATGACAGCATCACAGAGCTGGTGGATATTAAAGACCTTGCGCTCCTCCACCTTCTGTTTGAGGATGCCCCAAAGATGCTCAATAGGGTTTAGGTCTGGAGACATGTTTGGCCAGGCCATAACCTTTACCCTCAGCTTTTTAGCAAGCCACTGGTCGTCTTGGAGGTGTGTTTGGGGTCGTTATCATGTTGCAATACCACCCTGCGGCCCAGTTTACGAAGGTTGAGTGCACGTGGTCAGCGTCGTACACAGAGGTTGGCTTTGGAAAATAGACGTATGAGTGCTGCCAGCATTGCTGAAGGGCTTGAAGGGGTGGGGGGTCAACCTGTCAGTGCTCAGACCATACGCCGCACTCTGCATCATACTGGTCTACATGGCTGTCATCCCAGAAGGAAGCCTATTCTAAAGATGATGCACAAGAAACCCCACAAAAGTTTGCTGAAGACAAACAGACTACAGACATGGATTACTGCAACCATGTCCTGTGGTCTGATGAGACCAAGATACATTTATTTGGTTCAGATGGTGTTAAGAGTGTGGAGCGGCAACCAGGTGAGGAGTACAAAGACAAGTGTGTCTTGCCTATAGTCAAGCATGGTGGTTGGAGTGTCATGGTCTGGGGCTGCATGAGTGCTGCCAGCACTGGGGATCTACAGTTCATTGAATTCTAACATGTACTGTGACATACTGAAGCAGAGCATGATCCCCTCCCTTCATAAACTGGGCCGCAGGGCAGTACTGCAACATGATAACGACCCCAAACACACCTCCGAACGACCACTGGCTTGCTAAAGAAGCTGAGGGTAAAGGTTATGGACTGGCCAAGCATGTCTCCAGTCTTAAACCCTATTGAGCATCTTTGGGGCATCCTCAAACGGGAGATGGAGGAGCGCAAGGACTCTAATATCCACCAGCTCCTTGATGTCGTCATGAATGGGTAGAAGAGGGTTCCAGTGGCAACCTGTGAAGCTCTAGTGAACTACATGCCGAAGAGGGTTAAGGCAGTGCTAGAAAATAATGATGGCAAAACAAAATATTGACACTTTGGGCCCAATTTGGACATCTTTTCTAAGGGGTGTACTCACTTTTGTTGCCAGCAGTTTAGACATTAATGGCTGTGTGTCGAGTTATTTTGAGGGGACAGTAAATTTACACTGTTATACAAGCTGTACACTGACTACTTTACATTGTATCAAAGTGTCATTTATTCAGTGTTGTCGCATGGAAAGATATAAAGAAAAATGTGAAGAAATGTGAGGGGTGTACTCACTTTTGTGAGATACTGTATATATTACACTACCATCCACAATCAGGACCAAAAGTGAGCGGACTGTGTTGACATGTTCTGCCAGTGGACCTGGGACCAGGCAAACTTTGCAACATGTTTACAAATCCCTGAAGCTGTTCATGTCTGCATTCTCATGAGAGAGTTAAATGTACGTCCATGCTCTGTACCTGGAAATGCTTTGACATAACTACTATGCAACATAACAGTTGAATACTAAGATCATATTTAGAATGTAAAATATCCTTGCCATGGCATTAAAATGGAGATTTATAAGTGCTTCATGGGAACCTGTTAATGTTTTGATGACTGGGCCCCCATTTTGTCTGTTTCTTTGTTTATATTATTACAGAATATTATATAGCAAAAAGTCTGTACACAAATCTCCATCTCAGTATAGATTCACTTTAAACAAAAACATTATTTTGTAATGTAAAAAAAAAAAGGAACATTCTTTTTTAAGTGGCCTAACGTGACTTTTTCAGTTTAACTATTTCAACTAAAACAAGGCATAAACATAACATTGAAAGAAAAAAATCTAATATACTGACCTCAATATGATCAACAAGGACAAATGTAGCTCATATTGTATGCTCTGCAGTAAACATTACTATGTCGGTAAGTCTTTGTCTAACAAAGAATAATTGGTATCATTAATTGCATGTGACAGTGCTAAGTGGAACTGTGTTTTAGCTTCAAGAGTAGATAGAAAGCATTGTGTACTTATGTCGTATCACAAACACTAATGAGTCTGTGGGGACCAACAGAACAAATCACGTATTGTGAAAAATGATATGAAATTCACTGCACAAAACACCAGCTTGATGAAGTGCTTTTCAGAGATTCCTTCATATATTATGTGCGGTAGCCGACAAAACAAAACATGGGCAGAATATGAAAAGGAAAAAAAACAGGCTCAGCTCTGATTTGCAGAAACTTGACAATGGTGACCATAACATATGATGTCACACATTTGATTATATATTGTTGATAGTTATATTTTTGTTTTCTTATCTGGTATGATTGAAAATGGCAAAGCTGTGATGCAAATTGTTGTTTGCTATCAAATGACTTGCCTTGCCTGGCCTGCAGGTTTGGCTTAGAATTAAGTGTCATAGCTAACTGCCACCCAATTGATGCTGACCGCACACTCTCTCATAAATAGTGTCCATTGCGTTAGCGCACACATGCAGAAGCACGCACGCGCACGCAAACGCACACGCACACGCACACGCACACACACACACACACACACACACACACACACACACACACACACACACACACACCCCCCCCCCCCCCCCCCCCCCCCCCCCCCCCCCCCCCCCCCCCCCCCCCCCCCCCCCCCACACTCCTCCATTATACAGTGCCTTTTCCTTCTCCTCTGCGCTCCTCTCACATCTTTACTGAATCTCTTTGTGCGTCCTCCTCCTCTTCTCTCCCCCGGTCTATGATCTGATCTACACTGTGCTGGTCTGAATAAAAAGGCTAATAAAGCCCTGGATGAGCGGACCCCCTCACCACCTGGCCCTTGGCTTTCTGATGAAAAATGAGGTTTGTATTAGCTGTAACAGTGATAAACGAGGTGGATGCTTTTTCATTTTATTTAAGAGGTCCAGAAGTAGGTACAAGCGATGAAAACTAAGCTAGTGTCTGATCAATGCAAAATCATCTCATCCGAAAATCAATTAAAAAAAAAGCACTGACATGGTTCAAAGCCAAACCTGTTTGCAGCCCATGTAGCAATGTTAAGAAACTAAATACAATTATTTTAATTCTGATAATGTTTAGTAAATCATTCTGATAAAGAATTGTACATGTCAAAGTCTTGCATGTATCTATTCTGATGTAGAATTATTTATCTTCAAACTGTCTTTAATCTTATAAATAACTCCATTATCCATGTCAAATTTCACATGCTGAACCAAACAAATTCTAAATCAGAGTGTTGATGAAAATATGATGCAATACATCATAAAGTGGGTTACTCTGTGCTTGTCTCCTTTCCAATTCAAATGAAACATTTCTTGAACAAATGACACGCTCACATCTTCATGTCGCCATGTGCTGTGATGTAACATAAAACCTCCAGGAAGGTGACTGCTAGTGTTCATGTTGGGACTGCCAACGTTTCGCAGGGGGGGCAGCAGGACGGCGCCACTTGAAAGGAACATTCTTTCATCTTTTTTTCATCCCACCGCCAAAGGGGAGACCCCGGTCGCATGGTATAAAAGGTTCATCTTAACATCTCAAACATGTGGAGAGCTCAAAGGGACTGTGGCCTGATACGCGCTTACTCTTGTCAAATCTAAATGCAGCTTGTGTGTCGTCTCCATCTGGGTTTCTGACTCACTTTGGGCACAGCTGCTCCTAAACAGGAAGAGACATGGCTGATAGGCTGGAGGGAGGAGGGAGGAGGGAGGGGGGGGGGGAAGGGGAAGACAATGAGGGTGAGAAATAGCCCAATATAGACATCACAAGCTGTGCCGTCCGCTCTGCACTGAGGTTCCAAAAAAAGAAAAAAAAAAGATACAAAGAGAGATAGAGAGTGGGATGAGTTACAGGAAGTGTGAGCACATGAGAGTGGCAGATGGACCAATAGAAAAGATGTTTGGGAGTTTATAGAGAAAGGCTAAATCTGGCCCATGGTACAGACGCGGCTCTTTGTCACTGCCGCGGCATCACACAGCCAGCTCCAACGGACACTCGGATATAACACATTATTTGATTAAGTCGTTTTATTACTAACAGATGCAGCGGCGCCGACGATGTTAGAGTACAGTCTGTCGGCTTTCATTTGGGGGCTGTTTTCATCACAACCGCATGAAGTCGGAGAGGACTAAAGCTCTCTCTTAGTGCATTTTCCTCCAGTCAACGCGTGCAAAAAAGTATTTTGGACAGATTAAGGTTTTACATTAAAAAAATAGAAGTCAAATTCACTATCCAGAGCCAAACTTTAATATACACTGACAGGACTTTGCCATTTTGAAACTAGTGGGATAAATGTCATCGCAGCGCACTGTAAAGTATGGTTTCCCCTGTTTGATACAAAAAGGCTCTACAGTGTGAGTGATGCAGAGCGATTGCCCGATCATGGCTTAGCATCTTTACTAGGCCAATCTGTCAATATTTTTCTTTTTCTGCCGCGATACTGACAGCAAAACTCAGCATTGAAAGAGCTTGGTGTCTTTTCCTTTTTTCTTTTCAAAACATGTGTTCAAAACAGAAAAGCATGGGACTTTAAAGAGGACCTATGATGCTTTTTGACTTTTATGACCTATAAACGTTGTTATGATGATTCATAGTCATGCTTAACCATACTAAATTATCAAATAATGACTTACATGCATTTCGACATATTCCCTGCTGACCGTCTGGGGTGTCTGTGCAGAGCACTAAACACTATTCTAGCCAGTCGAGAAGTCACGTCTTCAAAGCGGTCTACCCTTTCATAATTTGTGACGTCGCATAAAACTTTGTGACGTCTCCACGCGGATGTTTCCATGTATGGTAATGCTGTCACTTCCCTGTTTGCGTCTGCCTCGCGCCCTTATAGGTCCATGCTCGCGCTTCCCGCCACTGAAAGTGTTCCGGAAGGAAGGTAACCAATCACAACGGAGTGGGGTTTGCAGGAGGGGGGGAGGGGAGCGGAGATGGCCGAAGCACAGGCGGAGGGAGCACACACACTCAAGTGTTGACAGGATGTGCTGATCCAAAATAAGAGAAAGAGCTTCCCGAAAATCTACATAGTTTTTTGTGATGTGATTCGTGTCAGGTTGCTCTATAGCAGTGTAAAACAAGAAATTAAGACCAGAAAAGTAGCA
Source organism: Hyperoplus lanceolatus (assembly GCA_026929865.2). Classification (NCBI taxonomy): domain Eukaryota; kingdom Metazoa; phylum Chordata; class Actinopteri; order Uranoscopiformes; family Ammodytidae; genus Hyperoplus; species Hyperoplus lanceolatus. Next base: position 23,824,988 of record CM049411.1, on the reverse strand, counting down.
TAATAGGTCCTCTTTAAGATACATCTAAAGGCTCTATAGTAACAATATCTTTTTAAACTGGTGTGATGATTTCCATTAAGATTTTTGATCCAAAAAGGTGTGGGGGAAATATACTACTTTCCTAATTCCTAATAGTCCCACATTAGCTTACAAATGTAGCTTAGTCTTTAAATTACATTTTAGCAGAAGCTAGAATTGAAGAGCATGAGTGAACCCTCGGAGCAGAATAGCATGCATTATGCACTATTTGGGATTTCCAAGAGTTTCATTTAGTTGCATTACACAGCAAAGACAAAAGGCTTTTAAGCGGGCATATCGGCTATTACTGCCTCTACTCACTGAGCAGGGGAGACTCTAAGTCTGTGGCTTGTAATTGTTGTTCTTGTTCTTGATGTTGTTTATGGTTAATTAATGAGCTTGTGGATCAAAGGGAGAATCCCCGTTCCCACTTGGACGTTTCGACCCATATCTCTGCTCCATCCCCCCGAAAGCCCTGGCCCTCTACTTATCTTCAGTACACAACACAGCGGATATGAAAATACACCGTGGGAGAACCAAACAAAAAGACTATCCAGACTCCTAAAGTAGTTAAGTCTGTTTGTGTATTGGATTTAGAGGTATGCTAGTTTGTAGCACTACTGTATGTATGATGTAACAGGGCCTGGATTTGAGGTGCGAGGACCTGCCTTCTAAATCTCTCTTAGGCACACTTTCAATGCATTTTGTAATGATCACCTTTGCAGGAGTAAGAATATACTGACTGTCCACAACATGCTGCCTCTGCACAGGTTTGATAATTATTGTTTTTATTTTTACAACAGCCGTTGAGATGTCTGCCTTTTAGAAACTCATCTTCCACTCTGTTTTATAGTTACCACATTCAAGCACAGTACCACATTAAGTTAATTAAGCCAAATGGAGAAATGATAGCACAGTGTTAGTTTGCAATATAATATTATCTCTTCAGGCAATTCTGTTGGATCTGAGCTGGAATTAGCTGGCCATTCCATCCTATGTTAAATGTGTCTGCACTACAGTAACCTACATCTTAGATCCGTTTTATATGATGGTCATTCGCTGGTGAAGATTGATCAAAGTCATCAAAACTTCATGTATTTTAAAACATGAAAGAGTAAGATTAACCCTAAAGCGAATTCAGGTTAAATTAATCAAGAGTTAAACGCACTTCTTTAACTTGGCTTCAGCTAGACTGTGTGGGGTGTGCTTTGATCAGGTGTGATGGACAATGGTCAAACGAGCCGACATCAGGTTACGATTGAAATGTTACTAACAATATTTGACATAAACTTTTCTCTGGATGTGTATGTGCATTTAAAATCGGCTTTTATGCACATTTCCATTTTAAGTCTTTAATCTGAGAAACACTCAGACGTTAGTAGAAAAATGTGTGAATTGATAAAAAATAAATGTGACAAAAAGTTGTGTGTATGAAGCGGATTGAGAAGAGGAAAAAAGCATTATCTATATCTATCTATTACCTATAAACGGTAAAACCATGACACAATACAATACAATACGTTTCAGTCTTTTCTATTGGAGGTTGCTCAGAGGTCTGAAACTGCATATGGAACGTGATATCAGGTGTGGGGATGGCATTAACCAGTTCATAAAAAGATTAGAATTTTGGTTTTCTGGAACACACAGTTATTCTGCGCTTATGACAACTGAGAGAAAATCAAGTTATTGACACCCTGAGATCATTCTATAGCATAACAACAAGATATCCAATTATAATAACCAAATTCCTAATCTATGTTCCTACCATTGTTGTTTCACAATGATCGAGAAATAACACCACCATCTTGTGTGCACAGTTGATAAAATGTGTTAGATCATCAGGAGCAGCCCACCATCTCCGTACCACTGGAGCCTCACAGAGCAATGTCAAGGCACTTTCTGCCGGTTCTCAGAAACCTCAGTGGACACGTTAACTGCATTTTGTAATTTGTTTTTTTATTACTCACACACACACAATGCAAAAGCACCACGCAATAAAGTTGAAAATGAAAAATGCTTAAGCTTGCATTTGCATTCCCTCGAGTTGTTCTTCTCCCACCTTTTTCTTGTAATTTGTGTATGTAGCCGCCATTCCCTCATTTTTCTGTCATCATTCCGTTGTCTTTTCATCCACTTTCATGTCAGGCACTGTTCCATTGGGGGTATGTTTAAGTGCCCTCCGGTTCTGATAGCTTTATTTTTTTTACCTACTTAGATCGGACATTCCATTCAGTCATGTGAGAAATCCCATCAATCCGGACAAGAATTTTGAACGCATGATCGCATACGTGAACACACACCTCAGAGTCAGGAGTGCAAAGAAGTGAATGAGAAGGCGGCAGGAGAGGAGAGGGTCCTGGAGTAATCAGAGGGTAAAAATACATTCTTCCTCCTCAAGGTACTGCTAATGCAGGCTGTGTTCTACCCCAGTTTGGTTAATATAGCTTTATAGTTGAGCAACACTACGGAAAGCCATGATTTAACAAAAAAAAGTATATGAGTATCATTTATTTAGAAACAAATTTGTGGGGCCAATACGGTTACGTTTTTGAATCTGTAAATTGGTAGATGGCTTATGATCATTTAAAAAATCTATTCAACAATAGATCACCCAAGTCCGCAGTTCCTGACAGTTTTACAGAGAGTTTTTCGGTCTTTTTTTGTGCTCATTGTTTTGGTTTTCTGGCAACTCAAACAGGTTGTGCTCAAGAATAACAACTATACACTACCTCCCAGAGCACCAAACAACAGACAAACAAATTTAGCCACTTACTAGTAAACAAAGTGGAAAATTTGGCAGCTAAGGAGCTTCTAGACCTTTTTCCTCAGGCAGGGCTCTAAACTGCGCGAATGGAAAATTCGCCGACATTTGTATCATTATTATTCGTACTTTGAGAGAGAGAGAAGTCCGCGAGTGATCAGTTAAACGATCAACAGCTCGGATCACGTAACCTACTCTCATCTCAGTGTCCCGCTGTCGTCACGTCTTTAACATGTTGCCAACTGGTGACTTTTTCCGCTATACCTGCCGACTTTCCGCCATAGCGATAAGGCTGTTAGATTTATTTTTTAACCGCGCGCTCAAGAGCAGAGTAGCAACGGAGCTGTCTACTCCTCACCGCTGACAGCACTCAGTCACACGGGCAGTCTGATAGAAACCCCCCGCCACCTGCAGCAGCCAGCAGACAGCACCGTGTGTCAGGGGACGTTTGTGAACACGAAAATTGTTTGATATGTCCACATTCAATAGGCCACTGCATATCTATAAAAAGCTAACCTTGTAGTAATATGGCAACAAAAAAAGTGTGTAAAGTGAGTTTGTAAATATGTAAATAGGCCTAGTTAATTTGTAAACTACCTGGTCAGCATTTTCTGTTCATTTTGCCTCTTTCAGAATAGCATAGGCTATAATGCAAATTAGTTGATAATGTCACCTAGCTCCTTCTAGTTACTTTTGGGCCAATAACTAGGCTATTTTCCTGGAGTCAGCAGAGATAGAGTAGAACAAATCAGAGGGCTTGGATGTAGAGGTGGTTGTGGTGAAAATGGGCACAAAAAAAAAATCCTTTTCCTAAAGGAATGTCTGAAGAATTTCACATGGTGATGCAAATTCAAAACCACAATGAATAATATCATCTGTTGTCAGTGTGGTCCAAAACATGCTGGCAATACAATATCAATAGGCCTAATATAGTTAAAATTGGGAAACATTTTAATAGATGCGTTGCAGGTCTATTTAATGTTTGCCCCTAAATGTGCTCCTAGTAAAATAGGTTAGTCTGGAGCCCTGTCAGGAGTATTGAAGATCAAAACTGAGCTAAAAGGAGAGTGAAAACTGATAGCCAAATATATAGATAGAATTACAAATTAAGTCATACCTCTTCACTTGTTGTCTGCTGGATGTGCTGTGTATGTAAACTTTATAAAGTAATTATAAGGTGTGTGGTTGTGTTAACTGCTCGCTCTGCCGCCTACAAGTGCCCAAAACTCAAATTAATGCAACTTTAATGATAAGTACACTGTAAAAAAGACTGGGGAATGGAGCAAATGTGGGTGGCTATCGATGCCAGGATAAAATCTATTTACATCAGATTATATTCTGCCTAGATTGAATTAAGAAAAATAAGCAAGTTATATTATTCCTTCATCAGAATCCAATGTGTCAAATATATTCCCTTTATATATTTAACTTTAGTTTGTTTGTTTCCCAATTGTTCTGTGCAAAGTGCACAGCAGGACACATGAACAGAAGAATTTGTCTGAAATATGAACAAAGTCAAAGTCTACACAATGCATAAGCATGATTGAATTAACACTGAACACGGGCGTGTTTCCCAGGCTAGCGATGGCTGAGCCCTGTCTTATATTTACTTGTGTTCAGCAGGCCAGTGAGAGTCCAACGACGCACGATGTGACATTTTCAAGAAATCAATAACGTGCTGGGTCAGACTTTGGCCCAGCTCGCTGCAGCGGGACAACTGAATCACAAGTGTTGACCGCTGCTGGAGCAAAGCGCACATCTTCTGAATCCCAACGTCAGGACAGCCGTGCTTCCGTCCTTGAATGAACGCACACAGACACACTGACTGACACTCACTGGTTTAGTCCAGAATCCTTCTTTTCCTCTGTCATCCTGCTCCTCCATTTCATACAAATAATATAACTGTTGTAATACAATCCACTGTCCCCCTCTGAATGTAAAGGCAACTCCTAATAACTAATTAGGTGTTGATTAATAACGACAACATCCTGAGTGTCCTGTTTGCTGTAGCTCATTCCTTTTGGTTTAAACACTTGCTGAAAGCATTAGCTGAAGAGCCTGCCCTAGCCTTTACTTGCCACTACAGTCACTTTCACATTGTATTATTATTTCTGCATGATGGGCTTCTTTAAACAAAGCCAATGGTGGGCGTGTGTCCCACATGAGTCCTGCCAGGCCCCACTGGTTCACACCCACAGACAAATGAATAAGTAAACAACATTAAAGATGCACCACACATACATGTGCGTAAATAAGGGAAAACATAGTTTGGCCAAACACAGGCGGAATGATTCCTTATCAATAAAATATAAAACCATGGTGTAAGTATTTATGTGGACGCCCCCCGACACCACACCACCCACTGGACTACACAAAGGTTGCCTTTACTTTCCTCAGCCCATGTCACTCATTGGGAGTCTTTCGTCATTGGCCACAACTCCCAGCATCCGTCATCCAGCAGGTAACATTACGCCTGCTCACCGCTTATTAAAATGGTTCTCTCATGCAGAGCCATCAATATTTTTGAGAGAAACCTCCTCTGGGAAAAGCTCTCGGCTGTTCTGTTAAGAGTTTTAAATCGATGCGGGCGCAGGAAGTACAATTCCCTGCTTTATTTAGATGGAGGAGGTTGGTGAGAATTTTCAATTGCCCTGCACGACTCTTGCGAGGCCAAAAAGAAAACCCTCTTGATCATTCTTCCTTTAACTCTGCTTGACGTGTCCGCTCGGGTAATTCTCAATGCATGTGACGAGAGACATCGATAAATCATTACCGCTTATAAATTAAATTACTGCCGACCAACAAGATCATTGGCACGGACTTTAGCTTTCGTACGGTGTGGGAGGGACAGCTAGGACGTGGACAGGAATGTAGTGAAGTGCACTATTCATCTAGAGCGAGCTGAGCCACTGCTGTTTGAGCTTCTGGCACTGGCAAATGCGGATGAAGAGAGAAATCATGTTTGTCCCCCCTCACAAAAACAAACAGGATCAAGCTCAGACCGAAGAAATCAATGTTTTCTTTGGAACGACAATAAGCAACATAGTGTATGTGCTTTACGAGGACCAAGATACTACAAATAGCCTTTGCTGGCCATGGTTTATTAATAAACGCATCATATGAAGATGTCCCACTGAATTTCATGAAGATATGCTTGAAGTTTTGTTAAATACACACACACACACACACACACACACACACACACACACACACACACACACACACACACACACACACACACACACACACACACACACACACACACACACACACACACACACACACACACACACACACACACACACACACGTTTTCCTGCCAAGAGTTTTAATGTATAAACACTAAATAAAGCTCGAGCCAGCAGAGAAGACGTAGCAAAGCATAAATATTGGACACAAAACAAAAAACTGGTAATTTTAATGAACACAGTATATCTCATTTGTGCCATCAGTACACACACTGAAAACTGAGTTATGTGACTCATCAATTGATTTTGTCTTAGCCAATCCAATGTCTCCCTGGAGTCTCATCATTAAAATGATTATACGCGAAGCTATGCTAATCACCGGCTGTATCCAGCTTTATATTAAGCCTCTTTCCTTTATATATACAGTCTACGGTTCAGAAGTGACAAAGTTAAGAAGAATATTTTCCAAAATGATGCCGTACCTTTAAGTGCTGTAGATACTGTAGATCTGGAACAGAACTATGGCACCACCTTAACGAGATTCCTATACAGTTTAACTGAGAAAAACAAAAGGGACAATCACTCACCTCTATGAGTTTGCGCTCATAGCCTGCGGCCTGCTCCTCGATGTCGCCCATGGACTTGTTTTGCGGGACGGGGGCCTGCTCTTCACTGGAATGCAACACTGACAGGGCTGCAGTGAAAAGAGAGGAGGCACAGATGTTCTTACATTTATTTATTTATTTATTAATTATTCTTTCGGACAATTCCACACAATACACAATTTTCTCTTGCAAATATTCATACATCATACTTTGTGTTGTCCGAAGGGAGACGGAAGAAGCCAAAGGCTTATCAGGTCCCGCCCCCATTTTCATCAAATTCGGATTCAGATACACAGTTACTGTTACAGAAAATAAAAATAAAACAAACAAAAAACATTTTTTTATATACATATATAATATATATATATACATACATTTTTTTTTAAGAATCTGCAGTCCAATACACAGTCAATTTTAATCTAATTGCTTCAGCTTTTAAGATCAGTTCAGCACAGCTCAGTTTTTCTGTGACAATGCCAAGTGTATAAAGTGTGAAGTGGCCTTGTATTTGGCCGGTTCCATTTCTTAACTGGTAGTCTAAACACTTCTGCAAAAGTATTCAAAAACAAGTCTGTCTGCTGGCCTGTATTATTCGTTACAATATTGTTATGAAAGTGACATTGACATTGTGCTCAGGTTATTAGTCTGTAATTTTCAATAATTTTTGAAACATAATTTGCTTTGAAATTGCGCAAACTGCAACTCCCTGTGACAACTTCATCAAGTCCATTCCACAGCTTAATACCATTTACAGAAATCGAAAAGGATCTAAGTGTGGTCCGTATATTTTTCTCAGTGAATTTAACTTTTCTTCTTAAATCATGCAAAACTTCTCTGTCTTCAAACATTACTTGTAAACTGTTAGGAAGGCTTTTTTCTGAAGCCTTGTAAATAATTTGTACTGTGTGGTAATTTACCACATCACGTAATTTGAGAATTCTACCTTCAATAAAAAAGTTATTAGTGTGTGCCCTGTAATTGGCTTGGTAAATAATTCGTATTGCTTTCTTTTGAAGAATCTCCAACGGGTGCATTGTACCTTTGTAAATGTTTCCCCATATTTCAGCACAGTAATGCAGATATGGGGAAACTAAACTCCAGTATAATACAAGTAAGGCCTTTTGATTGAAACAATGTTGTGCTTTCCAAAGTATAGAAATACTCCTGGCTATTTTGCCCCTGAGATGGCTAACTTGTGGTTTCCAGCTTAATTTATCGTCAATTATTACCCCTAGGACTTTGTGTTGCTTTACCCTTTGAATTTCAATCCCATTTACCTTGATTTTTACGGCGACATCTGATGCTCTCCTGCCAAACATGAATTTAGTTTTTTTCTAAATTTAGTGATAACTTATTTCGGTTTAACCACCCATGTAACTTAGTCAATTCAATGTTTACGATCTCAACCATATTATTCAGATCTTTCCCCGAATAGAAGATGTTTGTGTCGTCAGCAAATAAAATTAACCTTAAGACTTTCGACACTTTACATATGTCATTTATATAAAGCAGGAATAATTTCGGCCCCAAGATTGACCCCTGAGGGACCCCACAAACAATATCTAAGCATGTCGATGTGAACCCCCCTAATTTCACAAATTGTTTCCTGTCATGTAAATAACTTCTGACCCAGTCATGTGCCAAACCTCGAATGCCATAATTCTCCAGTTTATTAAGAAGGATGTCATGATTAATAGTGTCGAATGCTTTTTTGAGGTCTAAGAAAATTCCTACAGAGTACAATTTGTGATCAATAGCATTACTAATGATTTCTACCGATTCAGCCAAGGCCAGTGCGGTGGAATGATTCTTTCTAAAGCCGAATTGACTGTCATACAGAAGTTGATGTTTAGTAATGAATTCATCAAGTCTATTGCTGAATAACTTTTCCAGAATTTTAGAAAATTGTGTTAAAAGTGAGACTGGTCTATAATTAGTAAATCAATGTTCATCACCATTCTTATGTAATGGTATAACCTTAGCTACATCCCATTTATAAACAGTGGGTTTAAGCCAATTAAGAACATTTCGTGGTCTTCTGTGGCGAGCTCTGACACCTGCAGCTGTCTGATGCTCTAACATATAGAGAGAAGAATACAAAGGGAACAGCCGTTCTTTATAATGTACATATTAGCAGCCTGGAAAGAGCCATGAATCACTATGTTTATTTCATTAATGGCACACTGAAGAGGATGAGTCATGAGCACATTAAAAAAATAAAAGCATAAAAACACACACAATTCCTCATATATACGCTGCACACTTTTCTCATGTGTTCAATATAAAAATGCTCTAGCACAAACAGCTTTCTCCCTCCGAGGAAACTTCTTTACCGCTCTGTCAAAATGATTAACTCCCGGCGCCCTGGCCGTCGTTTGTTTCACTGCGACTCTCTCCGTTTCAGACAAGAGCTTATTGTTTTGTGTGCGCCGCTGTAGCCTCGCTAACCAGCTAAAGTCATCACGCAAGAGCCTAAAGCGCCGCTCTCAGAGCCAATCAACATCACCTAATCGGGTTCCCCTCCCTTGGCAAGGAACAGCGTAACTTAGCAGAAGTCAGAGCTCTGTGTGTGTTTTTTTGATGGGATTTTTCAAAAGCAAAAGCAAAGTAAGCGTCGTTATTTCTCTGCCAGCGCACACAGCCAACACCTTGACTGACAGAGAGAGAGAGAGAGAGAGAGAGAGAGAGAGAGAGAGAGAGAGAGAGAGAGAGAGAGAGAGAGAGAGAGAGAGAGAGAGACACAGTATATTTCAGACAAAGTGAGAGAGGGGCAAAAACAAGTGCAGGGACACAGATTTAACATGTCCAAAGATGGCACAGAGCTCAGATAAACTCACGGTGATGGCTCTTAAGGGAGAACTTTTATGAAAATGAACAGCAGGCCCGTGATTAGACAAAGAGCAAACCCACAGCATGTGTCTGACGTGTCTAGACTGGGTGAGTCAGGTATTGATCAAGGACACCGGGCTGGGTAAAGTCAGCCCACCGAATGCAGACACACACACACACACACACACACACACACACACACACACACACACACACACACACACACACACACACACACACACACACACACACACACACACACACACACACACACACACACACACACACACACACACACACACACACACACACACACACACACACACACACACACAGCATTCATTGTCAGACATATTGTGTTTTTGCATCTCTTATAACTTTTGTATTCTAGCCAGTAGCCATACACACTTGTTTCCACCAAGGTTAATGCTAATTTTAAAAAAGGTTACAGGGGGAGTAGGAATCAATTAAATCACACACGAACAATCTAAACCTTGAGCAAAAATGCTGAAGCAAAAGCAGCGTGGGAATGGCCTTTACATGGAGCATGGTCCTCACCCTCAAAGGAAAAGAAGCATTAAGCGTGTTTGACATTATTTTATAATATAATGGATTGATCGAACCAATTCCAAAACTTCTCTTTTTGTAACAATTCAATAACCTTTTTATGGAGAGAATAGACCATTTAAATTGCCTTCCTATATTGGCATTTCCTTCTCTTTTAAAAGGTACACACACACACACACACACACACACACACTTATTCAAAGCAAGGGACACTATGGGAAATATAATTTGTACTGGTTTATTTGAAGCAGGTGTTAAAATAGGAACCTCAGTTAGGAAACCATCTCAATCAAAAAACTATTTCCAACAGTTACATTTTAAATTAGTTTTACCGATCCAGGTGTTAAGAGTCACTCTTGATTTAAAAATGGGTTATGTTCAGGGAGCAAACCAGCTTTCCTGACCTTTGCAAGTGTTTATGAAAAAAAAATGTTTTCAAGGTGTTCAAATTGCTTCTTTTGTCCGGTTAATTCGAGGTTAATATGTTATGAGATGAAGAGAAAGCTGTGCAAATCCTCTACAAACTGCATATGTATTTGATTAATAACTTAAATTGAGAATAAAAAAACAGACAATCAGCTCATTAAATTAATTGCTTTAGTTTTAATTTAGGCTCCTCCAATTGAAAACACCCAGCTTCAGACCTCAGACTAGAGCTCAGTCACGCTACAACCTGAAATTATTGGCACAGAAATAAAGTAACACACACACATAAACCAGCCCACACACACTTTTAGAAGGTTGTACGCACACATGCACTCTCACCATCACGCAAACTCACTCACAAACACACACACACAGGAATGTATTAAGAAGGCTGCTGCAAAGGGCCCAGCAGCACAGCAATCCCTAAGCTTATCTTTGGCCCACCAAAAGCAATGCTGTATACCTCCGTCAGCAACCTAATAGCCTAGAAAAACTACCGGGTACACACACACACACACTAACACACACACAGAATGAAAATAAATACAAACTGTTCACAAAAAAATCCCAAAATGATGTACATCCAAAGTAAGTGTGCGCGCGACACACACACACGCACACGCACACGCACACGCACACGCACACGCACACGCACACACACACACACACAGGGTGTGTGGGCGAACAAGAAAGAGAGAGCCGAGAAGGGGGCAACACACAGATGTTCCTGACTGGAGGAAACTGAGCAGACAGCTGGTCTGTAATAACAAAACTAACTGAGCAAAACTCCCTAGCAGCTGTGTGTGTATGTGTGTGTGTGTGTGTGTGTGGGGGGGGGGGGGGGGGGCTTGGCATATAGAAAAGCATATGAGCAATATGCTGCAGAAAGAGCATCAGATCACATTATAGAAAAGTTAATTGGTGTGTGTTTATGTGTGTGTGTTTCCACTGTCCCATTCCCGACAGACAGCCTGCCCAGAGTTTCACCTGAGCGCGTGCCTCTCCAGAGAGCTCCCTGTACTGATCACAGTGTGTGAGCTAATGAGACAGTTTAGTAGAGGGGAGTCCACAGAGGGAAGGACACTGTAGCCCAGCGGCAAAACATCCACACAGAAGGGAACTTCCCTGTGAAAACTCAACTGAATGTAATGTCCTCAATGGTTAAGTTCAGAAAAAAAAAACTGTGCTTTTACTACAGTACAGTAGTCCATGTGTCATCATGCATTCATCCATAGATGATACATGCTTTATAAATCTACTATGTAACTCAAAGCTCCATATCTGTTTGGAACTAACAGCCATTTGACAAGATCCGACAGAAAAGAAAAGTTTGATAAATAAGTAAATAATGTAAATCATTAAAAGGTGTGTCTGCATAGCTCAAAAAGCTTCACTATTCATCCGCTCTCTTGTCTTATTAGATAAGGCCCACACAGTGAGGCTAAACCCATGGGAACACATTCTGCAGAAACAAGGCTTATCTCGGCTAATCAAGACTGTTGGTGAATCTGTGTCCATTGGGGAAACGGGAGGGTCTGATTGGCTCACGGCTTCAGAGGGGATCCGATCACAAACTGCATACGCAAGGAGTTTTTTTCTTTATCAAAGTAAGATTCAGCAATTCTGTAGAAAGCTTGTTGTCAAAATCAGTGAATATCCCCTCACAATCTGCTACCTGTCCGTACTGTGTGTGCAATGAAGAAAAGTGTCCAGTGTTAATACACAGCCTAGGATCTGTAAATGGGCATGTTGCTAGCCATGGTGGGCCCCCTTTGTTTACATACCAATTTATAGAGCCTAGGCTGTGTATTAACACCAGCTCTTTTTTTCAGTGCACACTGTACTTTAACGGTGGGGGACTACCTATAGCGTAGATCTCTCTGGTGACAAAGCATCATCACTAACAGAATAAAGATAATCCATGAAGTCAGAGGAAAATGGAACAGACATTAACCCCAATAGGAGGCCAATCTCGCACTTGGCTACATTTTATTTATTTTAAGAAACTTACAACAGCCACCATGGATTACCCTCCACCATTCATTACTGAATTCCAATGTCCAATCATCCCACACCTTCTTTTTTTGTCATCTTCATCCTTTTGTTTTTCTAGGGGTATTGCCTCAGACTCCCAGGGGCACTGAGCGTGGAGAGTAGCAGTGCAATAGCTATCATGTATAGATAATGGCCTACTGTACACACACAGAGAGCTGGGCGCATTCCCCCCAGACCACAGGAGATCTCAAACAGAGACAGACACAGGGGGCAGACACAGTGTCACGCGTTTGTATAGTACAATGCAGAAAAAAGCGACAAAGGGTAGTTGTCACATACCAACTCAATACTGTGTGGACGTATTAAAGATGATATTATGCTAATTTCCAGGTTTGGGGGGGGGGGGGGTCTCTAGTCACATCAGGGACCCATATTAATGTTGAAAAAAAACATGACATTTGCATAACAGGTGATACATTTTTACTGAGAGTTAATAGGTTAGCAATAGCGGTGATCATAGCGTATGGACTGTTTTAATTAGCCAGGCAGTTCGGCACCTTTTTGCGTGCTGTTCATTTGGATTTTTTCCTTTCTGCGCCTCATCCAATGTTTTTGTTTCGTTTCACTCGCAGATTAAAGTTATTTTAATTCTGAAGCGCGTAGCTGAAGGACATGACGGCTAATGGGACGAACTGCTGTTTGAAGCCGAGTCTCTCTCATTCATCTGGCCCCCAGGTTGTTTAAGGGCAAGCTGCTGGAAACTGCCTGCTGAGTATGGGTCAAGATGTCAGGGGGAAAAAAACCTGATTCATCACGGAAGCTGTTGATGGCAAAGGGTGAAGCATGGGCGAGTCGAAACATTCCCTCTCTTTCTCTCTCTCTCTCTCTCTCTCTCTCAAGATCTACTAAGACCAGAGGAGAAGGCTGTGATTGTGAAGTGAGTGTGTGTGTGTGTACAGCTGGGTTCATGTACAGCCCTTCATCTTGTCTTGCTTTCAAACATACTGAAGGAAGGCAGGGAGAGAGACAGCTCCCATTAGGAATGACTTGTAAGCTTCTTTTTTTGTCAAAATCGAGAGAAAAACCTTAAAACCTAAATAACCTCTCAGAGTGGAAGTTTTGACGGGTGATAGTTAAATAGCGTCGGTTGCCAGTTGACGGGGAAAAGCACACTGACACACTTGTACTTAATGCTTGCTCTGTCCATTAGCAGTATCCCCCATCCCCGGCGCGCAGGCTGAAAGGAGGGCTGGAGAGAACAAACAAGACGTCCACCGTGCTCTTGCCGAGGCGCCCGGCGGAGCTGGAGCAAGCCTGCTCAATAAAACATGTGCACCCCACCCCCCCACCCCTCCACGATAAGGCTAAGGCGCAGTCAAGTGGAGCGCTCCTCGTAATGCCAGGAGAGCAGAACGAAAGCGCCACTGTGAAATTGGTGCTCTTCTGGATCTCCTCTTCCATATCTTATCATCTTATGAAATCACCAATCCAATCCCTCCCAGCTGCATCCTTTGTTTCTTCCGTTTTTTTTTGTGCTCCCTAAACTTTCAATCTCCTTTAGAAGTTTTTTCATCTTATGTAATATTGATTTATTTTTTTGCATGTTTCTTCCAAAGCAACAAGAAAGATGTACATTATTCATCCTTTTTCCTCATACCTACTTTACCTTTGAAATCCTCCTCCCTATTGTCTTCCTCTCATCTCTCCTTTACATTTTTTCCCTGCATTCTTATCAATCATTCATTCATTGCCATTCAATTTAACTCGTCAGCGTACTGTGCTGTTGTGTTACAGCAGTCCCATGCCGATAATCGCGCATGATGTGAAGGCCCGCCACTTTCCACCCTGCTTATCAATGAAAGCATGCATAAAAAGCTTTGTGACACACACACTCAGACACCCACACACCTACGCGCACAAACACAAAAGAGTAAGGGCCGCCCATATAGACAGAGGTCAGAGCAAATTGAGGTTGCAGGTTCATCTGTTTGAAACTACAAGATCAAAACTCCCCATTAGAGATAAAAGGTATTTCGTACCTTGCTACTCTGACAAAAGCATCCGTTCTTTCCATTCTCTCTAACACACACACACACACACACACACGTTGGGATAATCATGCAGTCAGGCCATACAAGGCTGATGGGCTGGCTATAGGGAGCAGGCAGGCGACTGAGTTAATTAACCAGTGCTAATCAAAAGCAATCTTCTTGGATTTTCTAATCATTCACAGTTCATGTCTGCCGTTCCCATCGTCCAGATAAGGGGGCCTTTTTGCATCCCTGCATGTGCGTGCGTGTGCGTGTGTGTTCTTGTGTGTGTGCGTGTGTGTTTGTGTGTGTGTCCTTGTGTGTGCGTGTGTGTTTGTACGTGTATGTGTGTGTGTTAACAGAGGGAGGAGAAATGCGAAAGGAGGGAGAGATCGGGCTAGCTCACCTGGCTTTTTTTTTTTATGTGTACGCACATGTGAGGCAGAAGGTGTGAAAATCACTTTTCTGCTTGGTGCTGTGGCCTTCAATCACGATGGCCTGATAACACACTGTCGGCACAAACTTTAGGAGCTATTCCTCACCGTCAACAGTTTACTTAAGTCGTCTGTGTGGTGGGTTTTCGTTTTTGAATGAGCGCGAGGCATTTCCCCCTTGAACAAAGAACACCAAGAAATGTGAACTGACACAAACGTCTGGATGCATCTAGTTCTGAAGACATTCAATCCTCCTCTGAGTAAACTATCGAGAATATTAAAATGTACAGGATTTCAAGTGAATGTACTTTACCGTGCATCGTATTAATGCGCTTGTGGTTCATTCCCCTGAACTGCCACTGAAAGCTAACATGCCTGTATCTTAACAAATGCTGTGTTTTAACCCTCAGCGCTGTATTTTCTTTGAGGTTGTAATTACTTATCTAATCTTGCGAGTCTGGTGTGAGGGGGGTCGGCGATCAATATTTGCATTGTGCCTTCTGGAATGATTTTATTTATATTTATAGCAAATGTGAGGGCATGTAAGGGGCTTAATCACGAATTCACATAATCTGATTGAGAACGAAAAATTGGATTACGGCGTGCATGTGTCACTATCAATATTGTAGATGCATCACACAACCAGGTCACACACACACACACACACAGAACCATAAATATATGTATAGAGGAGACACGCAGATACATACAAACACACACACTCACAGAATCCAAAAACTACTCCACTCTCTACTCATACTCTGCTGTGCAAAATCTCATTTCACAAAATTGAACTTGTAGAAAAACTTTCCTCATAAAGTGCATATTTAGTACGATAATGGCTTAAGTTTCCTCGGGGGGGAAACTGTGGCTTCACTAAGAAAAACAAGCCATTTTGTTATGGTGGTCCAAAGTGTTAAGCAAATTTATAATATAGAAGAAAGTCTTCCTCAGCATTAATTCACCTCAACATAAGATGGAGTTATTGCAATTATCTCAGACAGAAGGAAATAAATGATACAGTATATGTACTTCCATTTGCCTATATGTTCCACCATCATGATTCCATCTGGACAAACTTGAAATCAAATAAGTAAAAGGAATAAACTCATACTTGCCAAGTTACTCGTGCCTCCAAGAACTTGATTGCACGGCATGATTGTAGTCTTAAGATAAAAGGACTGGGGAGGAAGCAAAGACTGTGAGGGGTGTTGTAATTGAATTGGGTTTTATAACTCTCCACCTTGAGCACAGCATGTTCCATTCAACAACTAGGTAACAGTTAGTGCAGCAGCTTCAAGGGAGTGATTATCACTTCTCCTTCTCCTGGCACGCTAAAGTGGAAGCTCTGTTTAGAGGGACATTATCTTGGCTGCTTGGAGTAGAAAGATTCCTCTGACCTGACAGTGCTTCACATGTGTTATTGCCTGTTCTAAAAAACAGCAATCTTTCTACCCTTTGTCAGTGTCTTTGAAAAAAAAAAAAAAAAAGTATCAATCCATACTGGGTGGATGGTATAGAAACGTGTGTGAGCAGGTGCCGTTATGTACAACACTGTGTGTTTCGAGCAGCGCAAAAGAGGCTAAACCTAATTATTCCTGTGATCAAAGCAATTATTAGAGAAAAAAAAAGAAAAAAAAAAAACTCTGACCCAAATATGTCTCGGGCTGGAAAGCAGCTCAATCTGTTGCAACCTATTAAAAAGAGTCATCAAGCATTCACACAGTGCTCGCGCACACACAACCAATCGCATCCAAATTGTGAACTGGTTTACGAAAAACAATACCCAGTACATCATGTTCCCCCATCGACTTACAAAGAGAATCACAAACGCATCAATGTGAGACACTTACAAAAACCAATCGCAATGCATGCAGGCATTTCAATTGAGTTATGCATGCAATATTGTTATGCCAGCACTTACATGCATAACCTTTCTTAAGTCTTGCATTCCTGGAGAGGACAATTTGTACCAAATCAAAAGCAACCGTATCTGACAGTGTTTAAAGCTACAGGAGATCTTTTCTTTTTCATAGAAAGCACATTACAATGTGCAGCGCTGTACTCTACCATGAACAATACTAATAATAATAATAATAATAATAATAATAATAATAATAATAATGGATTGGATTTATATAGCGCTTTTCAAGGCACTCAAAGCGCTTTACAGGGTTCCAGGTTCCATTCGTTCACAGTCATACCGGTGGTGGTAAACTACCATAGTAGCCACAGCTGCCCTGGGGCAGACTGACGGAAGCGAGGCTGCCATTCCGCGCCATCGGCCCCTCCGACCACCACCTCAAACATACAGCAATCATACAAATTCACACAAGGCACGGTGAAGGTGGGTGAAGTGTCTTGCCCAAGGATACAACGACTATGACACAGGTGGCCGGGTGAGGATCAACCCGCCAACCCTTGGATCGTTGGCCAACCCGCTTAACCACCTGAGCCACAGTCGCCCCGAATGAACAGAAGCTGCATTGATAGTCAGACCATCAAAACGCCTAAAGCGACTGAACTGATGTGGCTTCATCTCATTATAGACAGTGCTTAATTATTGTATCAACATGGGTTGTGATGCACCAATGCTTAAAGTACACAGCATTGTCTCATTCCCCAGCAATGTTGGGTGTCAACACCTCAAAACAATCAGAAATGTTACCACATTCACGCTCACGCCCCAGATCGATAAACCCTAGCTACTACTCTACTCCCGTCTGTTTGCTATTGTCAATTGAGCGATTACCTTTAATGATATTGAATAAAGTCTTCCTACATAAATAACTGACACCACTGTCCAGACTCAGGTGAACAGAAATCCAAAATGATAATGCTGAACTGATCTAAGCTTGGTAGTTTACTACAGTAAGTACCAGTGCAGAGCAAGTTCTTTCAAATCTGATGGTTTATCAACACAATTTGTGTCAGAGCAATCAAACAGAGGCCAGTTGGCTTAAAAAAAAACATTTCAATTATAGATTTGTATGAACCTCCAAAAGGGTTTTTCTCAAGTTTTATTCTGTTTTTAAAGTGCAATTTCTATTCCCATGGCCAAGATGAATCACCTTTCAAGTCCGCTTCTGTATCGTAGCATTGAGGACTGTGCGACACCATCACAAGTACAAAAGCAAAATGATTACACTAGGTGATGTCTTGGTATAATATATTCTTCATTCGCTCACCAGAAAGGAACAGAGAATAGTGCCTTTTTCAAGAATGTCCATGGAAGCTGTGTACTTCTCCCTTGAATAACAAACAGACTGGGCCTCATAGAGACACAGGAACACAGATGAAGAAGTGTTTCTGAACAAAACATTTTCAGCCGACCTGCAAAGCAACTGAAAATGTCATTTTGATAACTAAAGTCGGAATCAAGGAGACTTCCCTTGCAATGTCAGCAATGAGGGTAAAGTCCGTCAATCTGGCCCTATCTTTGTTCCAACAGCAGACATGAGACAAAGACAGACGTCTGCACAACAAAACTATTGAGACATATTTCAACTTTTTTAAAGCCACAAACAAAGATACTTTGAGAGAACAGGACTCGCCAAGTTTACTTTTAAGATTAAAGGAATCTTTGAAGCATCTTCAGAGAAAGTCCTATGAGCAAATATTTCCTTTATTCTTCATTGTACATCTAATAACTACACCTGAGTCTTGCAATGTGGGACTGGACAGACAGTTAGCTGTAGCTGTAGAATATAATGTTAAAATTATGCAAATCTTAAGTGTTAAAAAAGGACGATTAATGTTAGCAAAAGCATACAAATAATTCTTGTTGAGAAAATACACATGCAAATCTACAACCCATGTGGGAAATCAACACAAGACAGAGCAAGAGATCAGGTTGGTGCACCATAATTTCTCATAAAAGTCGGTATTCAAATAATAGCATTAACCAGCTAAATCAACAGATCATATTACCATATTGCTGCTCCAAGTTTTACATTGTTTACAGAAATTCACCAAAAATTAATAATAATTAATATTATCAAAATCAAACTAATTAATCAGAATGTTTTTTTCCAAGCCACTGGCAATGGATTTCAACCCTCTCTGTAGAGTTTTCAGATTATAAGACCACCGATAATAACATGTATGCAGGAAAACCGATAATATGAAAAATGTGCTGGTTGCACGCGTTGCATTCAATGTACCTCACCATCCATTGGGAGAAATAAAAAAAAAAGTTAAATGATAGTCACTACTCTTGACTTCCTCTCTGCTCCTTTTCCTCTCTTACCTCTCCCACTATGAAGCACGTAGCAGCTCCGCTAACTGACTTCCACTTTAGGAAGTCAATCTAATTGCTTTTTGGTTATTTTGTTAATAGCCACTGTGCCTTTTAAAGGGCACCTGCGCTGGAAACATCCAATTTAACGATACGGGCCATTTGTTCGCTCTTGCTCGTTACGACCGACCACCACTTAGCAATGATGACTAATGAGAAAGGTTAAAGGGGGGGTCAAATTATTTACAACTACAACAGACGTTAGGTAACTCGTCTGGAGAAGAACAACTGTGTGTGGGATTCCAGGCAAAATGGTTAAATCGAGGAAGGAAAGGTAACTGACGTCCCATCTAACCTCTCATAAAGAGGTGAATTTAGTGCAGGAAATGATATGATGCATCATGCGGTAAAAGACTGGGTGTATAGCATGAAAATAAGAACTGTATGTGCTCATGCAGCCTTCCCTGGTGACATAAAGGTTAAAATACTTGTAGGAAGGAAAGAGTTCGAACTCCGGTCAGAATAATCACTTTGCACTCACACTAACAGCATGTGAGAGTGTCCTTGTCTCTGCAAAGAATACAGTGAAAGCAAGTAAGAGTAGTGATATAAAAATGCAATGTTAAATGCCATACATCATAAGAGCTGGAAAAAAATGTTTACTACGCAACCAGAATACATCTAGCCCTGACATTCAAAGGTGTATAATGGAGTTCCTCACGTACTCAAAAAGGCAACGCAAAGCCATGGTAACAAATGAGCATGTCTCTCTTATTTTTTACTCTCTGCCCCAAATACAATGAGGTAAAGTGCCCCTCAAAATAAAACCCATCAGCAAAACACGTAGAATACACCGCGGAGCCCAAAAGGAGGGCGCCCATGTTGCCAGTGATGGTCTCGTTTGTTGAAGGGGGAAATTATTCTCATGTCTCCAGATTAATACGCTAATGATGTGTTGATGTGTACACGCCAAATGAAGTACTTTTTAATGAGGACTTTGGAGTCAGGTGTCTTGGGAGTATTTATTTAAAAAAAACTACTACATCTTTCTTGGAGGTCTTTTCAGAATGAGCGAAAGCAAGGTACTGAGTTGTTTGAGATGCTGCCCCGTGCTCCCGTTTTTTTTTGTGCGCCCTGGGGGAGAGAGACGGGTACCAGCGTGGCAGAATGGGCATTAAGAATTGATGTTCCCATCTGGAGGGAGAGGAGGAGGACGAGGAGAAGAGAAGAGAAAAAAGGAGAGGACAATCCTTTCATTTAGAATCTAATGAAATTGGCTCTTCTGTCCCTCATACTAAATTAAAAAAAGGAGACGACACAGGGCTGGAGAGGGGAAAAACAGCGCTGTTGCAACCTATTTAGCATGTGTAATTTAGATATTTCCTACTTAAAAGCGAAGGGGAAAGCCAGAGGGATAGCGACAGAGAGTGACAGAGAATTGGGCCGAGAGAGCGAGAGATGATGAGAGATATTAGAGAACAGAAAACAAGAGATCACCAGGACCAGAGGTTGCGATCAGGGGTTCAGCAGAGGTGCTCGGATTCCGATTGCTATCACTGGGCGATCATGAGTGTAATGGGGAAAGGCAGTGTCATGAGACTGTTACACACACGCACGCTGATAGTATGTGTGTGTGTGTGTGTGTGTGTGTGTGTGTGTGTGTGTGTGTGTGTGTGTGTGTGTGTGTGTGTGTGTGTGTGTGTGTGTGTGTGTGTGTGTGTGTGTGTGTGTGTGTGTGTGTGTGTGTGTGTGTGTGTGTGTGTGTGTGTGTGAAGAAGGGGATCTGTCTGAAAACTGAGTCAGAAGAAAAAAAGAGTTGGCCAGGGAAGCACTGGCTATAGAAATACAATTCAAGATATCCAGACTGTATTAAAAACCACACACACACACACACACACACACACAAGGATGCACACACACACACACACACAAGGATGCACACACATACAATGTTTGATCTACAGTGTACTGCTTTAAAGTGTTCCACATCGAGAGCTTTCCAAGCGCGTGACTCGTGTGTTACAATACGATAAATTGCAGCCAAAGAGGAGCGGAAAGAGACGTCAAGCAGAGTATACCAGCGGTGCCAATGTCCGGTTTAAATGACATTTTCAAGCAAAGCAGAAAAGGATAAATGCTCAATAAACTCCCAAGTACTGTTAAATTCATTCTGCAGCTGTGACTGGCGACAACAGCAGCCCCACTGTTGACAGTTGTGATTGTAAGTCAGTTCTCTTTCCAGGCGGTCTGAAAAATATTGACTGTCTGTCTGTCAACAAACAACAAACAAGATTTGCCACTGAAAACAGAACTCAAGCAAATGCTGATACATCTCAGCACTCAATTCAGTCTGAGATGACTGTACCTACTGAAAGCAGACTTCACAATGAAAACAACAGGGGGGGGGGGGGTTTAAATCAATTTAATGGATGGTGGAAAACGGACCGCCCCACACAGAAACGCCTCATCTGCAGGGGCACAAAATTGCTCGTTATAACAAATAGCTGGGGATGGTTTCATTCAGATTTTTCTGACCTTTTCTGGTCTGTGATTTTAGGTCCAGTCCTAATTTTGCTCTTGGATTCATTCCACCGAAGTGCAAAAAAGACAGCCATCTTACCCCTAGGCTAACTCAGAACTATGTCTCCATGGTAACAAGCAGTGACACCAGCTGACCAGTGGCGGAACCAAATGACTGAGTGAAGAGGATATCACGGCTCATGAGCTATGGTATGCTAAGGGCAAGAGTCTTCAGAGCCTGCAGTAACCTGTTGAAAGTGTGCAGCAAGTGAGGATGTAGTCAGTGGTTTTTGTTTGCCCGAAGAATCCACCTTGAGCCTGAGTCTTTCATGCTCTGTCAACTGTGGGATTACTACTATTTCCTTTTGAGCTGAGCAAATTGACACGGCCGCTCTGTAATAAGACATGTTTTTCAGTTTGGGGGGGAAAACATAAGTATTAAGTAACCTAGTCTACATTGCATATAAGTCTTACGTCAAGAAAATAGTCAGCTTTGAACACTGGATGCCTCGAGACATTTATTTGAAGTCAGACTCCTGCTACGGTTAGATCTATGGTCAAAGTTTATCTTTGTGAAACTGCTCTGTGGGATACCGGCCTACGAGAGGAAAATACAAACTAAAAATCAACGCGTGATTGTGTGTACGTGTCTTTTTTTTATTTCTTATCCTTACTTTTAAATCTATCATCAAATGTGACATTATCTTCAACCTTATCGTAACAACGAACCGTAGAAAAATCCTGGCCATCAAGTCAGTTCAAGACATTCCTCTATTAAAAAGCGCTCCCCCCCCCTCACTCCTCCTGATTCATAATGAATGAGGAGAATGACACACACCGCTGGCTCCACATGAGCCCGGGGAACAAAAAGGCAGCCTTAATTGAGGGACCCGAGTCAGAAGAAAAAGGGCAAGAGGTGCCAAATTCACAGCCGACGGGGTGAGAGCATGTGTCCACTGCCGCTCATTAACGTCCAACCCCCCCTACCCCCCCCAACGCAGCGGCCTTATCAACAGGTTCCACATCACTTCATCCCACGCCTTGACAAAAGCGGATTTTCTCTCTGTCCCTCTCCTGCACATGTATCATTAGTCAAACCCCCCCTTTGTCAAATCAATGATCTGGTCTTGCGTTTCGCCGGAGCTAGCGGAGCGGAGGTCAGGCCAGGGTGGAGGAGCGGGGAAAGATGTCTCTTTCCAAACTATTAGACAGCCTACATCATTTCCTTTTGCAGGCCATTATGGTAAATCCACATTACCGAGGCCTGTCAGTGGGCTTTGCTGTCTCTCCTCACACACCGTCACAGACCGGCAGACACACAGGCGCCATTGCTGGAGACTCATGGACACACTGCCATCTATGGGTCAAAGATGTTAGACCTGGAGAGAGAGAGAGTTGGTGTATCCACAGTACAAAATGAGCTTCACAGGGTTTCTCCTCTTATGAAAGCAACCATGTCCAATAACATCCATTACTGAACTCCTACCTGCACTTTCTTTATTCTGTAGGTCACGCTGGGATAAAGTTTCAACTATGTGTTACATGCTGACATACAGTACAGTAGATGTTATCAATGCTACATAGAGAAAATAGGTTTTTGCTGCAAATACATGAAGAATCAGATGACAGAAATGCGGAGTGAGAGTTCTGTACTTCATGATAAACTGATCAAAACTGAAGAAGAGAGGATGAGAGATTATGTACTCTTCTTTTCTCTACATTCTGTTCGGTTGGGGAAGTCCTGCTTTGCTCATTTGCTGCACGGAAATAGCTAAATCTGCTACGACGACGTACAAGAAGAGTCAAAACCTCAAGTCAAAATCACAACTAAAGGAATAATCCATCCTATAATCCCATGATGGAAGGATGGGTACGCAACAAAAGCAGATGACTACGGGTGGTGAAAACACTCCTCTTAGCACTGGAGCAGATCCTGAAATCCTCCTTTGAACTGGATCTAGATATCCATTTTAAATCTGGAATCGTTTTGAATCGAGAATCAATTTTGAATCGAATCGTGGGATTCCAAAAGATTCACTACAAATGACCATACATTCAAAAAAAGCTCTCAGAAGAGTTGAGCATTGAAAATGGATGATATCAAACAGGGTATAGACAATATCTAAAGTGTAGACATCTTTTGAACAGCCGCCATTCACAAGGATCCCAAACATTTGAGATGTTTAAACACCACAAATCAAGAAACTTCAATTTCCCGGGTTTCCTAAACAAACATTAAGGACCGCATAAGTTATTTAATCAATACGAGAGTCAATTAGGCAGGAGATGAGGCAGAAATTAACACACTGAAGTTAAGACGTAGCTAATCACAGAGGTTAGAGCAGGGTTTAATCAGTGCCAGTTGCTCTTCACTTATTGCTCTTGAAAACAACATTGGCATGCTGGAATTTTTGTTTTTGTAAACTCTTCAACATAAACCAATGCATACCAGTAGGGAGCCTGGCTCCTTTAGAACGGCTAGTCACAGCTAATAAGATGTGACACCAAAACTTGTCAAGAGTTTATTAAGTGGGCTTTAATCACGCCAACTTATCCGCAGACAGCCCAAGTTTTTTTCTCTCTATCGAGCTTAATCAGCAGAGTGGTCTTGTAGGAATCACGATGAGGATGAAACGGAACTCCAGAGCAGCTGTAGCAGCGAAGTGAACGAACCCTGCTGTTGTGTCGGTGCCAGGGATCCACGTGAGACCGCCGATTAAGACACAAAAGCCCATCAGACCTGTCTGGTGGCTGGCATATGCAAAAACACACAGACACAAACGCATCATTAAGCGGTGGACTTCCAGGAAGTAGAATGCAACTTTTACTGATGTCAAAAGCTTCCTCTAACATAATCCTGACACTTCTTCACATATTCATATTTACATTATATTTACGGGATAAAATTCAAGGAAAAAATAGCAGCTCTTCAGAAGCTTTCCAAACATGTAACGGATGAAAAGGAAAGCAAAACACATTCCCAAGCATACTTTGTGTTTATTTTGTTGGCTAGTTGTTTCGTAGACTTACTCCATTATTTTCTCTAAGACGACAGCATAGACACACAGGCTGTCCTTCGCTGCTTTCTATGGATGGTCAAAGGTCCTGCAGGATGATCAAATATACATACTGCCTCGTATTTATACCTGCACATCCACGCTGCATTAGTGTGGATTATTAATGCGACAAGATAGGCGGTGAGGGAGAGAACAAACGTGAGGGAGTGAGGATGAGACATGCAGCGAAGGAGAAAACAGTAAAAAGGATATAAGCGCGGAGTGAAGAAAGAGGCAGCACGAGACAGACAGAGATTGCATGAGGCTCGGTGCCACTATTTAATATTTCAATCACAGATTGCAATGCTATGAAAATGCTTTTTGATCCAGACTCCAAAGGACTTTTACAAAACAAGCATTTTCTTTGAGTTGGCCACAGCACAGTGGGATCCACAGAGGGAAAATGTAAAAGAAAAATATTGCTCTGAAGGGGGGGAAAAACTTTTCTTTTTCTCACCAAGAGGATTCCTTTCCAAGTGAGTTGTCTTCCTTATGTTGTGGAAAGTTACTTTGTCACGTTGAGCAGTTTTGTTTTGTTCCGGGATAATTAAAAAATCGATACCATGGGGTTTGCATGTGTATTAAGTGCTGGGAACGTGCTAATTTTGAGAACTCAATTGAATCAGTGCCGACATAATTTTACAATTTGAGAGCAGCAGCGGCATAATGAGGTTTCGGTTTTGAATTCATTCAACATTTCACAGTGTGAACCCATATCTGATAGTGAATTACTTGGGAACGCCTGTAAGAATGATATAAAAGGAACTACAAAGAAGCTTAAGGAGTGGTTTTGAGAATATCTTTAACTATACAGCTAAACAAGTCAACGTGATTTAGTTGTAGAGGACCTTGTGTAAGGGGAAACATCAGAGTTCTTGAAGGATCCAACATGAGCTAATAAACACATTGAGGCAGACTCAACACTTTGAGCACTCTCACATCTGTACACTAGATATTTGAAGCTAGAGGTAGTATCAGAGGTAGTAATAGAGGTATTAGTTTAATTTAGCTTAGCATGGCATTAAATCTGCCTAAGATTATCACTTTCTTTTTTGTTTGTTTATCTATTTGTAGGCATGACCCAAGCACAATAAAAAATAATAAAAATGTTATCAAGTGATTCATATGTTTTACTTATAGAAAATAACTAAGCTAGAAGCTGTTTCCCCCTGCCTCAAGTTGTTTTGCTAAGCTAAGCTTATCAGCTGCTGGCCACAGCTACATGCACGATTGGAAATATATCGGTTTGGTGGATCATTACGTTTTTGTCTATCATCACGATATCATAACTGTGTCTGTAATGCCGTTATAAAGCTAAAGAGGGTCTGTTTGTATTTGTATGCATGTGGATGTGCACACGGATGATGTAAGACGAGAGCAAGATGTGGAAGCAAAGAACTGTAATTCAATTTTGAACACAAGAACCCCAGAATATGTGGACCTGATTGTCGTGCTAAAAACAAACTGCGGATCAAGTTAATCTCAAAGCCCCCTCGTCTCCAAATCCCATTGATCCAAGCTAATATCATAATAATGACACATGTTCCAAAACAAACAATTATATTCATCTCAATCACAGGCCCTGTGTACACTCAGTGCAGATCCAGGAACAGTCGCTCAGTAATTATATTTCTCTTTTACAGAAAACAGACTGTTCAAATATGATTCAAAATTTGACATATATATATAATCTGGCACATTTCACTCACTTGTTTGTTAGATATGTTTTACTGCAGGTGAAACTGATCTTCAACCCATCTTGGACACATTTACACCTGGATCTCATTCTTTATTCATTGAAATTCAAATCTGACAACCCTTACCACAGAAATGACTTGTAAATGTCTTTCACTGCAGAATGTGTGCTACTTGGCAGACAAACCACTTCCCCCATTTCATCAGTATTCTAGGTCTGATATTGCACAGGTGTGAAGCCTGTGTCGGGTCCCGGAGGAGGCAAAAGAAATTGAGAGGGAGGTGTTCCGTGAGCTCTCCTTATCACCGGCAAGGATATTTGACCAATCCTAAAGAGCTAGCCCTCTGGAGGGAAGATCAGAAGGTCGCCAGAAAGTGTTTAGCTTAAGAAGCTCCTCTTCCTCTCCATGGTCGCTCCCTCCCCGCTCCCTCCCCGCTCATCCTGCTCCCTTGAATTCAATTATCTAAACCTCTCCACACTTGGGTCACACTGGGTACATGCTTCTAAGTTTACAAGTAAGATGTGTTGTTAAAAGTTTGAAAAATACTTCGGAGCTAAACTTCTATTGACGATGTATACGAGTAAATATTATGCCAACACTAAACAGTCCACCAAATTTTCAACAACATTTTAATCCTGTTATACTGTTTAACAAGCACGCCAAAGTGCAGAGACACACTGTTTTCTGTTGTGTTGATAGTAGAACCCCATTATTCAAAAAGCCCATTATGTTTTTAAGTATGTCGCCTCACAACAGTTGGAGAGGACCCACCATGCTGTTTAGTTTGTATATTAATTGGGAAGTGGAAAGCCTAGCTTGCAAATGTTAGCACTGATTCCCACTATATGTTACTTTTGGATGGTGGAACCTGCTGACTCACTCAGATGTTCAACTGCTGGAATATAACAAGGGAAAAAATAAAATAAAACTGTGAAACACTTTAAAAAATTGCTGTTGAGACCAAAACAAGTCAAAACAGACACCAAGGACGTACACCCTGACTCAGCTCGACATTCACATTTTTAAGGTGCTACAGAAGTCAACATTTTTCTACAATTGACTTCACTACTACTTTCATCTCCATCTGTGCCCCTCAACCTCCTCTTAGACAGCTACAAACCCACTTCCAACCTTGTTTTTCTTCCTTTACTTTCAGTTCACATACACACACACACACACACACACACACACACACACACACACACACACACACACACATGCACCTCTCCTCTAAAGCCTCCAGGTCTTTGAAGGAGCAGACAGTGGTGGCCCTTTGGCACATAAGAAGCAAGATTAAGTTGTTTATAGAGCCGGGCTGTTATCGCATAGCACCTTAACAAAGCTTAGCATTCAGACATTTGTCAAACGCACGCACGCACGCACGCACGCACGCACGCACACGCGCACACACGCACACAAGTACCCATGAATACATGCAGTGGGGTGGTTTAAGTACTGATTGTGAGGAGAGGGGGTGACATGTACGAGGCAGCGACAAAGAGAAAGATGGAGATTTGCTGGTGGCACTTATTCAGGAGAGGGTAGCAGTGGCTTCTCAAAGGCTTGACGGAGTTTGAAATTAAAAGGCTCCAAACAAGTGTGGATAGTTATCTGTGCAAGAGTCTAAATATTAATATCCAAATCCCAGCAGTTCTCCAAAAGATAAAAAAAATATAAAACTCATAATCAAGCCGAGACATAACACTCAAAACAGATTACTCCCACTTGTTTGCAGACTCCGATCAGAAACTTGACAAGAAGAATGGTTCTTTTGTGCTGTGCGACATCCTTGGGTTCCTTGAAAGGCACTCCAAACTAAATGTGTTAACACTGTTATGACAAAAATGCTGTTGAGCAGAATAAATAGAAATGTCGGTCTCTATGAGGCTTTGATTTATTTATTTTTTTCCATTCTCCTAGCACTTCAGGCTGTTACATACTCTGCGAGAAGAAAGAACAAAGTTCTCGGTGACAGAGCTGCGAGAAGTTCTTTCTGGTCTGACATTACATTACATAGAGCTGAACTCCTCACCGCGGCACACGTCACGCGTTGTTACCATGGTAACTGACTCAGTAGCGCCAGCTGATTTTCCTTATTTCTTTAAAACGGGCACTTCGCTTTCCTCACTGACTTCAGACTGACCAATCACACAATAGTTTTCGGACAAACTGCGAGAAGAAAGTTCGGCCCGGACGACGTGTCGAGAACAAGCTGCGAGAACAAAATTACGTCATTTTCTTCTCGCAGCTCTGTCACTGAGAACTTTGTTCTTTCTTCTCGCGGAGTATGTAACAGCCTTTACTCTACTTTTGGCACTCGGACATGAACCTGCACTGCTTACAGTATCATTTGTCATGGCACTGTGGGTTTGACCTTTACAGTCCTTGTACCGTCTGCTTGTAATCTCACTGATCAAAGAACAAAAAGCTCATCAGTCTGCTCTCACTGAAAATTACCGTGGATAACACCAGGAGAATTATGACGATATTAATTTTCTTTTTTCAAACGTGGGTAATTTCCCCTGCCCCCGACATTACGCCAATCAATTCTAATCAGGATTTACGTCACTGTGCAATTTGTCTCCCTTTGAAAATTTGAAGGGACTGCCGCTCTCCAAAAGAGCATGACATTTGTGAAATCAGACCGTCGAGCCCAAAAGCACAAAAGCCTTCAATTTGTAGCAACAGTAGCAAGGCCTTCCACCACTTTGGTGCAAGCTATAAATGTCTCAAAAACTATTGGATAGCTTTTATTCCTTATTACTGTGAACTAGAAGCCCGGTGAGTGGGCCTTTTCTAAGATGAAACAGCTTGTGGTGTAATCAGAAAGAAACTTTCCTTTCTATATAAAAGTACAACATTCATGTTGAGGTAAAAGAAGATCAATGGAAAGACAACAACAAAGGCTATGTGTTCAATGGGTGACGTAATTGTTTTGACAGTCATCTAGTAATTAAATTGATCCAGAGATGAGTCGTGCCACGATCCGTGAAACTAGCAGACATTGATTGATCACATTTTCACTGTCATGTGTGGTAATTAGTTAAAGCAAAAAAAAAAAAAAAAAAACCTTCAGGGGAAAGTAGAGGAAATACCAGTAGTGTATTTGAAGATGCTTGGCTTAATCTGATCTGAATTTACCATCTGGCATCACAAATTGTGGAAGCTGGAAGGTCTTTTCACATACGTAACAGGGATTCAACTGATGTCAGCCTGAAGTCATAAATATAACTGCCATATTCTGACTAATGTATTCGAACCCTGCTTCTGAAAATGGGGCAACATCTGTTCCTGTATGGTTGATTTGACCACTGGATCACAGTTTTTTTCTGATGCAGCCGTTTCATATCCTTAAAGCACCAGAAATTGCATTTTGCTGCTAATTCTTATACATAAAAATAATCAAGCAACAGGTGGGCGACATGCATCAAATATCGAAGTATGACCAAGGTGGGAAATAGCCAAGACTGTTCTGTAAACACCTTAAATGTCCACAGTCCACCAAAAATGTTTACTGGCATTAGAAGTCAAAAATAACAGGGGAGAGGACAACAGAGACATATGCCCCTACAATTTCATTATCATCTCTGTGTGGGACGCCACGTAGGCTAGCTGTCGCAGAGCACAGATAAGCTTTGATTAATACTACCCCCGGCGTCCAACCGAGCCAATGGTATCATTGATGCTTAGCCCCCGCCTCCTACCCAGGGTGCATTGCAACGACTGCGAGTGGAGGTGTGAAAAACGGTGGGACTGCCGCAGGTATCCGACAAACAGCTGCGGTTGTAATTAGAAGACCGCCCCCTTTAAACACTGCAGACACTCAACCTCAAATTATCCTTCAGTTCTTAGCTTGCCGTGTGATGTCACCGAAAAAAAAAGACATTTTCAAAATTATACGACA
Source organism: Hyperoplus lanceolatus (assembly GCA_026929865.2). NCBI lineage: Eukaryota > Metazoa > Chordata > Actinopteri > Uranoscopiformes > Ammodytidae > Hyperoplus > Hyperoplus lanceolatus. Next base: position 23,794,722 of record CM049411.1, on the reverse strand, counting down.
ACCAGGCATAACAAGCAGCCTTCATGTTGCACCTCTGTCCCTGACAACCTAGAGCGCGTAGCCTTCATTCCGCCTGGCCAACTTCTAAAGTAAGTGTGTGCTGTGTTATCATCAGCGCGGGCAGTCAAGCGGTAAATGACTGGCTAGTCTGGCCTACACTAATGCAGCACAGGTTCCCTACACTGGCTGGCTGGCTGGGCAGGGCTGGGACTAGATGTAATAACTCCCAAGATGGAGGTGAGAGTAAGACGGGGAGGGGAGGTTAAAAAGAACCCCCAGTCTGACAAACATGGAAACTTGTGTGCGAGATGCCACTTGTTTTGAGTAGCAGGTACAGTAACTGCCTGGAGGCATGTGTGTTAGTGTATACGTGTGTGCGTGTGCGCACGCGTGCATGTGTGTATGTGTCTGTGTGTGTGTGTGTGAATTTAAAAAGACCCAGAGGCAAGATGCATCACCCGAAGGCCCTCTCTGTCTCCACGCTCTTCAGTCATAACCGCTCTACCCATTTCTCTCTTCACTTAATCCAGTCTGCGAGACGAGACGGCGCACTCCATTACTAAGCTTCAAGAGGATTGAACGAGCACAAATATAAGAGGCGTCCTCCTTAAATTGAGTTGCTCTCACATTTCGCACACAAAGCCTCGGTGGCCCGGAGCTTGAAACACCCTCACCCCACGCCCTTACACCTCTGTAAGCTCTTTTCTCATCATATTTGAAGTTGATTTGATAGTTGAAACAAGTCAAGAGACCTTTGGGCTACTGCAAAGGGAACATACAGTAGTTTACATTCAAAGGGTGATTTTCAAAGCAGCAAATGTATGTTTAAACGTGTGCTTGCAAAGCGAGACGGCAACAGATTACCTGACAACTCGCTGTAGGACTGAAATGAATGGGCAAAGGTGCAAAGCAAGGGTTTTCAATGAAGAGCAGGCCAGGATTTGTTTTTATCATCATCATCATCATCATCATCATCATCATCATCATCATCATCATCATCATCATCATCAAAAAGGGGGCAATTATTCAATGTAAGTTACATTTTGGACAAAATAAATAACATGCCACTGTCATTGGACAAGAGACCAAATGAGAAACAAACAAAAAAAGACATGGACGGAACTGAGAAGGTGTTGAAGATCATCCATCAGAGACAATTGAAAGATCGAGGAGGCAATCCACATGGGTCACCACCTCCCTTACGAATGCCTGTTATCTAGTGAAGTTCCACACTTTGTCAACTGAGTTACATCTATTGGAGGATGACAGAGATTTGGGTAAAAACTCAGTAAAAGATAGCAAATGGACCTTTAAAAAAAATGTAATAATGTTTTTTTTTTGTTTTATATTGATATTTTATACTGATCTGTTATCATCTTGTGGTTCCATATCATATAGCGATTATATGATAAACTCAATTTGACATTTGAAGAGTTTTAAGAAGAGATGTGATGGAACACAGTTATTCGCAATCAACATAACTTATATTATAATGTGATATGTAATGATAATGGCATATTATTAACCTCATGACACTGCATTTGAACACCTGCTGTAAAGTGGCCATTACAAACTTCTTGCTTTCATTACATTTTTCTGTGTGTGTGTGTGTGTGTGTGTGTGTGTGTGTGTGTGTGTGTGTGTGTGTGTGTGTGTGTGTGTGTGTGTGTGTGTGTGTGTGTGTCATGTTTATATTCGGAGGTAATTCTGGGGACATTTCTTTACAAGGAACATGTACGAGATCAGCCGCCAAACAACATTCTGTCAACTTCTCTTGATAAGACGTTTATCAAAAGCCGACAGTGGAGATCACCAAACATTGCAATGTTTGCTTTATCAAATGTTGCGACAAAATGGCAGCAGGCCAAACTAATGCCAAGATTCGGTTGCCTGAGACACAAAAGTCGCATCAGATCGGAGTGCTTTCCTTCCTCTGCCGCGCTTTTTCCATATTAATCTCCGGTGAAGGGCGGTCGTGATGACGCCCAGCAGGCTCTGGCATTCAGCGAGATGATTAAAATGTTCATTAACACCGATTGGTCCAGGTGATGAAATCTGTCATGCACCCCTGCTGCGGCCACATGGAAACGCCTGTGAAATATGGCTGCGCAGTGCATAAAGCCATGCACGTAAAGACACACACACACAGACAAACACAGGCACTGACCACCTGGCCCCACCTGTGACAACCAATATCCGTTGTCACCTCTGTTTTGCCAGCTAAATAAACAGCATGTGTTGAATTAATTGTCATATATATTATAAACACACACACACACACACACACACACACCACCCTGTGCTTCATATATAAAAGTCTCTCACACCTTTGCCCTGATAAACAAGACCAATCTGTTGGATTAAGACCCGAGAGGCTAAACAGTGTGAGCTGTCCGGCTTCTTCCGTTATGATCCGAGGCTGTGGCTAAATGTGTGGGCACAATTAAGCCCAATTCACATAGAGAATGACTCATCATTTGTTCTTTTACAGTCGGCCTACTGGGACGGAGATACATTTATAGCGTATAAACACACCGGTTTCATACCCACCTAAAGGCACTAAGGCACAATTTAATTAAGTCCCGACTCCCTACACACACACACACACACACACACACCCGTCCATGCACACCAGCTCTGACTTACACTTCATTATAACATACTGTATATGCACACGCGAACACACCATGTTATTGGACTAACAAAAAAATGTCAGCGCAGTGAACAATTCAAGTAGACGCAGTTTTTCTTAACATGCTCACTAACAGTCACAATCACTGGCACAAACAAGGCTTATGCACTTAAACAAGAACAGGGGATACGCACGCACGCACGCACGCACGCACGCACGCACGCACGCACGCACGCACGCACGCACGCACGCCGCACGCACGCACGCACGCACGCACGCACGCACGCACGCACGCACGCACGCACGCACACACACACACACACACACACACACACACACACACACACACACACACACACACACACACACACACACACACACACACACACACACACACACACACACACACACACACACACACACACACACACACACACACACACACACACACACTCACACACACCCTGCTGACACCTCAGAGCATGATGCCTGGCACTACAAGGGCAAAGTGGTGCACACAGAGGGACAAACAATGCAGATCTATGTGTGTAATGAATAAGTTACACACCCTATTAGGGCAGGCAGCGGTGACAAATGCCTCTCATTCACTCATTAGGCCACTGGCTGTCGGGGAAAGCAGGAGAGACCAGTGCGCAGTGAGGGCAGCTTATTGGCTTTTAAATGGCCGTGTAATCCATTTCCTTATTGAAGATGAATAAGCTGCTGTCTGACACAGGTTTATTTATGGGCGAGTTAGACACGTTCGCAGTGTTAGGCAAAAGGCAGTATGAATCCAAGGTCACGTCTGCAACGGCTCACGTCTAGTCTTGGTGAGAATAAACAGGAGGGGTTTAGTTATGTATGTATACATTAAGGATCTATCATATCGATGGGTAAATGTACATCGTTTACTCATGTCCATGTTTATTTCTAAGTAAATTATTAAATTAATTGTTCCATGGGTAGCCAGAGGGGTAAAGAATTTCTAAACAATTGAGGTGAGAAAAATATTTAAAAAATATTAAAAAATATATGTAATATATGCAGAATAAAGTCATAAAGTATGTTTGTTTACTGTTGCAGGTCATGTATGATCATCATAGGAAAAAGATGAAGCCGTTTCACAAACATTTAGAAGTTCCTCGTAGGAGCTTTGAGGTCACTCCTTCCCAAGTGTGCCACTTCTAGAGGAGCTTTAATGTGATGGAACAATGGACTGCATAGATAAAAACCAGAGGGAATTGAAATCTCACAGAGAGGGGATTCCATCTCGGCAGACGGTACCCTCCAAAGCCTTTAAAGATCTCTGCTAGCGTCCTCGGCAAAACCCCGCCAGCACTTGACAGGTTAATAACTCCAGCTCTCTATCCCAATTGTTTCTATATACAACACACAGCATGGCCAATTTCTGCAAAGCAATCAGCCACCCCAAACGGGAGGAGGTGAAAGCCATTTCCCCAGGTTTTGGTGACAGTCCTCCAGGAGGGAATCAGTCCCTCCGGGGTAAAGCAGTCAGTTAAACTCTGGTCAGTCAAGCAGCTGCCCGTTCCACCCTCAGCCCTCTGGGAGAATGGACCTGAAACGTTATCTCCTCCTGGGAGACAAACAGCTTCCACCGAGGAAGCCAGTTGTTGCCCTGGTTTCCAATCCTGCCCACTCCATCACTGACTGCAGACAAAAACACTTCATCTAAAAGGTTAGCTGTCCTTAACCTTTTACTGTTTCTCACTGACTACTCCTTACTTTAAGTCAATGGGACTGCCACCACTAAAAAGTCATTATTTTCTCGGTGACCCGCTATATCCAGAACCTGACAAAACCTGAGAACTCCCCCGATGTCTGTTTTACAATACTGTGAAATGAATTGTCTTTGGGTTTTGCACTGACTAGCTCCGCGTTTGATCAGGTCTCCTTCTCTGTGGGTCTCAGATTCCCTTTGGTACTCGGTTGGGGATCGTGTCCAGAGCAAAAGGAGGATGCAGAGAGTCTGGGCAGGATGATGAAACCGGGTGCAAAACATGCAGCATCTGGTTGTCGCATGAGGTGCTAACTTTAACCAATTGAATCCATCAATGTCAGACTGTGCAGAGTTCGAAATGTATTGCGAGGCACTGACCTCCTCCTACCATCTGTACCGCAGGTGTTCAGAGGACTTACATCTATGTGGCACCAAAACAAAACAAACAAGGCCAAAAATGTATTTTCATAAAAACATGTGCGGACGTATTAAATCTGTGCAAACATTCGAGGGTCCTTAAGAGCCAGGGGAATGGAATACAAACTGGGTTAGTGTGTGTGTGTGTGTGTGTGTGTGTGATAACTGTACATGTGCTGCTCTGTGCCTCTCCCTGGAGGCTTCTCTTCATCTTACTTTGCCTTACAGTAAACATGACTATTGATGCTTTACTACAAGTCCTCTGGGGTTTGGGCTAATGGCTTCTACTAATGACGTACACACGTACTAATGCACACACACAAGAACAGATTGAAGTTCATACACACCTATCTAGGGCACTTAAAAATGCAACTCACTTTGACGTAACAGAAATTGGAGATGTGCCAACGTGACATGAAGTAAATGTGCCTCCTTGACGTCGTCTACTATGGCGGCGTATGCAGATTTCTTTAAGGGGATTCATGCAGGTGACACACATTTGAACAGAATGGGTATTTGGCAGTCATGTAAAGAAGAACAAGCATATCATTCCTTCACATGCAAGTATGAGTAGAGCAGGGGGAATTCCCCCCAAAACAAACGGAATCATGCTGGAAAAAAATAATTGTCACTCCTCAGAAACAGTAGAAAGGAGCTGCGTCTTTTGTGGGATGTCAGTGGGGCTGACGGCACCCGGGGAGCGTTGGAGAGATCCCGTCTGCGGCACTATCATTAGACAGGAGGGCTTTCAAAGAGGCAGCGCGCTGATCACGGGGAAGCATGCTGACAGCACATGAAAAAGCAGCGCTTCTGTATCAATTCATCCTCGCCGGGATTTTTTTCTTCTTCTTTTTTACCCGATTTTTTTGCTCCCCCTAAACTGCTCAAACATTATTCCTCCTTCTACAACCCCGAAACACACACACACACACACACACACACACACACACACACACACAGTCACACACATATGCTCACAGAGACACACACACACACGCACGCACACGCACACACACACGCTGATTTCAGCAGACTGTGGTAGTCTACATCAAAGTATGATGGAACGAGGCACATCGTTAGCAGGAGAAGACAGAGGAGAGGGAGGATGAAATCATTTAGACACCGCTGTGGAGGGGAAATTACTACGCCTGTCGGGGTGAGGGGGGAGGAGGGGTTTGGAAGGAGAGAGGGAAAAACAAGAGGGATGAAGGAGGGGTGAAAAGGGAGAAATATAGGTTACAAATGATGGGAGAGGGAAAAGTCAACACGAGCCGGAGAGATAATGAGTGGCGGCGAAACGAGGAGGGCAACATAGACGAACAGGAAACTCAATAGACAAGCACCGAGGTTTGTCAAAGACAGTGCGGCCCGAGCTGAGGGCGATGGCTTTTTCCTCATAATATAATGTCGCTTTTTCATGTGTGAGGAGAATTGCGAGCTTGTCCGACCAATCATTTCCAGTGTCAGCAGGCTGCAGGTGTGACACAGTAATGGGGGGGAGGAAAATGTGAAAGCGCCATTTCCTCATGGAGGTTGTCAACGCACCTGGCCTCGTTATTTGACAGATTGAACTCGAAAAACAAGAAAATCCTGAATAATTTCTTCTTTCATAAAAAAAACATCACAATAGTGTGCAGTCAGCGGGGGATCCAGCTGTTTAGTTTGTCTCCAAAGAAAACACAAACTTCTTGGAGATTTGCTTGTTAGTGAATGCGCTTGTTAAAAGGGAAAATTCAATTGCATACAACTTAGAGACTTGTTTAAGTGGTTCTGACCATAACTCCTATCATTTGGACATAACAATGTATTCATGAAGGTAAATGCTGGAACCACATGAGCAGTCAAAGTGGTCAGACCAGTTGAAACAAAACCCCACATATGGCAAAGCATCACTGCAGTGTTGGGTGATAAGACGATCACTGTTGAGCAGCAATATGGAATATTCCCTCATATTTTTGCTGCTGCCTAAATTAATCATTTTATGAGAACATGATGACTGAATCACCCCCAGCTAGATGTATGCCTTTTACATTAAAAAAGGACTAAATCCTTATTTGTTCTAATGACCACTTTAGGGAAAAGGTAACATCATCAACTTGATATAACAAAGCTGTACACATATCTTTACCTCTCCGTTTCACAAAAGCATTCGATAAAAGTGACAAACACGTAAACCCCCTCGGGGCGACACAGATAACCGTTCTGCCTTCTATCCCCCAAAACACAATTAACCATTATGTGGCCCCCCTATAATCCGCCATGTTCATTTTATTTGCCTTTGATACAGCATGGGGGCTTATCTCGCCAGTCTTTGCACAGAGCACTGCGGCGCTTACATCCCCTCGGCAATGGGAAGACAAAGTCAAAGTTATCCTATAAACCCAAAAACAAAAAAGGGGGAGAGTGAAGGGAGGTTCACTCTGATCGACAGAGCTTCATGCCATGAAAAGTAAAGGTTAGTCATCGGAGCCCCTGAGAAATGATCTTAGATATTGAAGAAACTGATGACCTTATTTTCTTTGTGTGTGTGTGTGCATCTATGAGTGTTTATGTTTGAGAGCAAAATAGATGGACTGGGACACAGATATGAAATCTAATATAGTGTGTGTGTGTGTGTGTGTGTGTGTGTGTGTGTGTGTGTGTGTGTGTGTGTGTGTGTGTGTGTGTGTGTGTGTGTGTGTGTGTGTGTGTGTGTGTGTGTGTGTGTGTGTGTGTGTGTGTGTGTCACTGTGTTTACCGTCATTGCCCTGGCTCCCCTCTCTCTTCAGCATCTGCACCGCCCCCACATACTTCTTCAACTGGACCTTCAGGACCTCATTCTCCCTGCACAAACAAACACACACGCACGCACGCACAGCTCAAAACCACAGAACAATAGAAGAAGGCAGGCTTGGCCTTAAACACATTGCATGCAAGCATTTCAGACTTTATTTTATGTCGAATATCCTTGCTGCAATTCATAAAGTTTGTGCATTTAGACCAGATAATGATTTGAAGATGAGGAAAAAGAGTAAAGCTGCTACCATGCACAGAGAGAGAAAGGGTTCATTTTTGGTTCGACAACTGTGTGAGCTTCACCGAGCCAGTGACAGGGGGAGCTGTTTGCTCTGTTTGTTTTGACAGCTTGTGGTGGGGGGAGACGGTGTGAAACTTGTCGTGACACCTCGTCACCTGAGGCACGATGACAACAAAAACATTTGGAATCTAGTCCGGGTGGTCAGACCCAAACACATTTTACAGGGATTGGATTTGACAAGCATCTCAACGCTCCCGCAGCACAAGCAGCAGGCCGACAGGTAGCTCTGAGACAGCTAACATCAACATGAACTTTTGACGGTGAGAGGCTAATCAGATTTTCTACGCGAAAAGGCGAAAAGAAAATGCATTGCCCTCGTCCACAAAGCAAGTTCCATATGAAAAATATTTTATATACCCTAGGCCCGTCTTATTGGCCTTTTCTTAAACATTTGTAATAAAAAATAAATAAATAAAATAAAAAGCATTCTTCAGGATTGGACTGAATTATAACAGCAATTCATTCTCATGTATTTGGAATGCAATATTCAGCATTTGAGCAATGTTAAGCTAAAAGTCCACATATCTCAAGACTCCCATCATGGCAAATGTTTAAAAAAAAAGGTAAGCCAGATCTTATACAGACATCCAACAGAGGGCACCTGTGGTTGGTCATTCAAATATTAAGCCAATTGTAGATAGTTTGTAGAAACTCCATGAGCACCACATGTTACAAAACCATGAGAATAAATCAGTACAGAAGGCAGTCAGGAAATAAAACTAACAATATAAACTCATAGCAGAAGAAATAAAAGGGAAGGAGACAATACAATATCATCTTGGAAGCTGCAATAAAATGCAGCACCGCTAACTCTCAACCACATAAAGAAACTTTATCTACCGGATAATGCTTATCTCAAAATCAGCAGGCTGTGAGATGACCCACGGACGTACACTATCTGAGAAACTTCTCTATGATCAGGTCTTATTCTATGTCTCCCTCCGTGTAAATACTAAAAGAGGCAGCAGTGTGTATTCTGACCGGCTTTTAGCAAACAAGGGCAAAACTCAATTTCAGGTGTCAAGAGCGCTCGTAAATATAATCCAGCTACATCAGATAAAGACCCAGTCTGTGCAGAAGACGTAGGTTAATGACAGGTGTAAACGGTGGGTGGGTGTGTGTGTGTGTGTGTGTGTGTGTGTGTGTGTGTGTGTGTGTGTGTGTGTGTGTGTGTGTGTGTGTGTGTGTGTGTGTTGTTTGGACTGGGGATGAGCATGCAGACACAAATTCAAAGCGATAAAGAAATGAAAGACAGACACAGTCGCTTAACAAGCCGTGATAGGTTGAACACCATCGACTTTGGGAAGGAAATCAATCAGTGTTGGAGTGCGGCTTTATGTCCTTGGCAGTTAAATTTAACAGCCTTTGTCTTGCTCCAACGCCACCATAACCCCTCATTCTCTACGGGTGATTCTTGGTGCCCTGCTTATCAGCGCTCATTCCCCACCAACAAAAGAGCCGCCTGCCAGGAGACCCTCCTCAATTCACATGACGAGCTCTCCGAGGAGCCGTCCAGGCGTCGTTATCAGAGCCACCCGCAGCACGGGCACTGTTCCAGCCTGATTCAATTATAGCTGTGTGTTTGTGTGTGTGTGTGTGTGTGTGTGTGCATGTGTTTGAGTGTGTGTAGGGGTGCCGGGAGATAAGCAGACATTCAAATGAGTCTCATTTTACTGAGAATGAGTCTTATGTGTGTGTTTTTTTTACACCAGCAGGCAGATTACAGCATTTGACAAAATTTGTGAATGAGCCGACATGGATACTTGACAGTCATGGTAAAAAATGTACTTTCAGAAAATCCTCAGGGTTACCATTAGGGCTGGCAATCGATGGACAGATATTACAATAGGGCTTTGGAACTACTTTTTACTTATGCTCCAATGCTGGAAAAAAATTCAGTACCCTATAGAACAATACACCATGTTTGACAGGGCTATTGATCCAACATGTTCATCTCAATCTATGCTGAAAATGTAGTGTAAACTGTGCCATCATTACATCATCACCAGCTGGCATCTACTGTGAGCCCTTTCTAACTTGAAAGAATGCCTGTGATCCATTGTCTACGGACACATTTGAAATTGCAAAAGTTCTAACGGCAATAAATTTACAGTGGGGTAGCCCTGTGTTTAACCATGTGTATTGCTTCTTGCCACTGGTATGAACGATTCCCTCATACATTATTCAGAAGCCAACATGCTCTGCATCATTATGATTGAAAAATACACACATGTAGGAAACTAAATCCTTTTACACAGACCCGTGTAAGGACGTGCACCCATAATGTAAGCAGTCTTGAGGGAAATCGAAAGGGACATATGAGGGAACATCGCTCAGAAAAACATCCTCACTTGCAAACTGCATTATCAAATCCAATTTCAGAACAGACTGATATAACAAGACCTAGAGGAGTAAAATACACACTCTCTGTCCTGCTTTTGAGCAGCTTCCCTCAATGGTAAATCAAACAAGGGGTGTATTGACTATGCCCATGTGAAAAAAAAAGCTCAATTACGGATGACAAAACTCTACAGCACATCAGTCATTCTTTCCTACTGCTTCTTCCGTGTATCTTCTTCCATGTTTCCATTTATTGTTGGAAGAAAAGGCATGCCTTGGCGCTACATACAATAACCCCTTTTCCCCCTCTTAAATTTGACATTTATCAATTTATCGTTTGGTCAGTTGATGGCCCTGAACCCCAGTTAGAGAACCACAAATTGACAACCGGTACATTTCTTAGGACTACTACTATGAGCATCATGCAAGTGTCTGGTTAAAAAGATAGTTGCCTTATTAGTTGTACGCAGAAGCGGAAACACAGTTCTGACGCTATATTTTGGTCTAAACATTTGGACCGTATACAGTCTTCATACTGTGTCCATATATTTGAATGGCCGTGCACTATGAAATACCCACTTAGGCTGCAATCCCTCTGGCGTGTCCGTCCATCATTACAAACTGAGTTAAAGGATGATTTCACCGGTGGAAATATGAATGTACCTATGTAGAGCAAAACCTATGTGTTATAAATGTGCAAATATTTTGGAAATCGGTTCACCCTAGCCTGAGAAACGGCAAAAAGAGTGTTTTTATGGTCTCTCTGCCGGTCTCTGCCTCTAAAGTCAGAAATCCTCCGGCTACCACAATCCACTGCGCTAGCAGCACTCCAAGGCCCCGCCCACATTTCCATAGTCTCGTCTCGTCTGACCTCTGACTCCGATGAGAGTTTGTAAACACACTACTTCCCATTACAGTTATTGGCGATACCTCGACCAATACAGACTCTATGTAGATTCCACAATCAATAATTTTTTCTAAAATATGAATGTATTAGTTTCGGTTTCACTGTAAAACGGAGGGAAGGAAATGCGCACTAGTCTAACTTTTCTTCAGTTTAGTGAGCTGTTTTCAACAATGCCTGCGGCTAAAAAAAAAACTAGCCTAGCCTCCAAAACAAACCAGAGGACTGAAACTGAATATTCTAGCCTGGGCGTGAAGAGGACAATCTGGACGGGACTGACGTAGGCCTATCTTCGTTGTGGACAGGTTGTGTGGACCGGGCCTGCAAAATGCACTCGCGTACAGGTAAGACTTTCAACGTAGGCTATTTGACTATTTCTGTTCACACAATATGCAATTATAGCTGCTGTCAGACTATCATTTTTAGTGAGTGCTCACAGCTAACGTTTCACTTGAAGCCTAACTGTTGTATTGTTTGGTGACATTTCAGAATCCGATGTCTACACCCTCAATATCAGCTGTGATAGTGGGGTAAAAAGTTGATCAATGGCTGTCTCCCCTTCAACTGCAACCAAGGCAGCTGCAGTGACGCTTCTGAGAGGAAATATGTCAAATTCAGGAGCATCCCAGCTCTGCTAATATGTCCTCACACCTCAACCTGTGCCTTATCAGCCACTCATTTAAGGCTAAATTGTAAATATTTTGTGTTTATAGCTCATCTTTTGTATCTTATATTTATCATGTTCGTATATTGGACAGTTTATTTTTAAGAATTGTTTCATTGTGTGTTACCTGGTTTATTTAACATTGAGCATGATGCCACAATATTTTCCTTTGTAAACAATAAAACATCTTATGTTGTTACCTTAGACTCCTGTCTACACCCATGTTCACCAGTACAGACTTGTTGGCTGAACTGATTTTGATGCACAGATTACTGTATGTATTGTTTTTAAAATACAATCTATGAGGTAAATGTTATAAATTCACAAGGATGCAAGGTAGGTTCATCATACTGAAGCACAGGAAAAACAGATACACAGAAAAATAACTAAGCTATCAGTTTTTCTACCAAAGCTAGCCAGAATATATTTCAATTGAGTACTTCAGGTCACATTTCTATATTGATAGCATACAAAATATTTGCTTATTTATTCAATACAGTAGCTCAGCATCTGAAGTCTGTCCTCAACCCTTTTCCCCAGTAGAAATTTGTATTTTTCTAATAGTACTCCAGTTGAACAGCATTCTGGTTAGTAGACAAACCACATCAACCAACTTGAGTTCAAAGTTTTAATCCAAACATATGAACAACTATTTATAAAAATAAAATGTGTAGTGTGTTGGCTCAGGTCATTCTGGTCACAGCTGCTCGATCTTGTTTCTTGATAGCCACGGTCCTGTTCATCACGTGAATAGTCAGGTGCTGGGTCTCTCTCTCTTTGCAGGATTCACGCCAGGAAACTGCATGAATCAGCGATATTGTCTATAAAACATTGAGCAAAACATTAGTAAGGCCAGCTAATTGTAGCCTGCAGTAGCTCACATACATGAAAAAGAACTGCAAGGTTACGTCACGTTAGCTTTGCTGCCCATGTTACCAACCACAGGAAAACGTAGTGCCAATAAGACATTTTAGAACAGGATTCAAAACTGCAATAAGATATACCACTTGTGCCGTGTTTACGCCCGGGTCACATCCTACGTCTGTGCAGTGTATCTAGCTCGCAGTTCCCCCCCCCCCCCCACACACACACACACACACACACAGTCAGTGTCTCACTGCTGCAGCGCTGCTTTTACCAGCCTGTTGCTACATGAGTTTTTCTTTGATAATTCACATTAATAAAGTGCTGTGTAGCTGCTCTGATCGGCTAACACAAGCGCCAGGGGAAAAAAGAAAGGCAGACGCAAATGCAAGAAGTGTGGCGGTGATGAATGAGTAAAAATAAAAACTTACTGTGTTGTGGTCGACGTCCGTCTCTCCCCGCGGCCTGTGGCTGGCGCCTACAGTTCACCGTCTCAATACTGAAATATGTCTCCGGGGTCCCTCTTTCCATAACAGTGAAGTTTCTAACAGTGAACACCGCAAATCCACCAGGCACAGCGGCAGGGCTCCTCTTCAGCATGGAGTAGCTGCTAGTGTAGCTAGCTTCTCCTCTTCCTCCTTACGACTATCACCTCGCTTCCTCGCTGTAATCCGGTTTATACACGTTGACACGAATGTCCGTTCACTAGAGTAAACTAAAAAAAAAAATCCCGTTCAGGCGTTACAAATGGAAAATATCCTTCTGCCATGGTCGGAGTTTTTCAGGACTCTGCTTCTTCGCTAAGCGGGGAACATGGCGGACGCTGTGTTTACATCTCGTCCGTGAGCTCCCGCCTCCCTCATTCCTTATTGGTGGGCATACAAATGTGCGGAAAGGATGGCCTGTAGTTCTTGGCACTTCTAGGCTGGTGGGCCGTATGAAGCGTTTCGCGTCACGCGGCCCACTACCATGTAAAATGTGGGGTGTGGATTTTCGGGAAAGCTGGACCAAGGGAATACTGAGTCAGGACAAACCTCTTTCATTATATTATAATAGTGATTTTATAATGATAGAACGCCGGTTCAGTATGGGTGAAGTATTCCTTTAAGTGGAGAACCATTATTCAGACACCCAGGAATACAGAAACAAACATGAATGACTTAACTAAACTACAAAGCCCCATCAAAACTGAAGAAAGAAACTGGAGTTCCATGCCTTGCTTCTAGTGAACAGCTGGATATGTGGCGTGCAGTGTTGCCAAAGTTACTTTGAAAAAGTAATCTGATTACTGATTACTAGTTACTCCTTAAAATAGTAACTTAGTTGCTTTACTGATTACTTGATGTTAAAAGTAACTAAGTTAGATTACAAGTTACTTTAAACGTTACTTTACAGGTTTTGAAACCCATATGACTCAATTTAAAACATGCACATATTAAGAATCATTGAAAATATATAAAATAAAGCTTGTAGGCTAGTAGCCTATAGGCATACTGTTTTCAAAATAATAAAAATTGTGGTTTGAAAAATGTAATAAAAAAAAAACCTTTTTCCCCCCATGAAAATAAATGCATTCCTCCAAAGTGCAAAGACAGTAGCAGTGTCTTTAAACTTAACGTGCTTGGCCCTTCACTCTCATGCATTAATTTGACTTTTCTCTGCGATGTCTCATGTGTTGATAGACTGGGTGTGTGCGGCCACCGGTCGCCACGTGACTATACGTTTCCAAGTTTTAAACACTTATATCTCTTCAAAGTCACCGTACCCAAATCCTAAATATCCCCATAGCAGACGCCAGACGCTATATTTCATGGGGGGGAACATTTGCTTTGCGCCACAGTTCAGCTTAGACTCGGCCGTAATGCTGCTGCACACACACACACAGACACCACACACGTGCACGCTGCATGTCAGAGACGAGGGGCGCTACCAAAAAGACGAGAGGAGCAGTTGGAGCGTTTAGAGACACATGCGCGCACATGTATTTACATTAAATCGCAATCGCAGTCATTTGTGCATTTATGTAAAATGTTTCACTAAGGAAAATGACAAAGTAACGCACAGTGACTTTGATGAGTAACTTTAATCTGATTACTGGTTTGGAGATAGTAACGCGTTAGATTACTCGTTACTGAAAAAAGAGGTCCGATGCCGGTAATGCGTTACTAAGTAAAGCGTTACCGGCATCACTGGTGGCGTGTTTGAAACTCATCTGAAACTCCTAGTGTCTGCTGCTCTGCCTTAAAGGGCAGTAAAGGTTTCAGCTAGTGTGTCCAAAGTGAAGTCCTTGCTAGGCATCTCTGTAGTGAAAACTGCATCCTCGGGTCCAACTGATATGGGACCAGCCACGAGCCACTTCTTTCTCATTAAGGGCTACAGTCTGACCCAGAAATACTGTTAGCGTGAGTGTCTACTGAGAGGATATTACATTGCTTAATAGAACTTTTGAAGTCATCCCATCTCCTTCCATGTGAGGGTCTAAAATTCAAACTGGATGGAATGGACAGTGAGGGGGAAAAAAGGCTGTGTGCATGTTATGTTTGCTAAGGAGATGGTGAACGAGTGGGGAAATAGTGTACGTTTGAGGGATTCAAAAACATATTATATATTATATATGTTGTGGGAAAGAGAGAAGAAATATAATTCTTGAAAAAAATATGAGTGTGTTTTTAAAAGTGAACGTAGTGGGAGACTTATTAGAAACAGAGAAAGGGTGTAGGATTGTCTCTTCTTTTGAAGACCGAGCAACAAAGTATCCCAAGACGAAAGCTTAAACTATACTCAAGTCATCACTGAGGTTGAGGCCCCTGGGGTGAGTTTCTCTCTCTTGTATCCCCCTTCCTTTATTATTCCTGTCATTTAGGAGTGCAATAAACACAGCTTAATTGGCTGTTTTCTTTTCTCCAAGTACAATCTGTTTTTGTTTGGAGAAGAAAAAGGAGAGGTACAGACCCCTTCAGAGACAGACAGCTCAAATGCTGGGTAATGCTCCTGAGTATAATTTACTGCTCAGCCTCACTGAAAGAAAGAAGAAACTTCAATTATACACTCTAGTGTCACACTTCCAAAGGATCAATGCCCCAGAGCTGGGTAAACACCCCACACACACACACACACACACACACACACACACACACACACACACACACACACACACACACACACACACACACACACACACACACACACACACACACACACACACACACACACACACACACACACACACACACACACACACACACACACACACACACACACACACACACACACACACACACAGGGATGCAGGACTGGGTTGTTAAAGCTTCAGCTTTGAAGGAAAAAAAATACCCACCTCCCCAAGTTGTCAGAGTGACATAATTGACTTCCCAAAGAAAGAAAACAACGAGGCCTTAACACTACCTACAAGTAAACTAAACCAAACCTCAATTTGCACTCCTTAGATCAGCTGCACCAGACTGCCTGGGAGAAAAGACAGTAAGTAGCCAGCTAAGAAAAAGGCATCTGCTCCCATTGCTCGTGTGTGGGTACATGTGTGTCCGCCTGTCCAACCGCCCCCTCTCCCAGTGACGAGGTATCACTTTCTGGCCCGAGCCCACTCGACTGGCAGCCTTCCATCCTTCTGCCTTCCAACTGACGTCTAAAGAGGGGGACGAGAAATAGTTGCGGGGAAAGAAAGCGTGTGTGTATGCAGACCTGTGTATATGCGCTTTTAGACTGAACACCACTTTTGCTTTGGACATGTATTTTATCAGTTTTCTATTGACTCCATGTGTGTTATCATTTGGAGCAATAACTAAATTGGAAGCTGTATGATAAAGATTTTTAGATATTCGAATGGAATATTTCTAGCTAGTGTTGAATCTTATATGTGGATGGATGGGTGTGTGAGTAAAGGGTCCTGCTGTATTTCCAAGTTCAGTAAGTGAGGAGCAGCTCTATGTAGCCTACCCCCCTCTAACGGAGCCCACGTCAGCCAAAGTCTATCTATGGCGACAAGATCCACCGCTGCCCCCACATACAGCCTGGGCTCAACACACTCACACGAGCCTTACTTTTGACTGAGGGGACAGATACACTAGAAAACTATGATCACTAGGAGAAGCACTAAAATAAGCAGATGACTGACGGCAACTCCCTCACACAGAAGGACCATCTGGTGCTGGAGATCAACATTATACCTGAATATCTCAGCGAGTTAGTGCAAATGAAACAATCTTCCTTGAGAGTAATATTTCAATTAGCTCAACAGCATTGAAGTACTACACCCCACTGCCGGTCAACAAGCCAGCCGACTGTCCGTCCTTCCTTCCAACTGTTGAGATGTTACTGTTCAGTGTCACATTTTATTTTATGGTCAGGGCTTACTGACTCCTAATTCACCCTTAATCACTATGAATTGTGGGATGCATAGGGACTGTTGCCAGTAGCCTCTTTCACTGAATGATGCTAACAGCTTCCAGCCCTCATTCAGTGTCTAGCTGCTCCTTTAGTGGTATTTATAGCCGCTATTGATCGAAGCAGATTTGGCAGGGAAGGAAAAAGCAGCACTTGAGATTAAGCGGCGGACTATAGAATAGACTTTGAGTGTGCTTTTGCTTGCGTGGAAGGGCACTCTGTGTGTCTGTGTGTCACCTGCGAGGAGAGTGAGGCAGACATGTGACCATTAGTTTTTAAACTTTTGCCATTCCAACTCCATTATATAGATGAAAATCATCACATATTAAAAAAGGACAAGCTTACTGTCCTTTGCCAAACTACAAACCCATCAGTATTAGTCGTCCCAGAGCGATTAACTTGAGTCCCTTATCAACCCCAGCTGGTGGCTTGACTTATAGTAGGAGGCTACTATCTGAACACAGCCTTTGCCAGGGCTTTGGGATGACTAATCCTCTATTTAAAGGGCTCAGGGCTCAACTGAAGACTTTTGGCATGCAGGCAATCAATTGTAGATGCTGAGGTGACGCAATAGACTTTCACGGAACCTGTGGGTGGCCAATTGTGTGTGTGTGTGTGTGTGTGTGTGTGTGTGTGTGTGTGTGTGTGTGTGTGTGTGTGTGTGTGTGTGTGTGTGTGTGTGTGTGTGTGTGTGTGTGTGTGTGTGTGTGTGTGTGTGTGTGTGTGTGTGTGTGTGTGTGTGTGATGTCGGTTTGAAAGGGGAAAAAAGCTCCCTACGTTGTTTTGACATTCATCATCCAACACTTTGAAACCAGATGTGCAGACTTAACAGTGATGGTTGTACGAATATAGTTCCTTTTCCTGTCAAGGTAAGGCTCCTCCCATTAGGTGAGGTAATGGTTATTCCTGAGAAGAAGGTCTTTTAGCCTTTTTTCAGCTTTAACACAATCGTCACGTCATGGTGTGCTGAATATTTAGTTTTACAATGTGTGGATACGTGCGACAAATCAATGGAGGGAAGACGAAAGGTCACAAGCTTGCTCCGCATCTTAGACTACAGACGTTTTCACTTGTCGAGTCATGCCATCAGTGACTCCACTGAGTCTCCCACTATGACCATGTTATCCAAATGCGTTGGATGGCCATGTAGATAAATCTGCATTCTTTTTTATTTTTTTTATTTAGAGTGTGCTGTCCCACAGCACAAAACACTATATGTCTGCAGGGGGTTGATAGGTTAATGGCCAGTACAAATGAAACAAGCTTTACAATGTCATGTGATTTCAATTCAGCACTTTGCTTTGGAAAGAATCCTCCCACCTGCAAGACACTGCTACTTATATTTTGTTCAACTTTTGATATACTACCACATCACCAAATGATCGTGTTTGATTTTCTTATCTAAAACAGACACTTGGCACTGTAATACCTTGCTTGCTGAAAAGACACAACGATGGCCATAAATAACCACATCATTTTAAAAAAAGTTCACAATCTCCGATTGCCTTTCATTTTGTTACAGTTCTCATCTGTGTTAATGTGGCTTTGAAGGGTCAGTTTTTTTTGGGAGTATCTTAAGACAGTACAGCTTTTTATCTGCCGTGTTTCTAGGGCTGCAATGCCAACATCAATGTACGTTCCACTGATGTTCCCAGACGTTTTTCTCACCTGGCCAGCGCCTGGACCTTGCCTGTGTGTCTCTCCTCCAGCTCTGCCAGCTTCCTCTTCAGCAGGTCTGTGTCCTGCCTCAGGCCCGCAGAGTGCTCCATCTCCCCATCCAGCAGACTGCGCAGAGATCTGTCAAAAGGGTGGGAAGTAAGATTACAAGTATGCCACATGTTTGCCTGAGGAGAAAAATACATGTTTTTGTGTAGTGATCTAATCCAACACGTTTAGTAGCACCAAAATTGCTTAATAGCTGGCAAAGTTGTTATCAAAAACATTACATTAGATGAGCAATGTTAAGCTTCTTAAATTGCAGTTATAACTGAAAAAAATAAGTAAATAAATAAACCTAATCGACACATCTGTGATTTCATCGCTGCTATTTTAATGCCTCGAGTGTTAGTCACAGTTTATCATAAACGTCAAAATATGGCTAGGTAGAAGATTTACATTTAATTATGATTACTCAAAAAGGTGTTAACACTGTTTTATGGCCATTACAACCCACCTTCTTGAGCTAGTCTTGGCAGTTTGCTCTACAATCCTTTTTTGCAGCTGTTAAAGCAGCTCTGAGTAACATTTAAATATCTTTTAAACAGCCTCATGTTTCCTCACATCATCATAAATTACCTTTAACAGCAAACGAGACCATCAATGCAAAGAAAGACGTTTTTATTACTGCGTTTGGTCTGGTCGTACACCCAGTCCGATTTTCGGTTCATGCGTGCATGCTCTATGGTCACATATCCGTATTGGTCGCAGATTTCAGTGTGGCGCAGCAACAAGATTTGAGAAGCCTATCCCTCCAGGTGAGGGAAGGGGAGCGGGAGCCTTGTTTGAGACAGTTGTTTGTCGTCATAATGACTGCTAACGGGGCTGAACCGTCAAAGAAAAAAAAGAACAACATAAACACATTACCTCATCGTGATCCATACTAACTGCCGTCTCTCGTTCATTCGCTTTCTGTGAGGACACGTAATCTTTCAGCTCCGTGAGAGAGAGTAGTTAGGTGACACTGCTGCATCAACTTATTGCAATCAGGTGTGTGTAGCACTGGCATTAGTTGATGCTGTGTCACTAACCACTCTCACGGAGCCGAAAAGAGTCCGGTGCCCTCACACTTTCAACACACGGACATGCACTATATTGCTTTTTGATCATTTGAATCTCGCACGCCTGGCACGCGCTAGAAAACAGCTTCACGACAGCTGGCGTCGTAAAAATACTACCGCTTTTGTCCAAAGGGGACGCCAACGTGCCATGTTACTCGTAGTGGCTTTAAAGGTGAAGTGAGCAATATATTTATTTTAATATACATGTTAAATCGCTCTATATTCATACAGTGATCACTTAAATAGTGTGCGCGCTTCATAACACAGGTGTCTCAGTCACCCACTCTGCATGTAAATAAACAGCAAATAAACGTTTCTGGGATCCCACAACCTGATATCCAATCAGAAGAGAGAACGCTACAAACTTGTATGTCTCTCTGCCAGTGCAGAGAGCAACAGAGGGTTGAATGTGTATGCGCCTACAATGGCGGAGCAGTTAAAAATCCTTCCCAATGTCTTGTTTGATGGTTTTTATCATGTTTTATCACACTTATGGATCTGAGATGATGCTAGATAACTCGCTGCTTGAAGACCGCGGTGCATTAATGTGGTGACGTAGAGACGAGG
This sequence comes from Hyperoplus lanceolatus, assembly GCA_026929865.2. Taxonomy (NCBI): domain Eukaryota; kingdom Metazoa; phylum Chordata; class Actinopteri; order Uranoscopiformes; family Ammodytidae; genus Hyperoplus; species Hyperoplus lanceolatus. The sequence continues at coordinate 23,774,342 of CM049411.1, read as the reverse complement.
GAGGGGACTGCTAACTGCAGTAACTGAAGTTAGCTAAAAGAACCATTTCGCTCACAGCACCTTTAAATTAGTGTAAATTACAGTGTTTCCAGGCTTGGTGCTAAATACAGAACACACAAAAGAAAAGCCATCTTGTCTTAGGATAAAAGAAAATGGTTTGTACCCGAAAGGTCATTTGATATCTTCTGCCAGTCTGAATGCGAATATGTCTGTGTGCGTGTGCTGACCTGTGTGTGTGCGTGCGTGAGTGCGTGCGTGCGTGCGTGTGTTTTTTTTTTTTGGGGGGGGGGGTTGGGACCATTAGATAAGGAGAATATATCCAAACGTACGTGTTTTGTTCCTCCAGTTCGTCCTTCCTGTTCATCATGGCCACGATGGCCTGACGCAGCTCCACTGTAGAGGAGAGATAGCACAGTGAGACATCTAAACACTAAAAACTACTTCAGAATACACGCGCGCACTTCACACAGCAATATGCACAAAACTAATAACCAACCATTCTAAAACGGTGATATGATAAAAAAATGTATCACACCCTCATGCCACACTTGCTGGATTAATGCCTCTGTTTTGTTCCTTACTTAAGATGGACTGCTTTGATCAAATCAGGTTTCATTTGTTTCAGCTGACAGAAGTTATGCAAAGGGATATCTATCTGTTCTCACAGAGAACACTTGTATTGCTACACTAAAACATACTTTTCTTTGGAGGCTATTATAAAACTCCAAGGGGACAAACTAATCCAAGAAAAATGGGGAGGGAAACACTGCCTAGCTTTTTTTGCATTAAACTATGTGTCAACGAACATATTCAAGCAATCTGCTGTGCAATTACAGTGCGTTTCAGCTACATATCTTCATGTTAGACAGACAGGTACACACCTACTGAATGTTGACAACAACACAATAACAAGTGTACAATAGTGTAAACTGTAGTATTTGTATTATTGCAGCATATCATTTTCAATTCCACATCATACTGCTGTCAGCAAGAAGAGAAAGCCTCATCACTTCCTTGGTCATTTTGGCTCATACTTGTCATCAACACCAGTTACCAGTCAGAATAGTTTCCAACCAAAGTAGCTGAATACCTCCTCTGAATTCTCTAAAATATTCAGCAAGTGTTCCCCCATATAAAATATTCCGTGCTGTCACAGCAATCCAACTCTTAAGTCACCCTGTAATGGACTTTCTCCCAGACTGCAGAAAAAATTTAATATTTAACCATTGTCTCAAAATTGTAATGGAACGAAAGATATCCGGATTAATAGTTTTGAACGTTTCGTCAGAGCTTCAAATCAGCAGTTTCATTTCAATATTTAAAATCATGAGCCGATGATGAAGCCGGAGGAAAGATTTCAGAGTCATTTCAGCACAAATTTAACATTTACAATTCCAAGAACCCTATGCAAGAGGAGGACACATTGAATAGTATTGAAATGAATAGCGTAAGAACATTTTGCTTGAAGTCAGCTCAAACAAAACATTCATAACATATTGGTGGTATATACTGAGAATACTGGGAATGGGTCAGACTGGGAATGGGTCAGACAAAACACTGACTTTTAATGTGTCTGAACTGAAACTGGCGCACAACCTCAACATCATTGTTCTCAGCCACTCCCTCTGTTTCGCTGATTGGACAGCCACAAATCTGCCAGGGAGGAAACCCGCGAATATCCCGCGGGTCCAGACTGACTACTGAAGGGAAATGAAAATTGAGCGGAAGTATGTAGGCGGGCGGTGCCAGGGTAGGAATTTGGGGAATAAACTAAATTGAAGGATGGAGTGTTTATAAATATAGTTAGGAAATAGATTTTAGCGTAATCTTGACTTAAACAACCCGATTTCAAGCAACCCTAGACTATTGGGGGGATGAGTAATATTTTAATTCAAATTAATATTTGATTGTTGAATAATATAATTATTACTTTATAAAGTTCTACCTAAAAATTAAATATAAGGTTTGTAATTGATTATTTCGCATGGATGTCTGCCTAATACAAAACAAAATGTTGATAATTATGTTTGGATATTGGAATTAAAATTACCCCCATTTCCGAATTTGAATATTTCCAAAATTCCCCAGCTTAAATTCGCATGAAAAGTTTTCACCCCTCTGCAACCCTAGTTCAATATCAGATACTGGCTCTACTCCAGCCTAAAATCCTCAGTATCTTTTTCAGCCTCAGTCAGAAGCAGTGGATCAGCCACAGCTGAGCAGTGGGCTGATGTTTATCTCTATCCTGATGTAAAGGACAGGCCGGCCTGTGTGGTTGGTACAGTGACTCATCTCCATAGTAACGCTTGGAGGTGAGGCACATGAAGGTTTCAAAGTCCCTCGCTAGGCTGCTACCAGGGCTTCCAAAAATAACAACCATGAGACAAGGATTTAATCTGCCCAGCACTCTGTATTCCAGCATTTACGCGCACAAACACGCACACACACACGAAAAAAGAGACCACAGCTCTATTCTCATAACTAATGTAGGGTGTCGATGTAGCCCCAGATACGAGTAGGTTTCCTCTTGCCCCAAGCTGAGTGCCTTGCTGGGGTATAGGAGGAGGAAACAAAAGATGGAGGGGGAAGTGTGATGAAGAGCACAAGGGAGAGCGGAGGAGGAAAGAGGAAGTCTAATATATTCACTTTTTTTTTTTAACCTTTATTTATACAGGTAAATCCCATTGAGACCGGAGACTCTTTTTCAAGGGAGACCTGTTCCCATTCCCACGTTACCATTCACACACACATAGCAGGCTTACTATCGACATTCACACGAGGCAAGGTGGGTGAAGTGTCTTGCCCAAGGACACAACAACCATGACACAGGTGGCAGGGCGGGGATCGAACCTCCAACCCTTTGATCATCAGCCGACCCGCTCTACCACCTGAGCCACAGTCGCCACTGCTCCGTTCTCCACATCAGCAGGCCAGGAATAAATGTGACCTTTAGTCCGGCCGCATGCGCACACAGCGGACCAGCTATTAGGGACTTCAGTGGAGCCTGACAACCCTTGTGTCCTGGCAAAGGGGACATGGACAAATTACAACGCCAAGTGTGTGCGCGAGAGAGAAAGTTGAAATCCATAAGCATGCAACTTTGTGTCTCACATGTATAACAAGTGCGCCTCCACCGGAACACACATACTCTCTCTCAATTGTTCCAATAATAGAAGCATTAGTAGGGAGCTGGAGGTGACTTGTGAATCGTAGACTCAATACTCTCCAATCAATGGACTGTTTGGCCTCACACGCTATCAGCACTGGATGAAAATTACTGACCAAACACCATTTCCCTCTCAGTTTCTCCCACACACCGTGTGTGTGTGTGTGTGTGTGTGTGTGTGTGTGTGTGTGTGTGTGTGTGTGTGTGTGTGTGTGTGTGATTATGTTTTCCAATCTTAAATCACTAAACGGGCAAACACTGACATTAGCCGGGTTTTTTTATACTGTTATTCAGTGTTAAACATACACGGGCTGAAATGATTCACTGCAAATGTTCCTATTCATAGAGGAATTACTCTCGTGTCCACATATAAGTCAATCAACTGCTTATTTTGATCCCTGACTTAATCAACATGATTTAGTGATTTAGTATTGTTTGTGCTTGCATACATTTGGGGAGCTCACTGATTTAAAATAATCTAATCAGAAAATCAAACAAGCAAAAGACCAAGATCCGTATATTTCCCTAATATGGGTCAAGGTATCAAAACACTGGAGCCTACATTTCCCATAAAGCATCACAACATCATCTTAAATTAAACCCCCAGTGCCTCCTTGGTACCCACATCTTTCAAACCCTTCACTTTCAAGTTTGGTATTTTTGTTAAAGGACATGACTATGGTAAATGGACTCCACTTATATACTGTAGCGCTTTTCCCTGGTTTTTCACAGACCCAAAGCACTTTACATTGTTTTGTACACATTCACACACACACACACACACACACACACACACACACACACAAATTCATACACTTATAGCAGAAGCTACCATGCAGCAGCTAACTATTGGGAGCATGTGGCGGGGAGACGGGGGATCGAACCACCGACCCTGCAACCCAGTGGACGACCGTCCTACCCACTTCACCACAGCCGTCCGCTATGACAAGATATTTTTTGGGGGCATTTTCATGCTTTACTGATAGAAAGGGGAGTGACATGCAGAGAACGACCGCGGGCGGGAATCGAAACCGGGTCTGCTGCTGGGCCCGGCCCGGGGGGGAGGGATTACGACGCCCTACCAACTGAGCTAAGGGCGCCCCCTGCCTTGCCTTCTTCTACTTTGTTAGTGGTTCCCTATGTCTCTCTGAACAGCTTTGTACAACCCCATGAGCAATGTTGCTTTACCTGTTGTTGCTCTGCAAAACAAATCAACAGGAGCTAATGGCAGTGAGCAAGAGAGCCAGATTTTTCCCAGCCAAGGAAAAGGTCACGGACGGTCTTTCACTCGAAAGGAGAAATCTGTGATGGCTCTGTTGCATTCTGGCTAAATTGAGGGTGACAGTTGGCATATAAATTTCTACCTCTGCATCTGTCACAATGGATTTCTCGCAATAACACTGCTGGATGTCAGCGGGTCTGGAGAGAGGCTTTTTCCTCTTTGATTCTTGGTGACCGACATCAAAAGAACCTGATGTCACAGTGCTTCTACGGTGGAATCTTATTTAATGAAAAGTGTTCTCCTTAACTGAGCTCTGCTGTTCATCTTTCTAAGGCCTCATGGAGCTCTCAATCATGGAGACTATTTTTCTGCCACTATGCCGGTGGATTTTTAGATCACCAGCTCCCTCTGTGACCCTGTGCCCTCCTCTTACCAAGGGCTAATAGATTGGACCATGGCTCAATCTCCACTCCCCTTTCCTCCCCCTGGCCCTATGTCTCTTTCTCCCTTCCCTTGCCCCCCCCTTCCACACACACACACACACACACACAAACACACCAAAGAATTAAATAGCATGAGCATTAGCGTCAAAGGGTCTGATTAGCTCCAGGGTGTCGAGCAGGACACCAACCTTTGAGCAGATTGCACGGACATTTAAGTGCTCATCAAGTGCTTTTCGAATCAGACTTTTTTACACGTGAATCAAATCTCATAGCTGATATACTGCACATTGCAGACCTTCACACAATCTGACTGTGTGACACCCACTGTGCCCACACTGGACCAACAGTGCCACCTGCTGGATGGCTTGCCGTTATGGAAACACTGTTCAAATGAACTGAATCATCTCCCGGCCCAGGACTTCACTCCGTAGTAGCAACTAGATCATTTTGACCCAGGGCTGTACAGTGCGACAGTTTTGATCGCATTTGCTACTGAAATTGATGAAGTGCGATGATGAATACAAGTCCACTAGCACTAGTGCGACAGCTTGCTAATGAGCAGATGCTGTCTCTTCGAGACACAGAGGAGAGATGCGCAACACTAAAGTCAACAGTACTCGACATTAACACTCTCCAAATGCGGTCTAAGGCAAGTAAGTTATTGAGTCCACCCTCCACTTTGGCTGGTGAAAGATGTGTGCTCCGGACCTGTACTTGTGCGTCGATTCCAGCGTCTAATACACTTCACCAACGGTAATAACCGGAAGGAGATTACCGCAGTTAAGTTAGCGCGTGTGCAAACAGAACATTTCCTGTGCGCCTTCACATTAAAAGCCTGTTAATAGCCAAACGTGAGTTGTTTTTTTTTTGAAGAGGGGAAGACAGGAAGTTAGCCCTGCAGTGCGCTCAGTGCTAGAAAGGCAACTCATTCAGCTGCAGAGAAAAGTCAACAGTAGTCTAAAAACAAAGTTTGAAATAAGCCACTGAAGAACAACTTCCAACACATTCACAACAACCTATTTAATTTATCCTAAATTGTACCAATATGTATACTTATTTATTTAATAGGCTATGTTTAATGTTTTAAAGTTTGGTTTTAATTAACAGAAAGACATTTACCAAAAATGTACAAAAAATATATAGATATTAATTTCATGGGGAGAAATTATTCTGAATCAGCAAAAAATTACAATTGGCAGGTTAGATTTTTTGTCTAAATTACAATCAGTGCACCCTATTCATTTTTCTACAATTATTACTGCACACACTAGGATATGATATTAATTGAGAATTTCAAATGAAATCAAGATGACAGGCTAACATGTCATTAGAGCGAAATGCATGGGTTAAGGTTATGCAAGTTTTTGATCATACTTTGTGTGCTACTGAATTTATTTTTGTGCTACTGATTATTTTTGCTTGCTAGCACCAGTGCTACCACCTAAAAAAATAAGCGTACAGCCCTGTTTTGACCACAAAAGCATACAAAAAGTTTTGAAAGCACCAATCGGCAGCAGGTTTGATTTTATTTTTCATCAGACGTGAGCTGTGGGAGAAATGTCCAGACGGGAAGACGTGTCAGGACTTGGACTGGATTTATTCCATTCCTAAACTTTGCAATGCACTGAGATGAGATTGTCTCCTGATAAAAGCTCCAGAGGAAGTGGTGGTTCAACAACTGTGGTTTCTGCAGTCATGTTGAATGTAAATCCTTTTCTTAGTTTTATTCTTTTTTTTTTTGTATTCACAGCCCCTACTGAAACGTTGGGCTGTATTAGTTAAGTTCAACACTTACATCATTCAGTTGCTGTGCACTGAAGCCGGAGAAGGCCAAAATGAGAGCAGTCCACAAGACAAATCGTTTTGTTCCGAGCCTCCTTAAAATCAATTGCAAACATTTCTTCCTTATATGGAGCTAAACGAGCTTTAACTTAAATGTTATATTTTATATGTGTTCTGGAGGTGTTGAGGTGGTTAGAATTGTATGATGGACAGTTGACACATATTTCACTAGTTTTTTAGTAAAGCCCCAAGTCGGCAGACTTCATTTATGAATTAAAGTGGTCCAATTGCTATGAGGCAAAGACGCTGATCAGTTGCATTGAAGCTAGCTGACATGTGCGATAATCCACGATGACTCAAGACACAGAACCGGTTTGACAGAGTCAAGAATAGTAAGACAGGTGGAGAAAGCAGAAAGACTCACCCACTGTCATGGACTGTGGCAGGCCAGGTGTTGGCAGCGCACCGGAGAGCGGAGCAGACTGCGTCGGTGGACTGGACTCCATGCTGAAACACATGAAGAGAGGAATCAGGTCATTTGAATCTCCAGTTTTTTCACAACCCATTTCTGTACACACATTATTATACATTATTATACATGCCTGTTGAGCCCCTTTGACTTTGTAAACAAGACGAACACTTTGCCCTAACTTGCAAATAATTGGCACAACAACACATCGTTTCTACCTAAAGGAAGATAGCTTACTTGAATGTCTCACAGTTTCCCACCGGTCCAGTTGACTCACGCTGAGCAGGAAATGCGGCCGTGTCCTCCACCGAGTTCACTGATGCAAAATGGAAGTGAAAGTGAAGGTTAAGGTGCAGACAGACAGGGAAAGTACGGGGCTTTCATATGATAGACAACTGATCCCTGCACCGAAGCTACATGCAGCTAACCTGACAATGGCAGTTTACAGTAACACAACAGAAGTTTAAACAGAATATAAAGTTTGTCTTAGAGCACTGAGCTGCCACAGTACAACTTCAAATTCAAAACAACTCAATTTATATGGAAAACTGTAAGTGAAAGTATGACATTTAAACTGTGTAGATCAGTGTAGAAGTGTAGGCTAAAGGCAGTCAAGACATATTGGTTGCGTTCCGAATCGCATACTCTTTCTTTTTTCTATTCTACATACTGCATCCGACGATAAAAAGAATCTAGTTAGGATGCAGTAGGCATACTATTGGGATATACTTTACTCTTTTATTTCATCATAACATTGCGCCTTGATCTTGCCTCTTGCTTTTATATCCGTCGCATCCCCGTTTGTTTTCATATGGAGGCTTCGACGATGTGACGTCACTTCACGTGCGCACTGGATTGTGGGTCAGAATCGCCCAAATAGGATGCACTTTTCAACACTAACAATCTTGGCCGCATGAAGTAGGACATCCAGGTACATTTAACCATCCTAAATCTGGCCACAAGAATCGGGACATCCTAAATCTTTTTCTACATAATACTATATAGTAGAAAGTATGCGATTCGGAACGCAACCATGATACTGATCTAGGAACAGTGTGCATCAGGAACACTCTTTCTCTGTGGTTACCTGACTGACGGTCTGTAGAGTTCAGAGGAATTAGGATGTCTGCGCTGCTGTGGTTGGTCATCACCTGCACAGGGCTCCATGTAGACACACTGGAGAGGCTGCCCACCACCACCCTAAAACAAGTCAGGTTTAACATGAAGTCACTTTGGTTGTGGCCCTGCCTTGAGTGGTAAGCACAATTCAGTACAGTTTTGCCCCACGGGTCAGTTGTGGCCATTTTAGATGAAAACCTCATTTAGTGACACTTTCCCCACCAATAGGCAAAAGCCAGACTTTGGCGCATTCCATAATGCTTTTAGGGATGTTAACCAGATGTGAAACACTGCCATTTATTCAGAGGTTTACGCTATTCGTTTACATTTTGGCACCATAAAAAGTATGCCCAATTAGTTTTTGGCAGCTCTTCTTTGTAGTGGACCCATATTAGGGGTGTAACGATACACGTATTTGTACCGTACCGTGACGGTACAGGCACGTATTTGGTGTTACAGAGGTGGACCGCGGTCCGTTCGTGGCGTAGCCTACATAGCGTTAATATATGGCGAATGTACAGGCTTGTTTTGCGGTGTGGAACTTAAAACTTGTAGTCGGAGTTCCCCCCGGACCATTTAGCCTCCGGCTCGCTCGCACGTGCGCAGTAGCAGCCAGCGAGAGTCTGTTATCTCCATGGTGAGAACAGCATGAGAGTGCAGTGTTGCTAACTTAGCAACTTTTCAGAGCCCTCTGGCGACTTTTTTTTTCAAAAAAGCGACTAGCGACTAATCTAGCTACTTATTCTGGTGTTATTGGGGACTTTTGGAGACTGTTGCTAAAGCATGTATCGCTCTTTACTTCTAAACGAGCAGCGGCTGGCTCCCGAGGCTCCTGCCTCCTCCCAGAGCACTGACAGGCGGCCGAGTCCTCACGCAGCAGTCCCTCCCAGCTGCGGTCAGAGCAGGAGATACACACCTCTCCGCTCAAGTGTTCCGTTTGCATCACTATTAGCAGTTGTAGCAGCGTTCCCCCCTCTTCTACAGTCTATGAGTAGTGCAAATAAAGATGTTATACAGTGCTTTCGAACAGAGAGCGAACTGCATGGCGAAAGACAACAGGAAACCGGAGCTTGCAGGCGTACCCCTGTCATTCAAATCCCGCTTGAGGGATAACTTCGGATTCCAGTAGAATTATGAAAACAGTGATAAACGTGTGGAACAATGTCGGCACACAGGTTATTGTTTCACCGCGATCGCCTATAGGAGCCAACCATGGACATATAAAGGGAGCCAAAACGTCGAACATGCATACGCATTTGAAAAGGCACCATCCAGGTCTTACTATCGTTACTGTGAAGAAAAATCGAGCTGTGCAAACACAGACAGTATTTTCTTTTTTATACTGAAAATACATAAGCTGTCATTTAATTAATGCTGCAGTTGCACTTTTATTTGATAATTGTTATATTTATAACAGCACTTAGAGCTGCAGTAATATATTTTTTTTAAAGTCAAAAATACCTTAAAGAAGACATACCCTTTTTTTTTACATACCAGCTTACAGAGCCTGCTGAGCATTAACACTGGCTTTTTTTTCACTGCAATTTTAGTTTATGCTGCACATTCACTAGTATTTAATATTTTTTTATTTATTGGAGAATTGCAGCAGTATTCTTTTTAGATTTGTTAGGCCTAGGCATTTTATTTGTATGTTACATAGGCCTACTGTCAGCTAGTTAAAACTGTTCATTCTCCCTTAACTATGAACCGTACCGTACTGTACCGTACCGTGACTTCAAAACCGAGGTACGTACCGAACCGTGACTTTAGTGTACCGTTACACCCCTAACCCATATACAGACACACATCACTGGATACAAAACATAATAATACAAAAAAGGGTCCCTTTTTTATGGTTTCTAAGGGTAAGGCAGTGCTTCTCAAATGGTGGGGCGCGCCCCGAGTTGTCAGGGGGGGGGGCGCGGGCTGCCTTGATTTCCAACTGACCAAAAAAAATATATATATATATATTTGTTTTTAAGTGCTAGCAAGCGCGGTGTGTGCTTGTGTATGGTCATATCCGCGCGAAAGGCCGCGATTTGCAGTAAATAAATGTCCACGTGTCTCCAAGTGTCTCTGTAGGCTATTTAAAAAGAAATCAAGCAAGTAGACTAATAATAACATTAATGAATTATTGGTTATCACATCACATAAGGCCTATTGGCCTATACTAATAAAAAAACACCACCTTAACTATGTTTACAGTTTAAAAATGTTTTGAATGAAATGCAAACCTCAGTGAATCATTTGCTCTTGTTTCTCTGTCCTGAGATTCACACAGACTGAGACTTGTTTAAATGTTACAAATTAAGGTAATAAACTGAACTTTGAATTTTTTTGCTGCAGAAGTTATCTCAGCTAATTTTTGTTATCTAATTTGATAATAAGGTGATTGTATGCATAATGCTCATGCCAGAAACTCATACAGTGGTTTTGTACAGATAAATAAATAAATATTAGCTGGTTCTCAATAGTATTTCAATTTAGGGGGGTGCGAGAAAAAATGTCTGTCCCCTAGGGGGGGCATGACAGAAAATAATTGAGAACCACTGGGTTAAGGTATGTTTATTGTAGATGGAATTCAGAAATCATGGAAGAGCAAGTAACAATCTGAAAATATGTGTCCGTGTGTTCAGAGTTAATGGAGTTATGACTCGTGCAATATCTTTGTTTTCTTGTGTTATGAATAAACGGTTTTGGTTTGATCAACTGCGGCAGCCCATAATTAGTCATCTCCATTATCAAAACTTATTATCAAAAATATGAGCAGTTCTTAATTATATCCGGTATTATTTTACGATCTCCTTTTTAATAATTTCACATTCACCCAGTTAACCACCGAGGGTATTGTGACCCCAAACCCCGCAATTTATGTCTGTCAGAATAACTATTTGAAAAAGTGCTGGGGGTAATATTTTCATCACCTGACATTAGACTGAGGTCATGTGACTCACCGGTCAGAGCTGGTCCTGTCGTCATCCTGGGTTTGTGCTCTGGGCTTGTACATCTCCTCCTCTTCCTCCTCCTCCTCCTCCTCCTCCTCCTCTTCCTCTTCCTCGTTGTCTATGCTCTGACGGTCGTGCATTGGAGGCGAGTTACCAGAGGGCCGGGGGGAGCCCACCCAGCTGACTATGCCCGGCTGGTCCAGGCCGTTGTGGGCAGGCTCCAGTGGATCTATTGCCTCCTCCACGCTGCTCTGTGCTGCTGGGGCGCCAGTGTGGCTCTTCCTCAGCGCAGCCATCTTCTGGCCGTCCACCTCCTCCCCCTCCTCCTCCTCGTCCTCCGCCCCACCGTCCAGGTCGTCGTCAAAGGAGATGATGTTGGTGATTTTCTTTTTCCTCCGGCGCTCCTTCCTCAGCCCGGAGTCTGGGGGGGTGAAAAAAAAAACTTAATATCCACACCTTGAATTAAGTGAAGTTAAATGAGTTCAGTGCTTTTCACAAGCTTAGACCGGCTCCCTTCAAAGCGTTTAGATGTGGTGACGTCAGCATGTTAAAGATATAGTGTTTGCATAACTTTTTTTCATATAAATGAATGTTGGTTACATTCAAGCCTCCGCCAAAAGAGTTGACACAACGTTGATAAAGCCTATCAGCTCCACAAAACTCTCGTTGTATTACGTAGTATAGCAGTGTTTACAAACTAGTGTCTCAGTTGTTGATTCTACTGCTTAAAAAGCAACTGGGCATACAGAAAGAATCAAATCCAAGCGCAATCGCCGAAGGCTTACCTCATGAGGATGCGCCAACAGTGTTGGAATAACCGTATTCTTCATTCGGGCAACAGACGTAAGGCACAATCGTTTTAAGTTTATTTCAGTTGGACCTTTTAAGGGTTATTTCTTAAGACCATACCTGGTTCAATTATTTGCCTTTTCAGTGTCAAAAAGCCCTGATCTGCATTAGTGAGTCTTACACCAGTGAATAAAGTGAATGGGTCCTCTCACCTAGGGGACCTGGCACACCAGCTTAGAATGAATTCCCATTCATTCCAGTGGAAAGTTTTAACAGCACACAGTTAAGAGCCTCTTCCTCCCTCTGAGCAGAACATATGGGGAGAAAAACGGCGAGGGGTGGACCGGGCCGGACGGTTAAATGAGATTGAAAACAAGGAGGTCAAAATGCTGGAAGTTTATTCATCTGACGGGGGACTTTGTCTCTGCTGCAGACGCTTCATGTTCCACCCACTAGATTTGTTCCACTGTACTTTAAGTCAACCATATGTTGTTTTACAGCTTGTGCTGGTTCTGTGATGCTTTTGTGACATAAACACTTATTCTTAGACTAAATAAACAGTGTCCTGCTATGTGCCAGTTCTCTGCCAGATGTATTTCATGTAATAATCATGAGGGAAAAAATAAGAAAATACACCTATAAACAGGTGTGTGGTGGCAAACCAAACTAGTCATATTCAAAGCTTTATGTTTCCTACCAGCAGAGGTGCTGCGGGGCAGGACAGGTAGAGGGTCTGAGGCTCCGTCCCCTCTGGGTGAGAAGCCGGGCACCACAGCCGTGGCGGTGCCGATGTCGCGCAGTAGGCTGCTCACCCCCTGAGTGGACTCTTTCCACAGGCTGCCGATGCCCTGCGTGGACTCCTTCAGGAGGTGGGACACGGAGGAGCCTCCTCCACGGGTCAACCCTCCGTTCAGGTCAGTGTTGTCAATGTTGATGGCAAACAGGATGGAGTTCAGACCTGAGAAAGAGGAAAAATAAATGTTTCACAGATCACTCCAGTTGAATAAGCTTTTGAACTTGTGTAAAATTGCATTGTCAGCTTTTCTGGGCACACACAGCACAAGTAAGCAACATCAGATGAACTCTATGTGTCTGTGTATGAGAAGAGAAAGAAATATCTGGTATAAGATCAGTAGCATATATTCTTAATATTTTTTGTCCTCATCTGAGATGCAAACAATCAATACTTAAACAGTAAGACCACAGCCATTTACACTAATTCCAAAAAATATTCAGTCACGCTTAACATGTAAACTGCGAACTCAGTTAAATTACTGCTTTTACAGCTGCTCTGGTAGTGCAAATCATATCATGTTTAAATCTCCCTGAGACTCAGTATACCATCTTTAGCCATAGCACTAGCATGGCTAAACATTATCAACATCACAGTGTGTACTATGTTTACCATGCACAAACTCACCTGCAGCCATGGTGGGGAGCATACTCGCTCTCTCTTCATCGAGAATAAAGGCCCAGTCTTCATAGTAGGTACTGGAAGACAGAGAGGAGGTGAAATAACATCTCTAATCAAGACAAATATAGGGAAATCCTAGTGCATAACTGAGCAAACAACAGCTGTACAGTATAAGCAATAACGTAGAGTTGAATCAATTCAGGAGAAAAAGTATGACTCTGCACCACATATTTGGAACAAACTTGAGGTCCGGTGAAACTCTCAGCTCGTTTAAAATCAAAGCTGAAGACTTTTCTGTTTCCCTTTCAACTTCTAACTTTTTTATTTGCATCGTTTTAATGTCTTTTAAATGCAATGTCTTTAAAGATATATATGATTTGTCCGCCTGAATTTGCTTTAAATATCTCTTAAATGCAATTTCGATCATTTCCTATGTCTTTTCTAAAAAAAAAATGTTATATCTTTTATCAATAAACATGCCATGCCGTGCCTCTGGTAGATCACACGGATATGCAAACACAATTAAAAATATGTTGTCCAATTAAATATGATTAAAATAAAGTTCACTGAACTAAAGTCAAAGAACTAACAAGAAAAAACACACACATTACACACACACAAACACAAAGACACACACAGACACACTCACCCCAGGCGTGGGCGGTCAGCCAGCAGTGTGTGCAGGTAGCGTTCCAGCGAGTGCTCATTGAGGGCGCAGCGCAGCCAGGCTCGACCGCGGCCCAGCTCAGAGGAGATCTGACGCAGGGAGTAGAACCGCTGGAGCTCGTGGCGGTTCAGATGCTCCTTCACATAAAACCAGAAAGTCAACTCTGGTGATGGGGAGAAGAAAGAAGAAAGTCACTTCTGTCTTTGCTGTGAATAACAACTCTTCTTGAGTAACATATAACAAGGTAACAAAGTCAGTGAAGTAGGGGCAACAAAAAAACACTCCTGGAGTCATGAGAGTCAGCAAAGTCTCTGTGGCTCAATTCAAAATACCCACACCTCCTTAAACACAGGTCCATCGCGACCTCCAACCAGTCACCTCTCCATATGTCCCACTCACCTCTGAAGTCACACACCTCTATAATTACCTATAGCACATGGGGAAAAAATGAAAGAAGACAAAACTTAAGTGGGTTTGTTTCAATGTGAAGTTGTGGTAATGTATAAGGGGCATTATGCTACTCTTTTGCATATAATAAGTGTATAACCTCTGAAAAATGTGTTTCAATTATGCCTGCTATTTCTGGCTGTCAGAGGGTTTGCTTCCATTAGGGAGCTCCAAATCCATGAGTTCAGCCACAATCCTTTATTCTAATTGACTGTGAAATACAGGAAAAAAAAGTCAGATATGCTAATGGTTATGACGCAGCCGCCATTACCGAGGTCATGCATTTCTCCTCCATCTGGAACTAATAGCCTTGAGGTTCTTAAATATGACACAGCGGAAACAATTAAGTCTAATGTGAAACTAACGCCTCTCGACCAGCAGAATGGTCATTTTAAGGTTTGATGACTGCAAATAAAATGGAATATTAAAGCTTTTTACAACGTTCATTTCCTCATAGACAATACAGTAAGTGACTTCCAGCAAGGAGTACTTAAAACGGGGTACAGTGGGGTACTTCAGCAGTTGCCAGTGGGTGCGTGGAGAGGTGAAGTGGCTCAAGTAATTCGAGGAAATAGTAATAAGGAATTGATTAAACAGTATATCCCCATAATCAATAAACCTGGACATCAAAAGTTGCGACAAACAAATTGTCAGTGAGCGAGCCAAAAGTAATATAGTTATTATGAAGAAATTTGAAAGAGTTAGCTAAAAGAAAAAACAAGTTTAACAGATAGCAATTTTAAAGGATTCATTGAACATTTTAAATATTTACTAGCACACTAGCTAACAGACAAATTGTTTAAAAATATAATGTTAAAAGCAAACACTAATGTATAATGTGTGGAAATAGTCACTTTAAAATAATGAATAAATGCATGAAATGGTTGGCTGAAAGTAGTTTAAATTGTTAAATACTTAACTAAAAGTAAGTGGTAAAAAATGTAAACAACCAGACCCTGCCCCTCCATGTATTTGTTCTACAGCTAAAACCTTAACCAAACCAAGCTAGACTTTGACACTTCACTGGTCAAAATTGGATAAAGTGACAGTATAGTCACAATATTGTTAAATCCCCTATATCCAATTGAATACTTATATTTATTTTATAATCTTTGTGGTTAAAAATGAATTCAAATTCCCAGACTGATCCAAGGTTGATCAGTGGAGTCAGAGAAGCGATTCTGCATTTCATATAAACAACAACCACGACCACAAATCCCAAGTGCTGCAATTCTTAGAACTGAAAACAACATGAGACTTCCTCAAGGGGATAAAGACAGTTGAAAGCACCTTCTCTGCTTTTCATTTAAACTAGATGACATGCTGTGTATTATTATTTTTTGTGGCTGCACCATTACTTGAAAATATCGTTGATGTCTTCATTGTTTTAGTACCAGCTTTAATTTGATTTCCCTGTATAGTTCAGCACGCCAAAGGCTGTTTGGTATCTAGGCATGAATTTTTTTTTAAAAACTTCTGTGGGTTTGAACAATGCTTGAGAACACATCTTGGATGTATAATTAATTCCAGCTGCACATTTATTTTTTGAGGAGTACAAAGCCACAGCTGGAGTGCTGCGAGAAAGAGAGACGGAGATTTAAAGACAAACAGGTGATTCACAGCAGAGAGAGTGAAACGGGAAGACCCTCAGCTTTCTGTGCATTTTGGAGCATAATCCCTATCTGTAACCATCTGGTTTCACAGCCACCTTGTGTAGTAAGGTTGATGCCTTGATTTTTTTAACTTAAACACCACCACCTAGCCAGTCAACCCATTTAGACCTACAGTGCGTCTGCTAACAAAAACATCCTCTTAAACCGAACCATTCTTTCAAAACAACCTGCAGGCAGGCATTAATTTTCTGAAAAGGTTTTCTAAAAAAAAAACTGCACAGAATGTCAAAGTTTTTTTTTAAACTAAAGAAAATCATTCAAAATATATGAAATATTATCAAAATTCTCAGCCTCAGTAGGACATTATAATATTAGAAAAAACTGGAACTAAATGACTGCAAATCATTGCGTTCTCTCATTAACATTTGAACAGAATCAATAAACAAAAATGGAAAAATAATGAAAACTAACTAGAGATGTTGACGGACATGCCCAATCACAGTGAATTCAATGGTCATGTGTCTTAAAAGGATGACTTCATCCAAAACGTGCAACGTTGCATCCGGTCTAGATAGGTTAAGTACGGTACCTGCTTCAGTCTTGCTGCTAAAGCCGGCGGCCTGCTTGAGAGCAGCAGCGGTGAGGGCCAGACCTCGGCTCTTCCTCAGGCCATGCTGCAGCACCGCCTCAAACTGAGCACAGAGACAGATCACCCTGCACAGACAGAGAATAAATACTGTTGGAGGAGAAGGGGGAATCACGGAAACAATGATGCCACTGTGGGTTATGCGTGCACTCTTCATTAACTACCATTATGTATATGTGCAAATGAAATATATGGGACTTCGCTTTTTATTGCTTTGAAGCTGTAACACCACTACTAAGAAACAGTCCGCAATACAGTAATGTTTTCCAAATATAAATCTAACCTGCTGTATCAGATTTTAAAAAAAAAATATTAAAAGCAAGATCGCTCAGCAGAAAGTTAGAAATGGTAAGTCACGTTCAAAAGCTGAAGCTCCAAATGACACCCAAGCAGCATGAGATTTGATGAAATACTTCTCTCCACCAGCTTTATTCTCTGATGAAAAAGTGTGTATCTCATTTTTTCCATGTCCAATTTATTTGTTTTTGGAATGTCATAAAAACAAAGCTATTTTATACTTAGATATGATTAAATTAAATAAACTATTGTTAAAATAAGGTTAGTTATTTCATTTTTGTAGCAAAGAAATGTATCCATTTTGCCAGTTCACTGCACAGAAGAGACAGAAGGTAAGACAAGAGCACAGTGGACACTAGAGAACCCTAGCATCAAGTGGGCCCGGAACTACACACACCAAACCACCTCTCTACTGCTAAATACAGACTGATAAAACTGAAGAATGTCTTGGCAACAGGCAGCTTCCCCTTACCTGCTGTCTGAGTCTGTGGCAATCTCCTTTCTTCCTCCAAAGCGGATTTGGCACTGCAAAGATATGAAGGGAATGATCAGCAGAAGTTCCCACGTAGTAGGCCATCGTTTTCAGGTATCAAATAATGTGGGATACCCAGCACTGCCGGTAGCCTCATAGTTTTGCTGTGAGCTGGACAGTTTGGAGTGTTGATAATGACCAGATAAAGTGAATCTATTTACACTTCAGTAACTAAAAGGCTAATTCAAAACCTAAATTCCATTATATAAAGTACAAGCCTAAGCAGAGACATATCTTGAGGAGCTTCTGTAGGGAAACTCTGGTCCTTGAAACCAGACACCAGTCCAGACTAGCCGTGATACTGTTCCCACTTTCTCTTTCTCCTCTATGTACGGGAAAAGGCATCATTTCCAACCACATTTAACCCGATATCCTGTTTCCTTTCTCAACGGCAAATAACAAGAGCACCACACTGGCAGCATATGACTCTCTTGTACCACTAACATCCTAATATTTCTTTTTCCATACATTTGCACTTATCTCATTTAATGAGCCATTCTCAGTTTCACTGTACCGACTGTGTGTACTTAGACTTGCATGGCTTAATATAATAATATAAGCATATGCTAATGGCAGGATCAACCAGGTAGCCCCTCGCTTCCCGGGGTCTACCGTCAGGGTCCGTCGAAGGACAACTGGGGGAGACGGGGCGTCTTGATCTAGCTACCGAGCGGACGATCGTGAGGAGATACGGGGAGAAGGGGTCTACCAACCCCCCCGCCTTGGCCCTCGCGGCGGGGGGGTTGATTTTTCATCAACTTAACGTAGGCTGAACGTTGCTCGAGAGACAGTATCCCCAGTGTCACGAAGGTACAAGGCAACCCAGCATACTACTACTGCCCTCCTGACTGGATACCCACCTTTATCCAGTATGGCGGCAATGTCCCTCTTGCTTGATGCAGCAACGGTACCAGAGCTACACCACCCGGCCACTCAGACATCCACCATCCTGATCTACATCTTGTTGGGACATATGATACCATTGGACAGCAAAATGGCCCTGCAAACCGACTGATGTTTTGGGTCCTGAGCCACACCACTCACCCTCCTTAATGGAGTGGCGAGAGTTGACCCAGCATAAGGCACAAGCTACGTGACTCCCCTTGTTTTACCGGGTTTTCCCGGGAAGTCACTTACCCAGAGTGCTGGTCGTTATCCTATACCATCCACTCGAGGTCCGACCGACCCTATGTGTGTCAGGCCCCTCGCATACCTACTTAGCTCTAAGTCCCAAGGTTAGGCACGGCAGACTGGAAGTAACCACAGATGGGAGAGGACACAACTAAAGCCACCTCACGCCAAACCAGCTACCCCAGCCTCCGACTTAGATGATGGCCAGAGACGAACAAGTGTTTAACATCCTCAATAGAGCTTCCCTCATAAGCACAGTCTGAAGGTGGTTGATGTAGGGTAGGATTGCGGGAACCATACGGTCTAGTCAACCTCTCCAGTCTACCGACTCAGTCATTGGTAAGCCTTTCCTAGAGACAATTGTTTCGTGGCGTGCTTGTTTGTTTTAATTGCAATCGAGGATGAGCGGGTTTTAAAAAATAAAAAGGACCATCCGGGCGCTCCATCCCACTACACGAGCGGGGTAGGAGACATTAAACCCCCCACATTCCTCCAGAGGAGAGAGGAGAGTTGGGTACCCGGTGGCACCGCGCTGGGGGTTATGGTTCCGAGGGCAGGCTCGGTGATACCAGAGCAGGACTTCCCCCCTGAAGGGGGGGAAACAAGTGATCTGGTCCAGACTTTATGTTTTTCCGGCCAGCAATCGAAGGTGAGAGGGTTTAACAAAATAGAGACTATCCGGCCGCTTCATCCCACTACGCGAGCATGGTAGTCTAAAATGTTGGTAGGGACAGGGAGCCAGTCCTTCTTGAAGAAGTGGACTGGCTCCCGAAAGAAATCAGTTGGATATATTTGACAAGTTCAAGAGAGTGACAAGGAGCCAGGTGAACTCCCGCAGGACTTATCTAGACTCGGACATTTCCAAGACATGTCAAAACCATCCGACGGGCTTGTTTGTACGACTGCGTAACTTAAGCACCCAAACAACAATGGGAATTCAGGGACTCATCATGAGTGCTATTGAGCCCCCACCTGCTATCCACCCAAGGGTGTATACTCAAACCAAGGTCTCACAATAACCTCAATTAATTGATTAACACTCAAATGCACTGTATATTAATTTCCTCACACTAAGCCTCCTTCAGCAAAATAAGGCCCCATTGACTCCCCATTCAAACAACAGTTTTTGATCCTGCTGCCAATAGCTGATAGAAACCAGATTTTTTGTTTGTTTTGCTTCCTTGCACTAATTTCTTGAAAATTTACATTTTTAGTGTTTCTTTTAGAATTGCATCGGTTTTCTCACATATACCATTGGTTTTAATTACAGGCTGAGATGTAATGGAGGATCTACTCGTAACAACTATAAACAGTTCTCAGTTTTACTTCCTCTATTGTGTTGTGGTACAGAGAAGTTCAAAGAACTAAAAAAGGTATACAGACACAACATTTTGTTAATGGTAAATCATGTTACAGGGAAAGGCACTTTTCTAATCTAAGATGAATTCTTGCACACAAAGCCTAAGAATTTGAAGGTCTCTCTGTTCATTTTTTTGTCTATTTTTAATTGGTAAACAATGCTACCCTCATACACATAAGGGCCGCCTGGATAGCAGGTGACTGACTCACCTGTTTTACAGCATCTAGCAGCCTCTCCAGGAGGTGCTGCCTCTTGGTATCGCTCTGCTGAGTGTCTGCAGACACAAACAAGCAAAAGGAAATCATGATGGTTAAAGTAAATGTCTGTATTAGTATAAATTTCTCAGCCATTGCTTGTTCCTGTATGAATTATGCATTACCAAGAGGAGGAAAAGGAAATGAACTGCTGAAGAAAGTCCCAGGCTGTCCCAGGCAGCATGAAAACAGTTTCAGTTTCAGTTTAAAAAAGCAAAATCCTATTATAATCCATTATTACAGCTATTACACTGAGACAAATATAATGAGATACAACATTCAACAGTGAGTTCCCTGTGAGAAAACTACACCAATGTATTAATAATAAAGTTACCCAAACCAAGGCAATGTTTTTATGATGGGTCTCTGTTTTGTTTGTATCGAACACACACAAGGACTCAACAGAGATGCATCAATATTTCAGTTACTGTTTTAATAAAATGTTTTATTTTAAAGGTGACTAAACTAACAGTAAATTTACTTTATACATATATGTAATTTTAAAAAAAACATTTTGTCTTATTTGCAGCAATGGTTATTTGTGTGCATTCATTGTCCATGTTACTGATTATACCACAATTCACATTAATATTGTTATAAACATTAACCTGGCGTTTTCCAGTTCTGCCAGTCTGCAACAACCCGCTGCTGTCCCACTGGACGAGCCCTATGTCCAGTGCTCTGCTAAAGGGCACCTCAACAGTTGTTGCAGAGGGGTGGATTTAGGTGAACACTTTGTCATACACTGTCGGCTAGGCTATTACCTCCAAGCCACAAACAGTTGCTACTCATGTGAACATGCTACTTCCAAATAAAATATGAGCGTGTTGACCAGGTTGTCCCTCTGAAGCTGAACTGTGTGGCTCTGTGGTTTGTCAACCAACAAGATCACTGTGGCCATTTGCTGGATGTTGACAGCAGGGAAGTAGCTGCAGCGTCCTTTTAACAAGTCAGCAGAAATCACTAACTAAATGTCTGAGCACAAAAGCAACTGACAGGTTACTGGATCCCCTCTTCTATGCATGAGTTCACATTACATTCTTAAATGAGTGAGTGACACACAATAAAGCAATGCAACAACCAGACTCACCGTTCATTGTGACTGACAAACTTCGGTAGCAGTGACATCCAAGCTAGACAAGTTTGCCACCGATTAGAGTTATCCCTTTCGATATCTTTGAAGTGCAGAGGCTAGCTGTGAGCCGGGCCCATGCTGCCTCTATGGCCGAGCAGGACCCGCCCAACCGCGACGTGAGGACTGATGCTCACACGGTGAACAGAGCTAGGCCTGCCGCTGGGAAGCCGCCGGGGCTGACAGTCTACCACAGTCTGACATGTAAGTCTGTCGTACGAAGCTTAATGAACAGGTGAGCAGGCCCAAGCGCGAGGCGGAGTGTAATTTCAGAGGCATGCAAGCATTTGTCCAAAGTGTGGAGGTGCGTTCACGAGATATGAAGTGATTTCAGTTTGATGAGAGTGGCACAGCGAAACAGGGAAACGCGGAGTAGTGTCAAGGTCACATGACCAAACACACAGCTGTCATATGACGTACCAGCCCTGGTGGGAGTTGTAGTCTTTCTCTAAAAATGTTAAGAAGGAACTACTGATGTATTCAGAACAGATTCAGACAAACGAACTAACATTAAAAAATATCAGCCTTTTTTTATTGAATAAATTGAAAGATTGAAACTTTTATTAAAAGCTTTAGAGAGAAAAAAATGTAAAATCCATTGGGATCATGTAAAAAAAATATTGAACTGCAATGAAGTACAAATTGTATAATACCCTAAAAACTTAAAAAACTAATTTAAAAAAAATATATTGAGAAAAAAACTAATCAGACCGATTTTATTGCTGTTAATGAAATGTTGTAAGAATAGAAAATATTAGTCGATCGCCAGACGTCCAGCCAAAGCAGAGACAGTGGGTGGATCTCCATGTCTAGTTGACTTATGTTATGACACAGAGATGAGTGACAAGGCAGCCAGGTTCCTACTACCAGGATAGTGCCATGATGTGAATCGTTCATGAGAAAATCATATGGAAAACAGTGAATATTTAAAGCTTGTAATACAAGTCTGGGATGATTTAATGGGTTCATTTGAGACTAAAGAGATAAACTGTCGAACACATTTAGATTATTATCAATTACCTTGAGAATATGTCATGAAAGTCTGAGTATTGAATGAAGTCTGACATGGACATGATATGAAATCTTAATCACTAAAACCTGATGATGGCACATCTTACACATTTCAGATTTGTAACGTGTAACAGGTCAGAGGCAGCTACAGTGTGATATGTCAATTAATAATGAAACAGGTTTCACCATTTACACTCAATATACTTTTAGATCTTATAGTTCACTGTTAAAAAAAAGCATGTCAATAAAAGCACAGATAATATAAAACTAATGCATTTGAAAAATAATCAAAAATGTTTTAACTCTGCAAGAAACTATGTTATTTTACCCAGCTTGAGCACATTTTATTGTGTTATTGTTGATTTAGTTTTTCCCCTTTTTTCTCCCCCCGAACACACCCCGCCCATATCCCACCCCCCCCCCCCCCACCCAACTACAAACAATCCTGCATCAAAAAAAGAAAACAAAAAACAGCACACAAAAAAAGAAAAAAGAGAAAAACAATACACAATTTTAAAAAAAATTACATAAACGAAATAGCCTACACACTACAAGAAACAAATAAACAATCAATATGAAAAAAAAAAAAAGCTACGCCAAATTCTGTCAAATTTATTCTCGGATCCCTGGGTAGTATAACGTATTTTCTCTAAATTCATACATGACATAATGTCTCTAATCCAATGTGAGTGGGAAGGAGGAGCAGGATCTTTCCACTTGAGTAAGATAGCCCTACGAGCAAGTAGGCCTAATGAGGTGAAGGCCAGTACCTTCAACTTCACTTTAGGCAAGCCCGGATTTGGAGCAATGCCAAAATCTGGGTTCACAGCATCACCCGCAGTCGGAACCAGCTGGGTGAATATCACCGGTTGATTCAGGAGCTACGCCTGGATGACTGTCGTTTCCAGCGCTACCTCCGGTTGACTGTGGCCCAATTCGACGACCTGTTGGCCCGGATCGGTGACAGGATTTCCCGGCAGGATACGAACTACAGCCGTTCCGTCCCAGCTGCGGAGCGCCTGTCTATCTGTCTCCGGTAAGTGAGTTTACTAACAAATGTTAAAATGTATCAATAGTAACTGTAACCAACATTTATAGTAATCTCTCTGACCGGTACCAAAACGGAAATTTCACTGTGATCTCACAACAACAAATGTATCAAAAGTAGCCTACACTGAAATAGCTAGGCAACATCATTTTTGGTAGTTGGAAAACAGTTGGACAACAACAGTTGGAAAGAGCTGATGTTCACAGCCATAGATATATATATAGAACACTATATATATCTATGTTCACAGCTGCTCCAACAGCGGTCAAAACAAAACAACACAGTAGGCTACAAACCATAGCCTACATAAATGTGGCAGCTAGGCTATATTATCTTTTTTTACAAACAGAAAGGCCTACATACTTTTATTATAGCCTATTATCTATTATTGATTACTCTGACTTTAGAGCCATATACATAAAATACTACCACCAATAACAGCACAAACTAGTATAGACCTTGACATAATAACTCAGTTAGCCTATATTAACTGTTGTCTGTGTTGCAGGTACTTTGCCACAGGGGATTCGTACAGGACCATCGCCAACAGCTTCCGTGTTGGGGTCTCCACTGTCAGCATCATCGTCCCTGCTGTGGCCACTGCCATTTGGGAGTGCCTGGTGGGGGAGTTTATGGCAGTGCCCACAGCAGAGGATTGGAGGTCCATCGCGGCAGTCTTTGAGGAGCGCTGGAACTTCCCACTCTGCTGTGGAGCACTGGATGGGAAGCACGTGACCCTCAAAGCCCCTGGCAATACTGGGTCCCAGTTCTACAACTACAAGGGGACATACTCCCTTGTCTTACTAGCAGTTGTGGATGCCCAGCGTTGCTTCTGGGTGATTGACGTTGGCGGCTACGGGAGATCCAGTGACGGCGGGACACTGGCCAACTCTGCGTTCGGTCAAGCCCTGCAGTCTGGAACCCTCGACCTGCCCACTGACCTGCTACTGTGGTAACTATGTGTGCCTGGCTCCAGTAGATATTATTACCTCGCTCTATTTTCTCACCTCTTGTAGCTTTTTGTGATTTTATCCTAACACTGTTTTCCTCTGCCTGCAGTTACCCGGATCACTCTCCAGCTCCCCTGCTTTGGTCTCCCCCCGGCTTCCTCGTTCATTCACCACCAGCTTCCCCTCCTCATTTCAATAAACCTTTGTTCATCAACCCTACTCTGCCTCTGCCTGCTCTTGGGTCCAGTATCAAACCATAACAGAACTCGCACATCATTTAGAAACCGGTAAGAACAAGTAGAATGCACAAGCTTTCAGTATTCAGTCCTGTTAACTGTATTTATTTATATTTAATTAAAACAAAATAAATTCATTCAAAATCCAAGTGGAGTTATATTTATTTATTTGGTATGGTTCGATAAGAAAAAAAAATGAATAAACTATCAAAAATTAAATTACAAAAAAATTACAAAATGCGGAAAAAAAAGAAAAGAAAATCAACTGAAGCCTGCTTCACTGCCAGACAAGGTTTGCCTCCTCAACAGTTTCCAAATTAAGTATTACAGTGCTGGCCTCGTAAATAAGTTTGGAGTGTTCTCTCGGCCCAACGACTGAATGAGCATCCTCTCGATGACGCTCTCATTGGCCCTGGACCCTTTTTGACTTGCTTTTCTCCCTGTATCAAATGAGAACATTATAATATCACTTATATGGTTATTATAAGGGCTCGGCAATTTGCCCTCAAATCAATATCATGATTAATTTAACATTTTACTTCAATTACCATTATTTAGGTAAATATGCCCATTAAATAAAAAATTGCGGGAATGCAAACAGGTTGACTATTTATGGTTATGAATTGAATATTCCAAAACGAAATCAAAGCATCGCTTCAAATGAAAATTATCACATTTCAGACTAAACAAATGTGCTTATCTAACTAAGGAAGGCAGGGAATAAAGTACATGTTATCGAGAAAAACACAGTATCCATGCATACATTATATTTAATATAATACATCATTTGTCATGTACATACCTCTTGGTGGTATTGGGTGGAGCACTGGAGGATGAGGATCAGCTTCTGTCTCATCAGAGGCAGAGGGTGAGCCAAGGTCCTCCTGCTCAGGATGGTGATGATGATAATCTGTAATTGGTGACAGCAAATACACCCATGTCAGTACATTACATATTTCCAGTAACTACACTATCAGACCCTTTCCTGCAGTGAGCCTTTTATTTTACAAGACAAGATCACGAACGTTCTTGACTTTTTCGCTACGTGTTATTACTATGTGTGACTTGACAATTCAACCAACCTCCTCCTCCTCCTGAAGGCCCGGCCACAGACAGCTCAGCCCAATCCTCTGCCTGACTTGGGTCCTGCTCTGCCTGACTTCTCCCTGGTTCCTCTGCAGTCCTGTCTTCCCCAACCCCCCGCACCATGTTACTAGCCGTAGCCCTAGGTGTAACATGGGGGTCGAGGAAAGACAGGACTGCAGAGTACTTCCACCTCCTATATGTCCCTGACGCTGCCCCACTCCTCTTGGCCTCACTCTCCCTTTTCTTTTCCTTAAGAAAAGTGTCCCTGAGGCCTTTCCATTTTTTCCTGCATACATCCGCTGACAAGAAACAAAGCACGAACTGTTATCACTTGAACTATGCCGGTTGAACGGCGGTTGACAGCGGTTGACGCTAACTTTAGCTAGCTTGGTTCAGTTTGAAGCTCAAATATGGCTGTAAACAATAACTCATACACATTTTTATAACTCACCAGTTAGGCCGACCTCCTCCGCCACAGCCCTCCACGCCACTTCCTTTTTCGTACGGTCCCGGTAGCTGTAAAGGCTGGTGTCGTACAGTACCGGGTGCCGGCAAACTGCTACAATGATTTGGTCCTCCATTGTTGTTTTCATGACGTTGATGTCATGACGTCAGAGTGAGTGTCAACGCTGATTGGCTTTCGCTTCAAAGCGTCACGCAAAAAATTCGATGAGATGAATATTTTCAAGTCACGCGAATGAGTCGCGCCGCGAATTTTGCGTGTTTTCGCGCCGCGCCATACGCATCATTCGCGCCGCGCAAGAAGCATTCGCGTCTATTCGTGTTTGTGCATTGACTTTGTATGCAAAGTGACCGCCCCTCCCGCCCCAAACGCGTTTGGTGTGGATGCAGCATCAGCGCTGAGAAGCTCCTGCGCTCCCCGGGCGGTCACCCTCTCCGCGGGGAGAATTTACAAGCCACCGCAGCCTCAGCTAAAGAGGATAGCTCCATTAGGATAATGAGCTAGCGTGGAATCCACCAATACAGTCAATTCTGTGCCCTGAAACCCCACACGGCCCAAAACTACTCAAATGTCACATTTGCGATTTTGTTGAATGCTTGAAAATTTGCGTTTGAATTAAAGCAGAAAATAATCGAATATGGGTAAATACTTTATTTGTTGAGAATTTAATTATGTATATAAAATTTGTATATGTATTAATTGAATGTACAGAAAATATGCTATATCGTCAAATGTATTGTTATTGGGGTATGAAATTCCTATATCGGGATATGAGATGTTGGTCATATCGCCCAGCCCTAACTGGTATTGTTATCAACTATGACATTTATGGTATCGTGACATCTCTACTTTATCAATAGCCTTAACCTATTATTCATATCCTAAGCTTTTCTTTACTTATGTTTTTTTTTTCAAGTAGATATTAAACTGGAGACAAAGAAGTAGAACATGTCTGAGCGGCAGTGGAATTGCCACTTAATATACTGTACCTGCTGATGGAGCTAGGCTCGGCCCTTTACCTGTGAGGGGTCTTACATCTCCACACTGAATGGAGAGTGGTCCCACCATGCCGCCACTTCTGCCAAAACCTCCTGAGCTGTAGCGGATGGAACCCAAGGAGGCATGCGAACGACGGGCCTGGGACCGCTGAACACAACCTGAACATCAAAGTAGCCCTCATGTAATCTACGGCGTCTGGCCTGCTCTTCCCTCAGTCTCCTCCTCCTCCGTTGAGCCTGTTGAGAGATATGGACAGAGGATAACAAAGAAGACACAGGTTAAACTAGTTTGGTAACAAAAAAATCAGATAATGGAAAAGTATCCATTCACACAAACTTTAGTTGTTGTTAAATAGCCTTGAAATCCAGACCTGCCGTTGGCAAATTAAATTTGCTGCTCCTGTTGGTCTGGACACTCTCCATTGAAGCTCATTAAATATGTCAGAAAATTCTGAGCTACAGTTCAATTGGTTCTATCTGATATGGGCGGATGACGACAGTGCTGTGCATGTTCCGTCGAAGCTGTGACGTTAAAGAGGACCTATGATGCTTTTTGACTTTTATGACCTATAAACGTTGTTATGATGATCCATAGTCATGCTTAACCATACTAAATTATCAAATAATGACTTACATGCATTTCGACATATTCCCTGCTGACCGTCTGGGGTGTCTGTGCAGAGCACTAAACACTATTCTAGCCAGTCGAGAAGTCACGTCTTCAAAGCGGTCTACCCTTTCATAATTTGTGACGTCGCATAAAACTTTGTGACGTCTCCACGCGGATGTTTCCATGTATGGTAATGCTGTCACTTCCCTGTTCGTGTCTGCCTCGCGCCCTTATAGGTCCATGCTCGCGCTTCCCGCCACTGAAAGTGTTCCGGAAGGAAGGTAACCAATCACAACGGAGTGGGGTTTGCAGGAGGGGGAGGGGGGAGCGGAGATGGCCGAAGCACAGGCGGAGGGAGCCGAAGCACACACACTCAAGTGTTGACAGGATGTGCTGGATCGCCAAAATAAGAGAAAGAGCTTCCCGAAAATCTACATAGTTTTTTGTGATGTGATTCGTGTCAGGTTGCTCTATAGCAGTGTAAAACAAGAAATTAAGACCAGAAAAGTAGCATAATAGGTCCTCTTTAAACAACAGAGATGGATGCGGATATGTTGTTTGAGTTTGAGACGGCTTTGGCATCGACACTTAGCAATTTGGAAGACGGCACTCAAATCTTTCATTAGCAAGAAAGACGAATGTTCTGTGTTGCCGACCGACCACAGCAAAAGTTTAATTTAGCAGTTAACCTCTCCTAATTGTGAAGTGGAATGAAAATGAAACGTGGTTTTAATTTTTTTTTATAAATAAAAAACTGAAAAGTGTGGCGTGAAAAAGTATTCAGCCCCCTGAGTCAATGCTTTGTAGAACCACCTATCGCTGCCATTACAGCTGCAAATCTATTTGGGTATGTCTCTACCAGCTTTGCCCATCTTCAGACTGACATTTTTGCCCATTCTTCTTTAAAAAATAGCTTGAGCTTCAGATTTAGCATCAGATTGGATGGAGAGTGTCTGTGAACAGCAATGTTCAAGTCTTTCCAGAGATTCTCAGTAGTATTGAGGTCTGGACTTTGACTGGACCATTCTAACACATGACTATGCTTTGATTTAAACCATTCCATAGTAGATATGGCTGTATTTTTAGGCTAGTTGTCCCTCTGGAAGGTGAACCTCCACCCCAGTTTCAAGTCTTTTGCAGACTCTAACAGGTTTTATGTCCTGTATTTGGCTCCATCCATCTTCCCATCAACTCTAACCAGCTTCCCTGTCCCTGCTGAAGAACAGGACCCCCAAAGCATGATGCGGCCACCACCATTTTTCACAGTGAGGATGGTGTGTATAGGGTGATGTGCAGTGTGAGTTTCCGCCACACATTGTATTTTGCATTCAGGCCAAAAACTTCAAGTTTGGTCTCATCTGAATATGCTGTGTCCCCCGCATGGCTTGTGGCAAGGGATGGATGAAGGTGCTCTGGTCAGATGAGACCAAAAAGGAAATTTTTGGCCTTAACGCAATGTGTGGTGGAAAACTAACACCCTATACACACCATCCCCACTGTGAAACATGGTGGTGGCAGCATCATGCTTTGGGGGTTCTTTTCTTCAGCAGGTACAGGGAAGCTGGTCAGAACTGATCGGACGATGGATGGAGTCAAATACAGGGCAGAAAAACCTGTTAGAGTCTACAAAAGACTTGAGACTGGGTGGAGGTTCACCTTCCAGAAGGTTAAATACCCTAAACATACAGCCAGATCTACTATGGAATGGTTCAAATCAAAGCATAGTCATGTGTTAGAATGGCCCAGTCAAAGTCCAGACCTCAATACAATTGAGAATATCTGGAAAGACTTGAAAATTGCATTTGACAGACGGTCTCCATCCAATCTGATGCTGAATCTGAAGCTTGAGCTATTTTGCAAAGAAGAATGGGCAAAAATATCAGTCTCTAGATAGGCAAAGCTGGTGGAGACATACCCTAATAGACTTGCAGCTGTTATTGCAGCGATAGGTGGTTCTACAACGTATTGACTCAGGGGGGCTGAATACTTTTGCACGCCACGCTTTTCAGTTTTTTATTTCTAAAAAAAAATTGAAAACATATTTCATTTTCATTCCACTTCACAATGATGCACCACTGTGTGTTGGTGTATCACATGAAATCCCAGTAAAATAAATGTACGTGTGTGGTTTTAATGTGACAAAATGTGGAAAATTCCAAGGGGTATGAATACTTTTGCAAGGCAATGTATGCTCACGATAGGACAGAGCAGTAACAAATCAAATTCTACAGCGTTCAAGAAATAACTTTTTTAGTGTACACAGTCCCCACAATAAATTCCCCATAACAATTTAAAACAACCTCCAAAGAATAACATATCATGAAGACACAGTATACGTCTGTCTTCATAATAAAGGTAAAAGGTTTTTTCCTATGTTGTGTGTCAACAACCAAGTCAACATTGAGCTGTGCTTTTTCGGGTTGGTTCTGTTTTTTAATTAGTTTTTAAATTTGACACAGCATATCTGTCATATTCAAATGAAAAATAAAAACCTTAGTTATATTATGAAATTTTAAGACTGCTAACTCTGTTGCCTTCATGTAAGGCTTCATCACCTGACATTGAACCCGGGTTAAACTCTGCAGCAGGTCTCCATGCAAATGATCTGGACAATACCTGATACATTTACTTTTTTGAGGAAATCCAGATCAAATAGTATTCACCTTGACATTATTATATTATTATTATTATTATTATTATTATTATTATTATTATTATTATTATTATATTATTATTATTATTATTATATGGTCCAGACATTACAAAGATTATCATCTATAAATGTAGGAGAGGACTATGAACCATGTATTAGTTTTGATATATCCAGCTGAACTGATAACCTACTTAGGCTGTTGATAAATGTGAATTTTATTTGCCCAAAACTGTATACAAAAATAAGGATTTGACAGTTTGCTTGTTCAATACATTATTTAGATTTTTTTCTTGTCATTGCTTATATCAACAATTTAACTGTACTGAAGTCTTAGTTAAATACATTTGAACTAGCTTCATAATTGAGTGAATTCCAGATGTTGCTTCAAAGGTGCATGGTGTCCATAAAAGTCTTGTAAATACTTTAAAGATATTTTTTATTTGTTTTGTGTTTTCTTAAATATTTAGGATGAAATTTGAGTGGTTATTTATTTAGGCTATATGTAGGCCTCAATATAGGCCTATTTACCAACTTAGAACGTTTTACAAGCTAAAGTTTATGTTAGCTAACCAGTTAATTACAGAAAAAAAAAGGAAGAGGAAAAAAAGATACTTCAATACTAAAGTTTTAAAATCACTTTAAATGATTCATATTCTTACGTTTTCCATGTCGGAGCCGTTTAACAGCTGAACCGAGGTCAGTTTCTGGTCCCGTGGTTATTCCTCCGTTGGTGGTCCGAGATTGTGCTAGCTAACAACAACTTGTCACTTTCTGTGAATGAGCGCAGTGATAGCATAAGTGATAGCCGTCTTTCTCCAAGTTCAGGAGTTATGTAATGATGTGGACGAGCTCGGGAATATACAGTAGCGCTGCCATAGCAACCACACACTATCACAACGTCAGTTTTTGTATATTTTATTCATATTTTGTGTGTTTTTTTTTTACCATAACTTCATAGATAGGCTAGCCCACATTATTCTTTCAATAATTTCAAAATGTCGATTACATATTCATAGATTAATTCTCCATAATTTAGCTGAATATCATTTTTGAGAGAGAGAGAGAGAGAGAGAGAGAGAGAGAGAGAGAGAGAGAGAGAGAGAGAGAGAGAGAAATGTGGTAGCCTATTGGAGTTCTGAGTTCCACAGTCCTACTAGCTAGGCCTACTTGTTGTAGTTTTGGGCTGGCTTTGCGAGACTAGAGGGGTAGCCTATACTACGAAGCGAGGTCTGTTGAGTCTAAAGCCAGAGTTTTCAGTATCACGAAAACTGGCTCTCTTTTTACCTGGCTAGATCACCTTGGTAACAGAGGCTGCACGGCTAACCTGCTCAGACCAGTTTTTGTTTCAGAGTTTGAGCTTTCAGAGTTTCGGCTCTTAGCCATTTAAGGAAACTACACATTTTGAAATCCCGCGGACCTGACTATATTGTCTGAGCGATAGGCCTACTTCTTACTGAGTAAACTAGTTAAATCAGTAAATTTATTGATCAGTAAGTTAATGAACGAAACAAAGCTGTGACATAAGGCTTACAGCAGAGTGAACTGTAACATCGCGCTGTGGCTTTTTGCCACATGCATACAGTTATTGATGCAGAAAATGTTAAATAGCCTAAGCCCTAGACCTACTGTATGCAGCGCTACTGATGCTCTCACCTCAAATGGTTTTACCTGGCGATCTACACACACTGGCTCTTAATAAAGCGTTCTATAAAATCACAGTTTGCAACATTATTTCACTGTAGGCTTCTTTCTTTTCATCAGTAGTGATTACAGTTGGGACGTGACAGGTGACAGCTGTCACAGTTCGGACATCGCTGCAGACTAGCAGGTTAAGCTTCTCACAGTAGATTCATATTTGTCCGGAAAATACAGACTACATGTTTTTTAATGTAGGCCTATTGGTATTTGTAAGATTCAAATAAAAGGCTAATAGTCTAAATCATTATGATGTGGACCAAAACTAAAGTGATTTTCCATAGGCTATTCATTTGGGGACAGTGTCAGACTTAAATTACATTCTTAAGTGTGGGACTATAGGCGTAGTGCTATAAATATAGCAAAGTAGCCTATATAGGCTATATTAGGCTAAATGTTATAGTGTTTAAAACCGAGTTCAACGTTTCATTGTTTTATAATGTCACGTTACGCACTGCGAGAACGATCGGAGAAGTAGACTGGGCATATCTTGCTGCATTTTTTTTTTTTTTTTTACATTTTATTGACAATCAACATAACATAACAACAACATAACAACAGCCAGGGGGTACAGAAATGGCAGATATTTAAACACAGATACAACATATAATAAATGTTGCATTGAATTAAATGGAAATATTATATAAAGCACACATATGAAGTGTTTTAAAGCCACTACGAGTAAAATGGCACGTTGGCGTCCCCTTTGGACAAAAGCGGTAGTGCTGGGCGTGCGAGATTCATATGATCAGGAAGCAATATAGTGCATGTCCGTGTGTTGAAAGTGTGAGGGCACCGGACTCTTTTCGGCTCAGTGAGAGTGGTTAGTGACACAGCATCAACTAATGCCAGTCGGTGCTACACACACACCTGATTGCAATGAGTTGATGCAGTGTCACCTCTCACGGAGCTGAAAGAGTCCGTGTCCTCACACAAAGCGGATGAACGAGAGACGGCAGTTAGTGTGGATCACGATGAGGTAATGTGTTCATGTTGTTGTAAATAATGACTATTTCCGATGAATAATGGTCATCTGATGATGCTGGTGAGACTAAGTAAACTTTGTTTTAATAGGCTACCGCTCATTCATTTAGGAGTAAACACTGCAGTCTAGGTTCGCTCCGTGAAATTGTGTATACGTTGCTTGGCAACCCCCTCCCGCCCGCCTATCACTCTCCCTTTTAGCTTTTCTTCATTGCATTTTCTTTTTTTTTCTTTGATGGTTCAACCCCGTTATCAGTCATTATGACGACAAATAACTGTCTCAAACAAGGCTCCCGCTCCCCTTCCCTCACCTGGAGGGATAGGCTTCTCAAATCGTGTTCCAGCGCCACACTGAAATCTGCGACCAATATGGATATGTGACCATAGAGCATGCACGCGTGAACCAAAAATCGGACTGGGTGTGCGACCAGACCAAACGCAGTAATAAAAACTATATTAAAACGTATTTCTTTGCACTGATGGTCTCGTTTGCTGTTAAAGGTAATTTATGATTATGTGAGGAAACATGAGGCTGTTTAAAAGATATTTAAATGTTACTCGTAGCCGCTTTAATAGCTTTCTTGTTTTTAGAATATAGAATATTTTTCATGTATTGTTTGGTTTCATTCTCAAACACAATAAATAGCGGTTTCTGATTTGAGTATTTACATTTATGAATATGCCATTTAGCTAATAATATAATAAGGTTTACAATAGACAATAAAATATTGGTTTGCTTGACTAGAGGTGTAACTGAAGAAACCAAACAATACATGTTCAACACAAAGAGAAAAATTGGGGTCAATGAAACCAGTGATAAAAGTGCAAATATCTTTCCATAAATGATTTGAGTGGGAACAGTTCCAAAATAAATGAGATAGGTCTTCAGGGTACATATTACAAAATGAGCAATTGACATCTATATCTAATTTAAACCTTTGTAAAAATATTTTAGAGGGATAGTAACGGTGTATAATCTTAAAATATACCTCTTTCATTTTGTTAGTTATCAAAAATGTTGATTGTGAAGTCCAGATTTTTTTCCAATACAATATATTTCAGATACACAATTATTCCAATAGGCAACTATGGGACAGAGACAATATCATTTTGGAACAATGATCATATTCCACAATGATTGGTACGTGTTCTACTCGGTAGGGTCAAGAGGTAGTAAGGTTGGCGTAACCCCTGCTGTACTTCTTAGTAGTATCACAACTCCTGTAGGGATTGCCTCCATGAAAATAGCGAATTCCCTTGGAGGAATTGGAATACCATACTCAATCAAAAATTCCTGATATGACAACCATTACAGTTGAGCAGTTGGCTGACCAGGTGTAAACCATGTGCAAACCAGTTTTCAAAAAATAAAGATTTGTTCTTGTACAATATGTCTCTGTTATTCCATATATAACATCTTTGAGGAGAGAAATGATGTTTATGAATCATAGACCATGAGAGAAGCACCTGCATGTGAAAGTTGGACAATTTTGTAGGGATTTTCTCAATATTATAATTACAAAATAAAACAAAATGCAGGCCCCCTAATTTGGAGAAGATAAAGTAAGGAATGAAATTCCAAACTGAATATGGATTCTTTATAAATTGTTTTAGTCAGTTAATTTTGAAAGTGTAATTTAAGGTTGAAAAATCAAGGAAGTTAAGGCCGCCCTTATCATACGGGTTCATTATCACAGCATTTTTAATATAGTGGCTTTTATTCCTCCAAATAAAATTAAATAACATTTTGTCAATTTGTTTAGAAGTCTTTTTGTTTACATCCAAGGATAGAGCTGCAAGTGAGCCGGGAGATGCCCTCAGCCTTGGTTAGAAGGATTCTACCTCTGACTGACAAGTCCCGCTGTAACCATTGATTTAACCTTTTTTCAGTTTTGTCAATAAAAGGGTTGAGGAGCACATTGGGCAGTTTCGATTCAGACAAAAAAAACAATTCAGTCCGTTGTTGGTTTGAAACCAACAGAAGCAGCGGCTGGTATTACTGCGCCAAAGGAAACCCGCAGATACCAGTGCACGTCACTGTCAATGAGAGACCGAGCACTGGTAAAGTTAGAAGTTAGGGGCCACTCACACTAAGTAAAAAAAACACCATAACATTTTCATTTCTAAGACATTTGTCTATTTATATTTTTTCTTTTTTTTAACTTATTTTTATTGAGT
This sequence comes from Hyperoplus lanceolatus, assembly GCA_026929865.2. NCBI lineage: Eukaryota > Metazoa > Chordata > Actinopteri > Uranoscopiformes > Ammodytidae > Hyperoplus > Hyperoplus lanceolatus. The sequence continues at coordinate 23,739,002 of CM049411.1, read as the reverse complement.
TTTTACATTGTAAAAAATTACAAAATCAACATTGAAATATATCAATTTCTCCCCACCCCCTCCTGATGTACAATTAAATGCATATAAATCACACACACACACACACACACACACACACACACACACAATAATAATAATAGAAAAAAAATAAAGTACAATAGTAATAGTTGTAATGGCAATGTCTATTAATATTCTTTATTGTGATATGATCCTGGTAATACAGCGGCGAGGCGTGTAACCACCCTGTCGCCCACCCCGACTCCCCCCCCCCCCCCCCCGGACCTGTGAACCCCACATCTGTCTCTGCATATCAATCTACCACAGCTCAGGCTAGTTACCACAGGTTAGTAGCCTGTTGTGACATGTACATACTATCTATTTGGAATAGGTTGGCTAATTTATGGGCAACTAAAACCAAAAATATACATACAGCTGCATCTCAAAACATTTGAATATCAATGAAAAGTATTTTTTTTCTGTAATTTGATTAAAACAGTAAAAAAATCATACTGTACTGTATATATTACATATAGATTGGAATCAATATAGAACATACGTTTCAGAAAATTTAATTTTTTGTATTATAAATCCTCTTTATTTATTAGCTATGTGTAATAATATAATATTTTAAGATACTGGATGTTGTATTCCATGAGCTGTAAACTGTAATATAATAGTGCAAATAAAATTAAAATAAAAGGCCTGAAATATTTCACTTTGAGTAATGAATCTAGAATATATGAAAGTTCCACTTTTGATCGGACTTTTCCATGACATAAATGATCTTTTCTTAGATGCACCTGTATATGTTTTGTTCACGTAGAAAACTTATGAAGACATTACATTAAAGTTAAATGACTGTGTTGAAGGAAAAGCTGTGGGGAAAAACATGACAAAAAAAATTGCGCTTGATACATCTCCATGTAGCACTTATATGTGGCACTTTGCAGTTTGGTTTATTTGAAGCTACAGTACTTTCTTGTTGTTCTGAGTTTGTACCTTCATGGTTTAATCCACTCAATGGAAGTAGCTTTGGATAAAAGTGTCAGCTAAATAAATAAACAAATAAAATAAATAAATGTAATGTGGGGAAAACATGACCATGATGATGAAAATGAATTGACACTGTAGGACTTTTTTAGAACAAGATCATTCTGTTCAGCTTGGTTAATTTGCATTTGTGTTCTTGAACCTGTTGCAGTGTTTCCCTCTACACTGTTTGCCTCCTGTCTGTGACCTTGTTGATCGTTATTGTACTGCTGGCCTTGTTTGTCTGGCGTACGTTGAAACCACGCGGTAAGCTATATCAAATATTTGATCTCAAATGCAGAGGTGTGCACCATTTCCCTCCCAAAAATGACAGTCAGTCAAAATAAGTAGTTTTCATATATATATATTTTTAAATGTTTAACTTTTAGAACAGACCAAAGCATCATCAGCTGTAACAGCGGTAAGATATGCTGATTCATTGTTCATTATTCAGGAAAAATAAAAGTCAATAAACATGGTAATGAATGATATTTAGAACAGCTCTATTGTAAATGATTACGAACATTTGTATTATTAAATATTATATTTTATAGAATAAGGCATGAGTACACAGGAGCCATTTTTCTGTAGAAATGCAAAATGGTGGCGTTGGCTTTGTTTCTTCATCACAGGGTGAGGAGGAGGTGACGTACAGTGCTGTGTGTGAACAAGTGGGACAAACCCGGGACAGCTTCCTCCGTTCATACCCATATAAATCAGGTCTATTTTTTTTTAAAGAATACATTGCAGAACAATACAAAAAAACATTAGATAGTGATCTCAAAATAATTATTCTGTTCTAATAATCCCATCATCTCTGCAAAACAATAGAAATGCTATTGACATTACATGAAAGATTGTACGATTCCATGTCCGTTAGGGCTTCCTTACATGCCAGATATCAGACTATTTCTCTACTGTATTGTCGTCATCAAAATGTTTCATCCTTTTTCTTTATTTGATTTGATTTTTTGCTTGTGTTCTCCCACAGGTTAAAGCCAAACATGAGAGTGTTACATACAGCACGCTGCCGCAACATTAAAGAGCCTGGTCCTACCAGACCATCGTACTTCATTTCATTTGTACAGAAGGTCTGGAATCGCTCAATTGACATAAACTCACTTGAAGGCGGGTGTCTGTAAAAGTTTAAAACTATTGGATCTGCCCAGTGCCACTCTGGATCTGCCAACCAATCGCCTGACATTTGGTCGTGGCTTATTTCATGTGCTGGCTTCTTCAACTGAAACTGGCACACCTCCTTGTTCTCAGCCACTCCCACTGTTCGCTGACTACACCGGTAAAAAATCTACAGGAGAAAACCCGCAAGTATACCGCTGACCCAGACTGACTACTGAAGGGAAATGAAAATTGAGCGGAAGTAGGTAGGAGGGTGGTGCCAGGAAAAAAATCTATTTCTACGTATACACCTTACAAGACAACTTGCCACTTTCTAACACGCTCTGCGCTTGCTCTCTCTCTTCTGTTTCACTTCCTTTCTATGCAAGGCAAGGCAAGTTTATTTATATAGCACAATTCAGACACAAGGCCATTCAAAGTGCTTTACAGGGGCAAGATTAAAAACATAATACACATTAGAAAAGCGAATGTATAGAAGTAAAACATTTAAAAGCTAATGAATAGAAATAGAACATCAGGTGATACTCGTATTATTAGAATATCATGGAAAATGAATTGGAATTGAGGCAAGAATTCATTCAAAAGTGGCCCAAACCAAGTACTAAGTACATATGGATGATTATACTGTATAGAGGGCAGACATTTCTGTATTTAAAATCCCTTCTTTATTGATTTCATGTAATATTCACATTTTCTGAGATTTTGAATTTGGGGTTTTCATAAGCTGTTAGCTATAACAATCAATAGTATAACAAATAAAGGCTTGAGATAACTCACTTTGCATGTAATTAGTCTATATAATATATTATTTTCACCTTTTAAATTGAATCACTGAAATAAATTAACTTTTGCACGATATTCAAATTTTTCGAGTTTCACCTGTAAACACAAAAAAATTGCAGGTTAAAATGGAAACAGAAAAGTCTTCAGATTTGATTTAAAAGAGTTGAGAGTTGCAGCAGACCTCAAGTTTTCTGGGAGTTTGTATGCATGCCATCTTAGGTCACAACCAGACAACATATTTTTTTTAGATGTTCAGCTGCAGTCTACCTTTATCCATCACTACCTACCCAACTTGCTGTAATACACAGTGGAGATGGGTGCCAGTGTTAACTGCTCTAATAATGTAGTGGAATAAGACAGACACATTTTTTATATTAATATGATTCGACTCTTTTGCAGGCCTATCAGGTAGGCCTGCTGTAGCCTCAGAGCCGGCCCGAGGCATAAGCGAACTAAGCGGCCGCTTAGGGCCCCCGACTGCCTGGGGGGCCCCCTAAAAAAAAAAAAAAAATTTTTTTTTTTTTTTTTTTTAGTTTGTGTGTTTGATATTAACATCATACTATGCAAATGTGAGTTATCATACAAAAAAGGAATACAATGTTTTGGTCTAGATAATTAATAGCCTAAAAATTTAATTAGTTCATCTCAGAGGAAATCCAAAATTATCTGATCATGTCACGTTCACATCCATGCACAGTGTGTATTGAGTTTATTTAAAAACATTTGGAAATGGGGCTGCCCTCAGTTGCCCATGCACTGTGTATAGTCTATAGCCTATTTCAGCCTTATCTGTGGAAAAAAAGATACAGTAGCTGGACAACAGAGTTCTTCACACTGCATGTAAATGCATTCACTATATTACAGAGAAATATGTCCCGTAAAAGAAAAAGAGCTCCAAGCCCAACCCATAATATTTTATTTTATATTAATATTTTTATGGAAAATCCATGTCCTTCTTCAATAGCTTCTAATTCATCTGACCAAGGGCGTAGGAACCGGGGGGGACGGAGGGGACGTGTCCCCTCCAATATTGGAAACAGGCGCATTTGTCCCCCCCAAAAATGATACCGCAAGGAGAAAAATATTTGATTTTGAAAATGCTTTTATTTTGAAAGCGCAACACAGCTTCTTGTCACCGGCCTCCTAAATGTGTTTGTCTTGCCCCGAACCAAGCCTTTAAGGTAGCGCGCAGGGTTGGGAGTTTAGGCATTCAGGCGGGAGTGCCCAATGGAGTGTTTTAACGCAGCGCTGCCTAGAAGGCTGCGTTGAGGGCACACAACACCAGTAGAACGCTACTCGGTTACTTTTTTCACACGTTAACCTGTTCTTTCTGTTAGTAAATGCTCTGCGCAAAAGCTCATTCACTTCCTACTTCATCCAAACCGACTTAAACAGCTCTCTGTGTATCGTATCGCTAATTTAAGCCTGTAACAAACCTAGTGCTGAGTCCGCCTCTCTCATGCTGCTGCTGCTGGCAAATCAGAGGTTCACTGCTTCTGAACGTTACCCAGCATGCGCTCTCTAAAAGCCTTCTGCTCTATGGGCTCGGGCTGCCTACTGTAAATATGGGTTTTCAGGTCGATGCAAGGTGCGATTTTTAAAAAAAGAAAAGAAAAAAGGGTGACGTTTTTATTCATGAAACATTTGGAAACTAAACTTGCAAGAATTAAATCTCCCACACAGTAACATTCAAAGTATGATTCAGTGTTTCCCCCACGTTCACACAGCAGCGGCGCGCCACCGCTGCTATATTTTCTCCGCCGCTATTAAAATCCTCCTCCTCCTCATTATTATTCTACTTTTTTTCTTTCTTTTTTTTTTGGTACGTATGCCTAGCTCATTTTAGAAACGGGGCAATGCCAAACATAAACGCTGTCCATGCGTCGGAGGTGAATGTAACTTACTCGGCGGAAAACAGAAACTAACGGAGGGGATCGGCTCACTGTAGAGTCCCTTTAGTCGCGCTGTCAGTTTTCCGTCAGGGCTCTGTGTATCCGGGCTCGAGACATACACACAGATCGCGGAACATTCACTAACGAAACAGTTAGTGGCTGAGCGAAGAATGTGGACTACTGTAGGCTACTGTAGGCTACTGGTGCAAATTCCACAACTCATTACTTGTGTTACAGTTTTGTACAATATGTATTCATTTATATTTGGCTGCTCCACCAGTTAAGTTTCAGTTTCGTTTTTCATCTTTTTCATCTGTCGGACAGCTGTTCGCTCAGCTGATGGGCTCGAGCCTCACGGAGCAGACAGCGGGAGTCAGTCTAAAGTCAGCGATGATCACTCTCGCAAATCAAAAAGCTAAATTATAAAATAAAGCTATCTCTTCCTCCCTCTGTCTGTCTGTATAGGGCCTATATTTCTCTCTCCACTGCACACACACTGAACCTCTCCTCACTAGTTTTAAGGAAGCAGAAGGAGGATTATACCCTCATTTTGCACTTTTAAATATTAGAAGATTGCAGGCAGGTAAAATAGGCAAATCATTTTCTGTGTTGTGGCATTTTGTGTTTAAATATTAATTTCTATACAAAAATGTCAAAATCTGTAAGTAAAGACAAAAAAAGGCAAAGTTGCAACACCAATAATCCAATCTATCTGAATAGTAATTAGTGCATATTCTCCTCTCAAAGTGCACTAGATCAATGCATTAAAATGTAAAGGGACCCCCCTAGGACGTTCAGGGACCACGCCACCGCTGCTGAAAAAAATCCTGCGGGAAACACTGTGATTGCATATCATATATACTGATTGTTGTTTGTTTTTTTACATTGGATTTTTTTTCTTGTTATTTTACTACTTTTGTCTGGAAAATTCCTTAATATCAGTGTTTCTGCATAAGTGGATTTTCAATTCATAGATATGGTGATATTTCATCAAGTTCTGAGGTGTCTTTGTGAAGGGATTCAACAGGTGTTATGCAAATTATTCTGTATATTTGATCTATTTATTATTTTCAAAGCAAATTTGAAAATGTCATATTTTTGCTTTCCATGGAAGGTGGCAGATGGTTGTTATACTGATGTGGAAAGCTTCTGGTAGTAGTGCTATCATGGAAACCCCCCCCCCCCCCCCAGCTGTGCCAAAAAGCAGGCGCAGAGATCTTGCAAGGGCAAAAAATGCCCGCTCGCGCGCTCAGCGCGCGCTCGCTGGTGTCCCCCCCAATGTTAAACTCGTTCCTACGCCCCTGCATCTGACCCAGTGTCTCCAAATTATTTGTTCACACAAAATTCCTCAGATTTAGCCTCTTAATTTTCCTCTCAAAGTGCACCAGATTCATGCATTTCACTTTAAAAAGGTTAAAAAAATCTCCCGGGGGGGCATACCCCCGGACCCCCCTAGGAGGGTCTGAATCTCGGCTGTCTAATATTTTCGCACAGCCGCATAGTGGAGGCACTAGCGGAAAACACTGGGTGTGTGAATGATATTTAACAAAGATCTATAGTTTCAGCAGCGCTAACATTGGAGAGGTGCCCCCTAATCATATTTCGCTTAGGGCCCCCTGAAGGCTTGGGCCGGCTCTGTGTAGCCTATATGGTCTTTCCAAACTAGCTGTCAAGACATACTCTTTGAGTACTTAAAACCATGGAGGGCAAATGAAATGGCTGTGGGTTTTAGCAAATTTGGGCTGAGGGCAGAATGAGAGGGCAGATGAGGTAAGAAACAGAGCAATATACTGTAAATGTATGTCAGCAAATCAGAAGAAAAGTGACTAAATGTGACTACATGTGGGACAAAGGAGGGCAAAGGGAGGCATCTTATTTTTGAGGCGCAGTCCTAGAACAATGGCCTGGATCAACATATAAAATGCTTCATCAAGACTTTAGCCACTGCTGAAAAGAAAATTAAAATGTGACCACTAGGTTATTCCTATTGCTATAATGAGATTGACCAACAAAGACAGTAGTTCTTTCATATTTTACATATTGTTGAATTAGGTTATTTGTATAATCATTTCTCTGCTAAAATATAGGCTAATATAAAATAATTTAGATTTTGTAAACAAATCTTTCAACGACTCAAGGACAATACACAACCTCTTTTCTGATTGGCCGATCACAATTAGGTTCTCTCCAGCCAATCAACGTCCAGCAGGGTGGAGATATAAACTCTGGTAGTCCTTCTCATAAGATTAAGTTATTCGTCTCTCGTTGAATTTATAATTCCTACAAAATGTCTGGACGTGGAAAGGGTGCCGGGGTTCCCCTAATAAAAAGAATTAATCAGGATATGCGTATTAAAGGCGCTCTCCTGGGAGGCTCACATAGAGTGGCTGCTTTAGCCTACGCTGATGACATCACAGTCATAATCAGGAATTAGACTGAACTAGACGTCTTGAACCACCACCTCCAGCAATATGAGCAGGCTTCAGGAGCCAAACTAAACCAAAATAAGACAGAAGGGGTTTGGATTGGTTCACAGCTAAATAAGACACATATTAATGTTCAAACAAAAGAGGAAATAAAGGTGCTTGGTGTCTGGATTGACGGAAAAGATAGTTGTCTTCTAAATTGGTCTAAGAAGGAAAATGAAATAAAAAATGAAGTAATAAAATGGGAGAATAAAAATACTACCTATAAGGCTCGGGTCAATATTGTTAAAATGCATATTCTGTCAAAGATGTTATTTCTGTCTACCATCTTCCCACCACCACCCAAATTTCTCTTGAATTTAAACAAACAGTGTGTAAAGCTTATCTGGGGCACTAACCCAGAAGTCACAAAAATAAATTTAATGTGGAAAAGTAAAGAAAATGGAGGCTTGGGGGCTCCAGATCTTAAAACAAGTCTCATCATTCCATTCATAAAAAATGTGTCCCATGCACTGAACAGAGATGCCTTTTGGACCCAAAATAACCAGAGCCATTGGAGCAAACAATATGGAAGAGCCAGGTCCAAAGCCCCATACTTCAAGATTATTTTTGGGGATTATGTTACAAAATATAAACAACTGAAAATTGCATGGACTGGCTCGGCCACCAAAGAAATATATAAAACAATAAATAACTATATTAATGGTGGATGTGTAGAATATAGAGACACAAGTGAGGATGATAAACCCAAAATAAAAATAAACGTCTTTGACAGGGTACTGTCAGAACCAATAAGAGACAAAGTCTGGTTAATATCAGTATGGAGACTTCCTGTGAGAGCGGTAGTCAAGTGGAGCTGTTTCGTTAAAACAAAACAATGTCCTATCTCTAATTGTGATGAAGACGAAACTCAAGAACATCTGTTGCTCCACTGCTACCGCTCCTCAGACATAAGGAGCAGAATGGCTGCTATAGGTTTCAACCCGCATTCCAATGTAAAAGCTGTAATGTATGGTCTTTTTCAAGAAACCTATACAAATAACAAAAGAAAGCTCTTCTGGCTGATAATGTGTATTATAAATACACACATATGGAAAACCAGATGCAAATTAATATTGAACCAGACGGAGATAACGAGTGAAGCAGTTTTTAAAAATATTGTAAGTGAACTCAGGCGCAGGAGGACAGTCGATCATCAGATTGGAAGTCCTCTGCCCTGGGACATTTTACGTATTTAAGATTAACCATTGTCTGTGTGTTATTTTTTATTTTTATTTTTCTCTTGGCGTGTTGTTCTTGTTAAAATGTTTCTCTGTTTTTCTTTGTCAGTGTTGACGACATCTGCTGTTAATGAACATTTGTTATTGTAACAGTAAGTATATGTATGATATTCCTTCTGTTTTTAAAATTACCTCATTAAATAATTAAATTCTTCTTGTCCACAGAAGGAATACAAAAAAAACAAAAAAAACATATAAGACTATGATGAAGGCAGTAAACGGCTAGTTTAAAAAAAACTGCAACTGAGTCTTATAAAAAAAAAAAGAAAAAAAAAAAAAGGGTGCCGGTAAGGTTAGAGCAAAGGCAAAGACCCGCTCCTCTCGTGCCGGGCTCCAGTTCCCCGTGGGTCGTGTCCACAGGCTGCTGAGAAAGGGTAACTATGCTCACCGCGTCGGAGCCGGAGCTCCGGTGTATCTGGCGGCGGTGCTGGAGTACCTGACCGCTGAGATCCTGGAGCTGGCTGGTAACGCTGCCCGCGACAACAAGAAGAGCAGGATCATCCCCCGTCACCTGCAGCTGGCCGTCCGCAACGACGAGGAGCTCAACAAGCTGCTGGGCGGAGTGACCATCGCTCAGGGCGGCGTGCTGCCCAACATCCAGGCGGTGCTGCTGCCCAAGAAGACCGAGAAGGTCGCCAAGAAGTAAACACCAAGGCTGATTCACCTAAACACAAAGGCTCTTTTAAGAGCCACACACTACAAACTAAAGATGAAACGCTCCACAATGTATCTGCACTGGTTAAGGGCAGGTTATAAACATACTGAAACAAAGTATCAAATATTCAGCTTTGTTTCATGAAAACTACTTTTGGAAGGCAGGTAATTTCACATCTATTTCTGATCAGTTCTACTGGGACATTGGATTTCAGAAGTTTAGACTGCCCTAAAATAAAAACATTTACCTGAAAATTATATTTTACACAGCCCATCATGTGGAGGGCGGATGCGTCCAAATACCACGCATCACGTTATACCCATCCCGACGTCACCAGCGAGACATGCTGCGTTCCATTGTACTCAGAACTCGGGAATGTATGACTTCCGATAAGGAAAAGTGCAATAAAATGGTTGTTCAAGTTGGAAATGTGGGCAACATATGACTTTATGACTGAGGTGAGGTGACGCAGAGCACATCACAGCCAGAATCTGACACAGTTAAACTGGGTTGGTTTAAGTAATAGAATTATTAAAAACAGTAAACCTCCATATGTACAGACTGAAGCTGATTCAAGTAAGAAATCTTCAACCTGTGTAGCACAAGACACAGACATTCATTATTATCATCAGTTAGATTACAGGATTGCCAAAGGTTCACTATGTCGTCCAGAATGTTAAGCTACCTGGGACCAATGTGTCATTTTATGAATACATTTTAAACCAGGTAATGTTTTATCGATGATACAATTTCAAATAAATCAGATTTGTCTGTTGTTAAATCTCCCACAAGGATTTGAAAGGAAATGTTCTCATGAAATGTCTTCAGCAGCTCTGTGAAGGTTCTAAAGATCACTGTACAGGTCAGTCATGAAACCAATGAATACATTCTAACATATCACTAACATGTCACATTATTTTAATACTACACATGTCTTAATTCATCAGAAACAGTTCAGTTTAACGAGCCAAACAACATACATACTGGTCTTGACACGAATAACTTAAACTAACCTTAAGAAATGCAGGACATGTCATTAAATCCCCAGATAAAATACAGAGCAGAGTTCAACCCTCTGTTTCCTCAGAGGCAGCTAAAGGCCTGATGACAATGATCAACATTTCAATATTAAATAAAGGTGTTTTTATATCAAAGCACATGAAGGACTTAAAATCCTGCCTGATTAAATTATATAATAATAAGGGGACTCAAAATGAAAAATCAGGGGAAACAGCTGCTGAGTTTGGCTCCTCCCACCGCAGAGTCGCCCCTGTCCTCTATCACGTCCGCAGAGAAGCTTTAAAGACCGATACAGGCAGCTCTCAACTCATTCTTCTCTTTGGAGCTGAAAATCTGTAAAGTTGAAAATGTCTGGTCGAGGAAAGGGAGGCAAAGTAGTGATGGGTCGAAATGTGCCGAGGCTTCGGAGCGTGTGTCGAGTAATCCCGGAAGTTTTTGGTGAAGCGCGTATCGATGCTTGTATCGTTTAGGGCGAATCACGTGACTGATGACGTTCGAAGCCTCGTTTGTTCAAGAAGTGCTTCGGGTATTGTGGATCCACTCGCACTTTGTGGGTTAGTGTTGGCGATTTATTGGTTTGGGAGTGATGTAGACGTGGATGTTGTATCAACTTGCTGTGACTGTATTGTGCACTGCTGCCTCATCTGTGCCATCTGAAAGAGTGTTCTCCAAAGCAGGAGAAGATGTTTCCAAAAGGGGAAATTGTCTGAACCCCAGCACAGTGGAATACATTTTGTTTCTCAATAAAAATGAATCAAATCCTTAAGTTGCACAAGCACATTCACTGCCCCTTACCTTTTCATAACACGCGACAGTTTGAAAATAAGTATTCCTGTCATTATGAGTAATTCAAAGTTTGACGAAAAATATTTATTGATAGATTTATTCATATGTTTTATCATGTTTCATACCCATAATAATACACCAAACAAAATATAAATTGTATTTAATTTATATGAATTAGCTTAATACATGAACAATAGGCTACATGAAATGCATTTAATAAGATGTATTGATTTATTAACTTGTCAGTCACTCATTCCCATGGCTGCAATGTTGCAGGACAGTATTGAGTTTATTACAAATTGATAGGTAACACTTTACAATAAGGTACACAAAATTGTAGTAGCTACTACATACCTACTACATAGTTTTTTTTTTTTTGCGCTACCTATGTGTTAGTTAGCACAAAAAAAAAAAACCCTATGTGTTACCTACTACATAGTTTTTTTTTTTTGCGCTACCTATGTGTTAGTTAGCACAAAAAAAAAACCCTATGTGTTACCTACTACATAGTTTTTTTTTTGCGCTACCTATGTGTTAGGTAGCACAAAAAAAAAACCTGTGTTACCTACTACATAGTTTTTTTTTTTTGCGCTACCTATGTGTTAGTTAGCACAAAAAAAAAAAAAAACAATGTGTTACCTACTATATAGTTTTTTTTTTGCACCCTACCTATGTGTTAGGTAGCACAAAAAAAAAAACCTATGTGTTACCTACTACATAGTTTTTTTTTTTCGCTACCTATGTGTTAGGTAGCACAAAAAAAAAACCTATGTGTTACCTACTACATAGTTTTTTTTTTTTGCTACCTATGTGTTAGTTAGCACAAAAAAAAAACCCTATGTGTTACCTACTACATAGTTTTTTTTTTTTTCGCTACCTATGTGTTAGTTAGCACAAAAAAAAAACCCTATGTGTTACCTACTACATAGTTTTTTTTTTTTGCTACCTATGTGTTAGGTAGCACAAAAAAAAACCTATGTGTTACCTACTACATAGTTTTTTTTTGCTACCTATGTGTTAGTTAGCACAAAAAAAAAACCCTATGTGTTACCTACTACATAGTTTTTTTTTTTGCGCTACCTATGTGTTAGGTAGCACAAAAAAAAAAACCTATGTGTTACCTACTACATAGTTTTTTTTTGCGCTACCTATGTGTTAGGTAGCACAAAAAAAAAAACCAATGTGTTACCTACTATATAGTTTTTTTTTTTTGCGCTACCTATGTGTTAGGTAGCACAAAAAAAAACCTATGTGTTACCTACTACATAGTTTTTTTTTTTGCGCTACCTATGTGTTAGGTAGCACAAAAAAAAACCCTATGTGTTACCTACTATATAGTTTTTTTTTTGCTACCTATGTGTTAGGTAGCACAAAAAAAAACCCTATGTTACCTACTATATAGTTTTTTTTTTCGCGCTACCTATGTGTTAGGTAGCACAAAAAAAAAAACTATATAGTAGGTAACACATAGGGTTTTTTTTGTGCTACCTAACACATAGGTAGCGCAAAAAAAAACTATATAGTAGGTAACACATAGGGTTTTTTTTTGTGCTACCTAACACATAGGTAGCGCAAAAAAAAAACTATGTAGTAGGTAACACATAGGGTTTTTTTTGTGCTACCTAACACATAGGTAGCGCAAAAAAAAACTATGTAGTAGGTAACACATAGGGTTTTTTTTTGTGCTACCTAACACATAGGTAGCGCAAAAAAAAAAACTATGTAGTAGGTAACACATAGGGGTTTTTTTTTGTGCTACCTAACACATAGGTAGCGCAAAAAAAAAAACTATGTAGTAGGTAACACATAGGGTTTTTTTTTTTGTGCTACCTAACACATAGGTAGCGCAACAAAAAAAAACTATGTAGTAGGTAACACATAGGGGTTTTTTTTTTGTGCTACCTAACACATAGGTAGCGCAAAAAAAAAAAAACTATGTAGTAGGTAACACATAGGGTTTTTTTTGTGCTACCTAACACATAGGTAGCGCAAAAAAAACTATTGTAGTAGGTAACACACATAGGGGTTTTTTTGTGCTACCTAACACATAGGTAGCACAAAAAAAAACCTATGTGCTACCTAACACATAGGGGTTTTTTTTTTTGTGCTACCTAACACATAGGTAGCGCAAAAAAAAAAACTATGTAGTAGGTAACACATAGGGGTTTTTTTTTTGTGCTACCTAACACATAGGTAGCGCAAAAAAAAAAAACTATGTAGTAGGTAACACATAGGGTTTTTTTTTTTTGTGCTACCTAACACATAGGTAGCGCAAAAAAAAAAAAAACTATGTAGTAGGTATGTAGTAGCTACTACAATTTTGTGTACCTTATTGTAAAGTGTTACCAATTGATAGAATGATCTGGCTATTTAACACTGTTTGACCAGCAGGGGGGGTTGTATTGTGTTCAAATCGGTTCAAATGAAGCCTCGAGAAATGAACCTTTTTGTGAACCATTTGGCTTTAAGGCTTCAAGGCTTCAAAAAGCTTCATCTGGCCATCACTAAGGCAAAGGACTCGGGAAAGGAGGCGCCAAGCGTCACCGTAAAGTTCTCCGTGATAACATCCAGGGAATTACCAAACCCGCTATTCGCCGTCTGGCCCGCCGTGGCGGAGTGAAGCGAATCTCCGGTCTGATCTACGAGGAGACCCGCGGTGTGCTAAAGGTGTTCCTGGAGAACGTCATCCGTGACGCCGTCACCTACACCGAGCACGCCAAGAGGAAGACCGTCACCGCCATGGACGTGGTGTACGCTCTGAAGAGGCAGGGCCGCACTCTGTACGGCTTCGGAGGTTAAACAAGACCGATCATAACAACAACATAACGGCTCTTTTAAGAGCCACACACTACGTTTAAAGAGATTATTCCTAGAAATGTTCAGTCGAGACATTTCAAAATGCTTGTGCAGTAGCCTAGCCTACTACATACAAGTAGACCTAGACTTATCTATGTCTGCAATACAAGTAATTATATAGGCCTACATAAATTATATTCTAGATTGTGCTAAACCAAATGTGAATGTGTCTATTTCTGCTTTTCTTAGTTTAAACAGACTTGCAGCAAGATGAGTATTTTATATACTAACCCATCAATATGGTACACTACCTATTTCATCTGGTGAATCTTGAGCGTACACTGCCTGCTCTAAATGTACATGAAACATGGTCCATATCAGTGTTCTGTATAGGCCACTCTATAGAAAGATGTATTTAATGGAAATAGTCTTGCTTACATAAGGCAGTAATAAAGTTAAATAAAGTCTGTGAAAAACTGGAATTCCTATATTCTAACATGGATCAATTGCATTCTAACTGGGTGTGTCAGAAGTGAACATTTTCAAAGGAATATTCTCACAACTGAATAAACAAACTTTTCTCACAGGACAATGTGATCCCTGCAACACTGTTTGAAGCGAGAAATCTGTCCTGAAAAGTCACTGTTTAAAGTCATTCTACATTTGGTTCCAGGTTCCTCAAAATAATTTAGTTTTGATTTTTGATGATAGGCTCTGCACATGTAACCCCTCCCCCTTCTCTTAAACTGCATAGTGTACATTTAAAGTAATTCATATTTCACTCATTCCACATGTCTTTCAACGAGCCTCCTTTACACACAACCAATCCAAATATATAAATTCATGATAAATCTTCAAAATGTGCTCATAGGGACAAGCACTTCGTGTCTGCGCATGCTCAGTCTAGAACAACACAACAGCCAATCCTTTGCGAGGGATGACACATTCTAATTTACATCAGGCAGCTTATAAAGTCAGCCTTGCAGCTACTTTACAGCATTCTAATCAGCTGATCCTTCACTGATCCGAACATGCCTGGAGCAGAGACCGTCAAAGCGCCCAAGAAGGGCTCCAAGAAAGCCGTGTCTAAAGCCACCAAGACCGGCAAGAAGAGGCGCAAGTCCAGGAAAGAGAGCTACGCCATCTATGTGTACAAAGTCCTGAAGCAGGTCCACCCCGACACCGGCATCTCCTCCAAGGCGATGGGCATCATGAACTCCTTTGTGAGCGACATCTTTGAGCGTATCGCCGGCGAAGCTTCCCGCCTCGCTCACTACAACAAGCGCTCCACTATCACCTCCCGGGAGATCCAGACCGCCGTCCGCCTCCTGCTGCCCGGTGAGTTGGCCAAGCACGCCGTGTCTGAGGGAACCAAGGCTGTCACCAAGTACACCAGCTCCAAGTAAAACACCCCGACGTTATTCAACAAAACAAAGGCTCTTTTAAGAGCCACCCACTTCACCAAAGAGTTAGCACTTTCTCTAAATTATGATGTAAAGGCGATCAAAGTGTACCAGCTGTTACCCAACAATACTAAATAATAAGGGCCTGACTACTTTTGCCCACTTTTCTGTCCCATACATACATATAACGTCTGTCTGGTATTTTATCTAGTATGTAAATGCAACATCCATAGACAAGTGCAGTGTCAGTGTGGCTCACTGTTGAGACATTTTGAAATGTTCTATTACCAGTGACAAAGAACAGCTCAAAAACACATGTCCATTTTCACACACGATGAAAAAAAAAAATAAAAATGTGTGAAGTGTTTTGTATAAGACAGTTTTGCCATAGGATATGCTGCCCTTTAATGCAACATATGTATCAATCAGCCATTACAACATCAAAACATACCATACAGTATTTGACAAAGCCTAAATAACGTAAAACAATTACTTTTAACATATTTAATACAGAAATCAAAGTGTTTTTTATATTGCATTAACTTCTGGGGATTGAGTTGAGCAAATCTACAGAGAGAACGCCTCCTACAAACTGGAGCTGATTAAAGGAATTAATTCAGTGCAGAATAAATAAAAATTAATTTACTGAAATGTCACATCGGATCATTATTATCTTAAAGGTGCAGTGTGTAATATGACATCATCAAGTAAGTTCTAGAAAGTTCTAGAATGCAACACTCCCTGGGTAACCCCACCCCTTTAGAATAATAACAGAAGCTACAGTGGCCTTCAAGGACAAGAACAATTCTAAATTCTAAACAATGCACCTGATGACATTCCAAAAACATGGATTCCTCCATAAGACTTGCCTGCTCATTGTACAAAATGTAATATTAATATTTGTAATTCTCCGCTCAGGAGGATAATTCAGATTATTGGCAGAGGTGATTTTACACCAATGAGGACATATTTATGAATGAGGATATTGATTTTAGCTAATAAATTACTTAAAATGTTACACACTGCCCCTTTAATGCGTTGTGTTGACAGTCTCTTCGTGTTAATTCTAACATTCGGTGGAAACACAAAGTATTTCCCCATCCATATTGTCAGGAGTCCGTCTGACGGCCCGAGTCACCGGCAGCTTCCGTGTGTTTACTTCCACCAGAAACAGCTCTGATTTAAACCCAGTGAGACTCGCCGCTACTGCCATTAAACTGTTCTTCGCTAGTCATATGTCCCCGCTAACTGGAAAACAAATTTAACATTAAATACACATAATTTTTAACCAGTTTAAGAGACGAAATGTGAAAGAAAGTCGCTGTGAGTTGCTCGAAGTGACGGTGTATTGGAGAGGTTTGAAGCTTCCTGGAATTAAATAAACGCCTCCATGGCTTTAGAAATGAGCTCAGTCTGAAGATAAAAAGGTTGTCTCTCTGCTAGAATAAAATGTATGCTGTAAAACCTTTCTCTCATATGAGTTTTATCCCTGAAATGTGGAGGAGAAAACACAAAGTGTCGCCGCATTTGAGCCGGGCAGCAGAGCGGCTGTGTGCTTGACTCTCCACGGTTCTCACGAGCGGTATAAGGCCCGCCTCGTGCGCTCAGTTCAGAATAGTTCAGGCGAACACAGCAAGCAGGAAAGATGGCAGAAGAAGAAGCCCCAGCAGTTGCCCCGGCCAAAGCCCCGGCTAAGGCCGCAAAGAAGAAGGCTGCTGCCAAGCCCAAGAAGGAAGGACCCTCCCTCCCGAAGCAGATCATCAGCGTCGTGGCCGCGTCCAAGGAGCGCAAGGGAGTGTCTCTGTCTGCGATCAAAAAGGCTCTGGCCGCTGAAGGCGTTGATGTGGTTAAAGCCAACAAACGCATCAACATCGCCGTGACCAAGCTGGTGTCCAACGGGACTCTGACCCAGACTAAAGGGACCGGGGCCTCCGGCTCTTTCAAGCTCGCCAAAAAGGAGCCCAAAGCCGCCAAACCAGTGAAGAAAGTGGTGAAGAAAGCCCCCGTTAAAGCCAAGAAGCCCGCCGTCAAGAAGTCCCCAAAGAAGAAGGCACCAGCAGCAAAGAAAGCAGTAGCAGCCAAGAAGTCTCCGAAGAAGGCAGCGGCCAAGAAAGCCGTCAAGAAGCCCGTAGTGAAGAGTCCCAAGAAGGCTCCCGCTAAAAAGGCTGTGAAGAAAACCCCGGTGAAGAAAGCCCCTGTGAAGAAAACCCCGGTGAAGAAAGCTCCAGTAAAGAAAACTGCTGCAAAGAAGGCAAAGAAGTAAAGCGCTCCTTCATCCAGCATCACTCACCAAAGGCTCTTTTAAGAGCCACCACATCATACTAAAGAGATTTTCCTACACCATGATTTAAACACAACAAGGCTTTATGCTCCTTGTAGCTTATGCGTGAAACAATGTAACACTTTACAATAACAGGCTACGCCACATTAAAATGTAGGAACAAAGTAACAAATGGATGAACTAGGCTAATAGGCTTATTGAATAACTTAGCAGGGACCAGGAATGGTTTAACACTTTGCAGGCTAATTTTCCTAATACATGAAAACAACATTTACACCGCTACAGCAAATGTTGCTATATTGGGCTACTTCACAATCATATTCATTTAAAGTAATAAATAAGTAGTAATACTATTTAAATATGGTCATTGCAATGTTTAACAACCCTGTACTGGGATGGTTGCAACATGTACAATGTATCTAAATAATCCAATCAAATACTAGACATTAAGTATTATGCTCAATATTTCAACTAGTCATTTTTTTAAATAATGAAAACAACTACTAGGCCTATACTAGTACTAGGTATAATTCAACATTTAAATACAATGGAATATCCAAATAATATAGTGACTCCTCTAGAAATTATGTTGTATACGGTTAACATGTAAATTAGGCCTAATATTACAACTGTCCCAGTACAACTTTAAGAATATAATATAATAATAATTAGAATAGCATATTTTCTTGTAAACTAGCTTAGCTTAGTTGGACATATATTATACATTTAGATTTTAAGATGATAATATATTGATTAAGGATACAGAGATTTGTTATCAGGACACTATCTAAAAAACAACAAATGATAAAGTTTTCTGTGAGTTTCATCTGTTTCAAACACTGTACATATGAGCATACAGAGTCAATTTCATCACTCTCGCTTGTTTCTGTTTGGAGAAATGCAGGGTGTTACAAACGTCCCTGGTCTCCCCTATTAACAATATTACTATAGTATAATACTCAATGTCTATAGTAGTAAGTTACTATAGTATAGTTACTCAATTACCTATGGAAGTAGTAACTAATTTTAATTTTTCATTTAACTTTTATTTATCCTTGAGAGACCAATTGAGGGGTGACCCTCATTTTCAATGACGTCGAGTTACGAACTATAATGGTAGATCATAGTTAGGCTTACTCAATAACTAGTCTTTATAGTAGCTCATTCATTTTTCATTTGTTACTCTGTAACAACCTTTACAAATTCTTGTACCTTATTGTAAAGTGTTACCCAATCTAAACCCTTCACTGAGACTCTAAGGAGATTACTCTTTTAAACAGAGCATTTAGATGAGGTGATTTAATGTCAGAAATACTTTCAGGGGGCAATCTGGTTTGTAACACTTCCAATTTAGAATATGTAGAAATGCAATAGGCCTATGTGTAGAGTATAAGCATATTACCAGAAAGTATAGCCTAACAATAACAATCTAACAATAGTAATCAAATAAGTATATACATATGAACAATATAACATGTAGCCTACACAGTGTAAGTACTGGAACAACTAGAAAACATGAAGTAGGCCAATACGTCTACAGATAGCTCTATTGATATTGTTAAGTAGCCAAGTCTATAATATGATATTTTGTAAACTATAATATTAACTAAGCCTACTAATTTACAAGGAGACATACATAGTTTAGCCACAATAAAGAGAAACAACAATATGAAACATGAACTAATGATAACATTTAAAATTAGAAAACAACATGAATACATGAAAACAATATCAAACAGAGCAACAATAATGTGTTCTACATCAAACACTAGTGTCCGCTGTGGAGGAGGGCTTTACTTTGATTCTCCACATCAGTCTAGTTCAGATGTCCACTGTGTGTCCTGTTATACTCCTTACTGTCAGTAGGTGGCAGGATTGAGCCGTGGTGGAGGAGTGGTCAGTTTGAATTCATTCTGTCCAATAATTGATCAGCTACAGCGCGCGCTTCTCTCTGGACCAATCAACGCTGAGCTCGCGCCGACAGTTCCTTTATAAAGCCGCGCTGTTCACAGGCAGACAACTTCATTCTTTCTTTCACAAGACTGAGAAACAAAATGGCCAGAACCAAACAGACAGCCCGTAAATCCACCGGAGGCAAAGCTCCCAGGAAGCAGCTGGCCACCAAAGCTGCCCGCAAGAGCGCCCCCGCCACCGGCGGAGTGAAGAAGCCCCATCGTTACAGGCCCGGTACCGTGGCTCTGAGAGAGATCCGTCGCTACCAGAAATCCACTGAGCTGCTGATCCGCAAGCTGCCCTTCCAGCGCCTGGTGAGGGAGATCGCTCAGGACTTCAAGACTGACCTGCGCTTCCAGAGCTCCGCCGTCATGGCTCTGCAGGAGGCTAGCGAGGCTTACCTGGTCGGCCTGTTCGAGGACACCAACCTGTGCGCCATCCATGCCAAGAGGGTCACCATCATGCCCAAAGACATCCAGCTGGCCCGCCGCATCCGTGGAGAGAGAGCTTAACCTGACCACCTCTACCAACAACGGCTCTTTTAAGAGCCACACACTCGCAACCATGGAGCAAAATGTCCTCAAATCAGCTGAGCTCAACGTAGTACTAGGCCTATTAATCTTCAGGTCCATATGGCTCACATTATTAAATCTGGTACGTTTTATATCTTTCATCAACCATAATAATTTTGCACTGAAATCTATTTAGTGAATTCAGTTTACTAACGTTATACACAGATACTTTTTTAAGAGACCTGGGGCCTCATTTATCAACAGTGCGTAGAAAAGGTTCTAAATTCACTCTTACGAATGGAATTTAGTATGTGCTTAAGTACAAAAAAATCGGTATTTATCAAACGTGCGCTGGCCTATCGTACGCACACCAGTAAGTCATCAATCTTGATAAATCCCACATGTTCTTAAGTACCATGCTCGTTCACGCTCAGACCATTTGCATTCAGAAACGCCTCCAATTAACCATATATGGTCACAACACATCCCTTTATCAACCATGTGAATGTGTTTTATCCCTCTCCGCTACAATGGCAAAGAGGGCAACGAAAAGAAACTTCTCCAACACATAAATGGACAAACCCTTGTAAATGAGGTTGAATCAAAGCAAAACATATTTTGTTGGCTCACTTAGTGCAGGCATTAAAACAAAAGAAAGCTTGCTTCATGGGAAAATGTGATATTTTGTGAAGTTGTAAGGCAACGGCATTGTTTGGGGTCCGCGATCTGACAACTTTACGTGCAGTCATTCATAAACTCTCTCAATAAATAAGAGATGAAGATAAGTTTCTAACAACATTAGAGTTACTAAGTGAAATGAGTGATTGGCGAGTCTGGCGAGTCACCGCGGCTCGTCCAGCTCACAGCTGAGTGCTGTCAGATGAGAAGCACAGAGAGCATCGGAGGGATCCTCCGCTTCAAAATATGTAAACGTGTGACACATTTAATGAATAATCAATTAGAGCTTATACCTAAAAATAAGTGTGCCATATAACCATTTATTGCATTTAGGATGTTAGCTCATTTGGACGCTGTTTTGACCGTCTGTTTTCATTGATGTATTGGCGATTTTATATCTACTTCAGTTTCATTACTGAGTCGTGATCAGTGTTCTTAAAGAAACTTAGATTATAAAACAAGAGGTCCAAAACACAGATGATGATTAAACAAACAAATGTATGACTTTATATTACCCTAGAAATGCACGGGTGGATTTGATGCGTGGCGATTATAGATATAAAGAGAACGCTGGCGGTTCTAGTATTAATGCAGACGTTGCAACTCTTAAATGCTTTGCTTTGTGCTTGTAATATCGCTATTCTACCGCTAGATTCTGTTCGTAAGCATGGTCAGAGTTGTGCTTATATTTACACACATTCATAAGTCTAAGTACATTTTGGTAAATTCCATACTTTGCGTGGCAATGTTCTTACGCCCTACTTACGCACAGATTTGTGCGTAAGTACGGTTGATAAATGAGGCCCCTGGATATAGTCTAATCTAACAACCATTTTCGCCTCTGCACCAGATAGTATATAATACATGCACCTTTCATATACCATATATGCTCTGCATACACAAACCATGTAACTTAAGATTTGATCAGAAATAGATGACACAGCATCCAAAACTAGTTTGCATGAAGTGAAGTTGAGTATTCAATACTTTCAGTAGGTTTATAGCTGTCATTGTGGAGCGTTTCATCTTTGGTTTGTAGTGTGTGGCTCTTAAAAGAGCCTTTTTGTTTAGGTGAATCAGCCTTGGTGTTTACTTCTTGGCGACCTTCTCGGTCTTCTTGGGCAGCAGCACCGCCTGGATGTTGGGCAGCACGCCGCCCTGAGCGATGGTCACTCCGCCCAGCAGCTTGTTGAGCTCCTCGTCGTTGCGGACTGCCAGCTGCAGGTGACGGGGGATGATCCTGCTCTTCTTGTTGTCGCGGGCAGCGTTACCAGCCAGCTCCAGGATCTCAGCGGTCAGGTACTCCAGCACCGCCGCCAGATACACCGGAGCTCCGGCTCCGACGCGGTGAGCATAGTTACCCTTTCTCAGCAGCCTGTGGACACGACCCACGGGGAACTGGAGCCCGGCACGAGAGGAGCGAGTCTTTGCCTTTGCTCTGACCTTACCGGCACCCTTACTTTTTTTTTTTTTTTCTTATAAGACTCAGTTGCAGTTGTTTTTTTTAAACCAGCCGTTTGCTGCCTTCATCATAGTCTTATATATATATTTTTTTTTTTTTCTGTATTCCTTCTGTGGACAAGAACAGTTTAATTATTTAATGAGGTTTTTTTAAAAAAACAGAAGGAATATGATACAAATACTTACTGTTACATTTAACAAATGTTCATTAACAGCAGATGTCGTCAACACTGACAAAGAAAGAAAGAAAAAACATTTTAACAAGAACAACACACCAAGAGAAAAAAAAAATAATAATAAATAACACACAGACAATGGTTAATCTTAAATACGTAAAATGTCCCAGGGCAGAGGACTTCCAATCTGATGATCGACTGTCCTCCTGCGCCTGAGTTCACTTACAATATTTTTAAAAACTGCTTCACCCGTTATCTCTGTCTGGTTCAATATTAATTTGCATCTCGTTTTCCATATGTGTGTATTTATAATACACATTATCAGCCAGAAGAGCTTTCTTTTGTTATTTGTATAGGTTTCTTGAAAAAGACCATACATTACAGCATTTACATTGGAATGCGGGTTGAAACCTATAGCAGCCATTCTGCTCCTTATGTCTGAGGAGCGATAGCAGTGGAGCAACAGATGTTCTTGAGTTTCGTCTTCATCACAATTAGAGATAGGACATTTTTTTGTTTTAACGAAACAGCTCCACTTGACTACCGCTCTCACAGGGAGTCTCCACACTGATATTAACCAGACTTTGTCTCTTATGGGTTCTGACAGTACTTTGTCAAAGATGTTTATTTTTATTTTGGGTTTATCATCCTCACTTGTGTCTCTATATTCTACACATCCACCATTAATATAGTTATTTATTGTTTTATATATTTCTTTGGTGGCTGAGCCAGTCCATGCAATTTTCAGTTGTTTATATTTTGTAACATAATCCCCAAAAATAATCTTGAAGTATGGGGCTTTGGACCTGGCTCTTCCATATTGTTTGCTCCAATGGCTCCGGTTATTTTGGGTCCAAAAGGCATCTCTGTTCAGTGCATGGGACACATTTTTTATGAATGGAATAATGAGACTTGTTTTAAGATCTGGAGCCCCCAAGCCTCCATTTTCTTTACTTTTCCACATTAAATTTCTTTTTGTGACTTCTCGGCACCCTTACCACGTCCAGACATTTTATAGCGATTGGGGTATTATTCTGGATTGTTCTGGATTCCAACGAGAGAAGACGATAGCGTGCAGACAGCGCTCCAGTGAATATATAGGCCTACTCTCACGGACTGCTCGCTGATTGGCTGAATAGCACGTTAGGAAAGTTGGCCAATCAGAAGAAAGCTTCTGATCATATATTTTTTTTTCTACATTTATTTAAACTTGTCAGCAAGACATACATAATGTAGTATCAAACAAAAATAGAAAATATTTACTGGATAAAAGCTGCCCACAGACGTGACTGTGTTGTAAATTGCAGCATAATGCTGGAAAACAGATGCACAAGAACCTGGAAAAGAAAGAAAAAATTGAAAGTGCTCTACAGCAATTCAAAGTGCTCTACAGGGCCAGAATAATACATTTAAATAGGCTAACACATAAGAATATATATATGGCATTAAAGAGATTATAAAAACAAAAAGTGAGAACAGCCAGACAAGGCAGGTTCAAAATGATTGAGTGCCTGCAAACGGTCCAGACATGGAACGCTTGTTTTTTTAATCTACTTCTGTTAAGGCCTCTGTTTACGTTTCATTGTCAAAAGCTTATTGGAAAATATTTTGAGGACTGGACCAATTACCATTCAGCAGAGTTAAAGATCAGCAATAATAGTTGGGTCATTTTCTAAATTTTTATTTAAAAAAATCTATCATTATTGTTTGTAATTGTTACTATTTGCAGGGCTACCTTTACCTGCCAGTAGGCCCTGGGGCTGAGAGGTTTCGTAGGCCCCCCCGGGCGGCGGTCTTACAATACAGATGTGTTAAAGCCAAGTTTGTCTACACCACAATATCTCTATTTATGAAATACAAAATCACTTTAGGTAACATGTACTTAAACCCCTTCCTGGTCTAATGACTTTTAATAACCAGACACACATGGTTGGTTACAGTGTTTTTCCAAGTTATTGAGGAGACAGCGGTGGGGACCCAGGACCTTCTAGGGGGGTCCGGTGGCATGCCCCCCCGGAAGAAAAATGTGAACCTTTTAAAGTAAAATGCATCAATCTGGTGCACTTTGAGAAGAAAACTAAGGCTAAATCAACTGTGTCCTATGTGATTTTCTGGAATCATTTGGAGACACAGAAATACCAAAAAGCAGAAACAAAAATATAAAGGTTTAAAAAAATCCAGTCAGTCAGCATTCCATTTTAAAAAAAATAATCCCTTATCCTAAAGCTACTTCTCTCTTTGTATTCTTCGTTTTGTTTTTAATGGCTCAACTCAATATAGGCTCATGATCTGCATTGCCTCGAACAATGATAATTAAACAAAAATAACAAAAATGTACTGGTGAATGATAGGCCCCTTGATCTTCATAGGCCAAAAATAATGTGATTTTTTTTCCTTTTTCTTTACTGGTTCATGATGGGCCCCTGATCTCCGTTACCTTCTTAGATCAGGGGCCTATATTGACACAGTAAAAAAAAAAATATATATATTTTTTTTTTTTTTGAGAGGCCCCTGATCTTCATAGGCCCCGGGGCTTCAGCCCAGGTAAGCCCGTGCATAAAGGCGGCCCTGACTATTTGCTTATAGGATAGGATGTATTACTGCGTAATAAGATGATTATTTTAGGATTCTATAGAAGAAGAAAATAAATGTAATACATACGTATTGATTGGGTTGTCAAGTGCAACTATGTTGCAATGGTAATGGTTTGTATGGAACACAGGTCAGGTAAGAGGGCCCTTCAGCAGAACATTGCTTGAGACTCCTGGGGACTCATTTATAAAGGTGTGCATAGAAACCTTCCCAAAACATTGCGTTCAAACAAAGCCAAGAATGTGCTACGCAAAAAATCCTTGTGTGATTGTGGATGTGATAAACTGCTAATTAATTACCCTTCCTGGGATCAATAAAGTTGTCTAATCTGATCTAATCTAGCTGTAATTTTAGCCAATGCTGTTTTATTATCAATGTGTTGTGCGCAATGTAGGCTACTTTCAGTGTTTCAATGACATTATTGCAGCTTCATGACCGTTCGGGAGTTCAGATGGTCGGATCTTGCTTAAAATAATATAAATAACTTTAAGGATTGGTGTTTGTTTGACATGTGTCATGTTTAACATCCTGAGTGTGAATAGTCACATGCCATTTCAATGGTCATCAGTAGGAGTGATGGATACACACGTTACTGAAATGACTTGATGACAATCATCATGAAATCCCCCGATATGTGTCCCGCTATAGTCCATTCACGCACAAACAGGACCACCATCCCGTTGACTATCATGGACATATAAAGAAATGGACACCGTATTGAAACATGGCGCCCATTCATTCCTATGAAAGCTGCTCATAGGCGCAGAGAAGCAACAAGGAAGTATAATCCGGAAATTCCATACGGCCCAAAGCATGACGTAGCATAGACGTAGCGGCATTATGGACCTATCAAGAAAGAGGGCGGCAAGCGTAGCGGACTGGAGGCGGGTGTCTCGTTCTGTAGCATCTAGCCTGGCGAAAACAAACTGAAAGCCGTTAAAAGCCGTTGGGCTAATAAAACGCTTGAGGTGGCGTTTTGAAATGAGAAAACTTACATTTTAATAGTATATGGTCTAAAGATAAGTATGAGCCTATGATTGATATCCAGAAAAAATGTGCAGAGACACAATCTTGTTCGCCGCTTGTACTGTGTGGACAGGGACATCTGCCTATGGGCCGCATGAAAATAAGCTCCACCCCTTACAATGCAATACCAATGGGTTGGCCACATGTCCATGCTGGCTGCTCGGAGAAGGCAGCATCCTGGGGGCCTGTTGACTATGTTGTGGTGGGAAATGGTACTGCATCCAATATTCCCTAGTGCAGTTTAATAAGAGTTCCATTGTGAAAGGTGACGTTTAAAAAATAA
The DNA here is from genome assembly GCA_026929865.2 of Hyperoplus lanceolatus. Lineage (NCBI taxonomy): Eukaryota > Metazoa > Chordata > Actinopteri > Uranoscopiformes > Ammodytidae > Hyperoplus > Hyperoplus lanceolatus. The sequence continues at coordinate 23,712,833 of CM049411.1, read as the reverse complement.
CAGAATTCAATAATTCATAAATCCATATTACACGTCATTAGTTATCCATAATTCAATGGGGCAGCCTCGTTTAAAACTATACAAAAGCCAATCATTTGAAAAGTACAGCCATTTACAATGTGAAAGGTGTGTGTGGCAAGTGAGTGAGTGAGAGAGGGAGTGTGTAAGAAGTGAAGATGAGCAGTGAACACACGTTAACACCATGAGTGATACGAGGTGCACCACGGAGGCCTTTAAAGGTGCAGTGTGTAATATGACATCATCAAGAAAGTTCTACAAAGTTCTAGAATGCAACACTCCCTGGATAACCACAACTCTTTCGAATAATAACAGAAGCTGCAGTGGCCTTCAAGGACAAGAACAATTCAAAATGTTAAACAATGCACCTGATGACATTCCAACTATGACACTTTCAAGATGGCGGCACTAGGCCTTGGTCCAAAATATGGACATATATGAGACCCTTTCTAAGGGAAAAAAAATAATTAAAACAAAACGTTTTCAGCCATTATGCACTAAATTAAATGTACTTATGGATATTATAATTACTTTCTACAAAATCTGCCAGGAAATAAAACCCAAAATTCTACACACTGCAGGTTTAAATACATCGTGGAATTAATTTATGTTATGTAGGCAGCAGGTTAAGCTGCAGCTCTGGTGTTACGGTGTCCGCGGGCTAGGGTCTTAATCTAGGAGTATTCAAAGTATTCAAGTATTTTCCCTGCAGTAGTCAGTCTGGCTGTACAGCCCATTTCCCTGGTTTTGCCGGAGATTCGACAGCCGGTCCAATCAGCGAACAGAGCGAGTGGCTGAGAACGATGACGTCGAAGTCGCGCTCCAGTTTCAGTTGTCAGAAGCCGGCTCATGACACACGTGACCACCAAACGTTATGCGATTGGTTGGCTAATCCAGAGTGGCACTGGGCAAATCCAATAGTTTTAAACTTTAACAGACACCCGCCTCCATGAGTGAACGTTTGCCAATTACAGCACTGCCAGACCTTCTGTACAAATGAAATGAAGTACGATGGTCTGGTAGCACCAGGCTAGCACACCTCTGCATTTGAGATCAAATATTTGATATAGCTTACCGCGTGGTTTCAACGTACGCCAGACGTCATTTAACTTTAATGTAATGTCTTCATAAGTTTTCTACGTGAACAAAACATATACAGGTGCATCTAAGAAAAGATCATTTATGTCATGGAAAAGTCCGATCAAAAGTGGAACTTTCACATATTCTAGATTCATTACTCAAAGTGAAATATTTCAGGCCTTTCTCTTTATTTTATTTGGACTATTATATTACAGTTTACAGCTCATGGAATACAACATCCAGTATCTCAAAATATTATTATATTGCACATAACTAATAAATAAAGAGGATTTATAATACAAAATTTCAACTTTCTGAAACCTATGTTCTAGATTGATTCCAATCTATATGTAATATATACAGTACAGTATGATTTTGTTTTCTGTTTTAATCAAATTACAGACAAAAATGAACTTTTCATTGATATTCAAATGTTTTGAGATGCAGCTGTATGTATATTTTTGGCTGTTTCAGTTGCCCATAAATTAGCCAACCGATTCCAAATAGATAGTATGTACACTCAACAAAAATATAAACGCAACACTTTTGTTTTTGCTCCCGTTTTTCATGAGATGTGCTAAAAGATCTAAAATTCATTCCAGATACACAATATTACCATTTCTCTCAAACATTGTTCACAAATCTGTCTAAATGTGTGATAGTGAGCACTTCTGCTTTGCTGAGATAATCCAACCCACCTCACAGGTGTGCCACATCAAGATGCTGATCTGACATCATGATTAGTGCACAGGTGTGCCTTAGACTGTCCACAAAAGAAGGCCACTCTGAAATGTGCATTTTTTTTGCTTTATTGGGGGTCTGGGGACTCAGAACCAGTCAGTATCTGGTTTGACCACCATTTGCCTCATGCAGTGCAACACATCTTCTTCGCATAGAGTTTATCAGATTGTCAATTGTGGCCTGTGGAATGTTGGTCCACTCCTCTTCAATGGCTGTCCGAAGTTGCTGGATATTAGTGGGAAGTGGTGCACGCTGTCGTATACGCCGGTCAAGCACATCCCAAACATGCTCAATGGGTGACATGTCCGGTGAGTATGCTGGCCATGCAAGAACTGGGACATTTTCAGCTTCCAAGAATTGTGTACAGATCCTTGCAACATGGGGCCGTGCATTATCTTGCTGAAACGTGAGGTGATGTTCATGGATGTATGGCACACAATGGGCCTCAGGATCTCATCACGGTATCTCTGTGCATTCAAAATGCCATCAATAAAATGCACCTGTGTTCTTCGTCCATAACAGATGCCTGCCCATACCATAACCCCACTACCACCATGGGCCACTCGATCCACAACATTTTTTTTTTTTTTTTTTTTTTTTTTTTTTTATTATTATTCTTCCGGACAATTACACACAATACATAATTTTCTCATTGCATATTCATACATATTACTTTGTGTTATCGTCCGAAGGGAAGCAGGAGAAGCCAAAGGCTTATCAGGTCCCGCCCCCACTGCCATAAGATTCAGATACACAGATACACAGCTACTACAGTTAGAACATTTTTTTTCTTTTTTTTAAGAAGATTCATTCTAATACACAGATAATTTTAGGTCTCTATTTTCCTCTCTGCCTGTGACAATGCAGATATGGCCTTGTCCATTTCTTCTCTAGTAGTCTAAACACATCTGCAAAAGTATTCAAAACAGTCAGTGTGTCTGCTGACCTCGGCTACAGTCTCATAACATGCAGTGTATTTACAAATTCTTCAGTCAGAGAAAGTCTTCCAATTTTGAATCGGGTGTTCTGAACACACAGCTGATAATTAACATTTATCTTTCATTTGAATTTCAATAGTCACACATTCCATTAGGTTATCAATAGCAGAGCACATTTTATTTACGATTTCAAACCTTATATTTTGACACAAACCAGTTTACATCCCTTTTGTTCAAAGTCCATGCTTTTGCCTTCTTTAATCCTCGTCCCTCCGGAATTGATCCAAATCCTCCTCCGTTTTGATTTGCACAATTTTGGCTTCTTCGGGTGTAGCTCCATTCATTTTGATTTTAGATTCTTCCATCTCTCGTCCAAGTTTGTTGGACCTGTCCACATTTTTTTAACCCTCTCGCTTGGTAGGCCAGATAAGCCTTTCTCTTGGTTAAATGTTCACTCATTCCAATTTGTTCACCTTTAAGCTTTTTGCCTTGACTGAGCAGATTTATCTTATGCTTTCTACTCACAAATTTCAGAATGACAGCAAGCTTTTTGGCGAATTTCCCCTTTGGGAGAAGAAAACAGGACTCCACGTTCTCTAGATCCAGATTAATGGCTTTGCTTCTCAGAAACATTGCCACTTGTTTTTCCACCGTTACATTCCCTGTATCGCCCTCTTCTTCTCCATTCCCGGCACCTGCATACGACCTTGGTTTAATATCCATTCCAGTTATTATCACATCTCTGTTTTTTGCTTGTTGTTCTTGATCATCAATTTTATCTCCAAGCTCTTTCAAGAGCTGATCTTTCTTCATATTGACGGCTTGAAGTTCCTTCAATTCGATCATCAGTGGCTTCAGACCAGCAGCAACTTTCTCTTTGATTTTTACATCAAAACGCCCAATCAATTCGTCCATAATCCCAGCCAGTTCAGCCTTCCGCAGTGCTCGCTCCGTCTCCCTCTCACTTTTTATTTCTCTCTTCAAATCTGCCAACATTCCTTTCTTCAAGTCTGCCAACTGTTTTTTCATTTCTTCCGCAAAAACTTTGTCTTCCTCCATTGCCTTATCAGTGGTTTTTTCTTTTTTGGACATCTCCAGAGAAATAGCTCTTCACCCTCAGCAAGCCGGAAGTGATCATGCAGCTTATCAACATTGACATCAGCAAAGCGCTCACCCACACGACGCTGTCTGCCCTGAACAATGTAAACCGAGATTCATCCGTGAAGAGAACACCTCTCCGTGCCAGACGCCATCGAATGTGAGCATTTGCCCACTCAAGTCTATTACGGCGACGAGCTGGAGTCAGGTCAAGACCCCGATGACGACGACGAGCATGCAGTTGAGCCTGACACGGTTTCTGACAGTTTGTGCAGAAATTGTTTGGTTATGCAAAACAATTGTTTCAGCAGCTGTCTCAGTGGCTGGTCTCAGACGATCTGGGAGGTGAACCTGCTGGATGTGGAGGTCCTGGGCTGGTGTGGTTACACGTGGTCTGCGGTTGTGAGGCCGGTTGGATGTACTGCCATATTCTCTGAAACGCCTTTGGAGACGGCTTATGGTGGAGAAATGAACATTCAATGCACGAGCAACAGATCTGGTTGACATTCCTACTGTCAGCATGCCAATTGCACGCTCCCTCAATGCTTGTGGCATCTCTGGCATTTTGCTGTGAGACAAAACTGCACATTTCAGAGTGGCCTTTTATTGTGGACAGTCGAAGGCACACCTGTGCACTAATTATGATGTCAGATCAGCATCATGATGTGGCACACCTGTGAGATGGGATGGATTATCTCAGCAAAGCAGAAGTGCTCACTATCACACATTTAGACAGATTTGTGAACAATGTTTGAGAGAAATGATAATATTGTGTATCTTCAATGAATTTTAGATCTTTAAGTCCATCTCATGAAAAATGGGAGCAAAAACAAAAGTGTTGCGTTTATATTTTTGTTGAGTGTATGTGTGTTTGTGTGCCAGAAACTGCAGCACATGCACATCACAGGCTTTCTTCCTTCCCAGTCGCTTTCTTTGCGGCCGGTTGCCTCCCTTTTCTCCTCGTGTCAGTCAAAATGCCGTGCTTATTAAGAGCGTCACCATATTCAGGAGCTGTCAAGCATTGACCAAGTATGGTAGATTGTGGGATGAAACTGGGAGGTGAAGTGGGAGGACACGGGGTGGAGATCGTCTGTGCACAATTCACCGCGGGTGGGTATTTATAAAGGGAAGATTGCGTGCAACTGTGCGCCGCACAGTTTTATAAATCTGAATATTTTTTTGCGCAGCACATTTTTGGCTTTGTGCGGACGCAATGTTTTAGGATGGTTTCTACGCACACCGTTATAAATGAGGCCGCTGGAGACTGGTCAAAATGTGTCAGAGCCGGTGAACTGAGATCAGCCCGGATGCTACATCCATTTTATATAGCCTACTACAAGGAGGTAAGTTGTTAAAAAATATGATTTTAAGGCCAGGATGCTAAAAAAGAAAGAAAAAGACATAGGCCTATTTTAGGCTACACACATCGTGGTGCCATGATGTAGGATATAGAAAAATAAAAAAAAATCAGAGTGTTAGGCCTATTGTGTTAATTATCCCAAAAAGCGGCAGCGACACATCACATTCTCGCTGAACCCCAGCCATATCACGGTTGCAGTCAATGGGACTCATCGCTAAACTCCTTGAGAGCACAGACACCGTAACACCAGGGGCCTCATTTATAAACTTTTGATTCACTATGTAGGAAAAATGTAGATTATAACAAATATTCGTTTATACAGTCCACTCTCCTATCCTTTTATAAATCACAATCAACTCTAAATGTCGCAGACTCCTCACACCCCCATATTTCCCATACATAGTCATCAACACGCCCAAATTAATATCATTTACTGAGTCATGAAGCGTAGGATCCCGACTGAAGGGAAATGGAAAATAGACTCCACACGGTGTGATCACTCGGTCACCCGAGTACCCGTTGGAGAAGTGCGACCAGGGAAAATATAGTTAGGTGCAGTTGAGGTAAACGTCAGAGTACTGTGATCTCTGACTTGCAGATCCGACATAAAGTGGAGCAAACAATCATATCCTCACACAACAGTGTTTTGCACGACGGGACACTGAGACCCCCATGAGATACAGATTCGGAGAATTCATCCGGGGCATCGGGGCGGAGGGTTAATAATAAACTTCAAGTCCCTTTCAAAACACAATTGCGACGTGCTTAAACTCAAAGAAAACACATAGATAAAACGGATAAAAGCCGTAAAAGATCACAGTAGCCTATGTATGTAAGTAGGCTTATCATTAGTGTATGAAAAGGTGCACTCCTGTCTGCCTGACTGAGGCATCGAGAACACGTCAGTGTAAATAATAGGCTGTATTCCACCTCAATATTATCAGAATTAATTCCACAGCATGCAGATAGGTTATTCTAACTGCAGAGCTTATTCGAACGCTATTTTGTTTTTATTTCACTCATATAGCCTATCTCCGTTTGTAGCTATCTAAGATCCTAATTCGTTTTGTTTTTGTTGGTATCACTCCATGGAATAATCCGTGGAGGCATTTGTTCATTAGTTGTAAGAATGGCTTCTTCCGTTTTGCAAAGGAACTCCCAATATATGATAGACCTACATGGCTTATAATAGGCCTATCTGGATTCATTTTACACAAACACATTCGTTCTCGCACTTCATACATGTGCCGACGGATTTCTCCTTTCTCCCTTTCTGTGCGTCCATGGGTCAGAGTTTCGTGGAGGACCGCACTCTCCCGTCAAGTTTGGTTTTTATAAATCCCAATATTTGCTTAGAAATTGGCGTGCGCCCTCTTCTGGGCGTACGCAACGTTTATAAATGAGGCCCCAGAGCCGCAGCCAAATCTGCTGCGTCACGTTTTGGCTGAACTCCGGTCTCATAATGGACAAATGTCAAAGATCATACTCACTTCACTCTCTGACACCGTTCACCCATATTCCAAAGCTGCAGCCAACCCAACTGCCTAACTTTGAAATTGAATTCCGCGGTGTATTTAAAGGCCTCCGTGGTGCACTTCGTCTCACTCATGGTGTTAACGTGTGTTCACTGCTCATCTTCACTTCTCACACACTCTCCCTCTCTCACTCACTTGCCAGGCACACTTTTCACATTGTAAATTGCTGTACTTTTCAAATTATTGTCTTTTTTATACGTCCGACGCTGTCCCATTGCATTATGGGTAGCAGGTACTGCGGTGAAATATGGATTTATGAATTATTATCATTGCATATCCATAAAATAGTCCCTTTTATCAGTTATTTGCTGATTGGTGAGGTGTCTGATGAGCCTAAACATATGTCTCCTATCCACAGCTGTCATTGCACTACTGTTTAGTTGTTTTGTCTGCTGGAAACATGAGCCATCAGAATGTTTGATCATTCTGTTATTTTTTAATTTCACCTCTCATCACACAGAATGGAACTCTCATGACAACTGCACAGCGGATTGGCTGCAGTACCATTTCCAGCCACAGCACAGAGTCAATGGGATGGTGGCGCTGTTTGGACATGTATGCTGCTGTCTATGGAGATAGCAATGCATGGCTATATATTGTGTATATAGAGAGAGGGTCCTTTCAAGTAATTTAAGAAATGTTTCCTGCACCACGAATCGATATTTTTTTTTTTTATCAGGGAGCATTATCTTGTAATACTTTCAGGAATGTCTGTTAGTTGTGGTGGGCCTTGATTGAGAACACATTTATCAGTGTCGTGTAAAAACTAGCTTTATTTTGCTGATCAAAATAATTTCATGACAGAAAGATCATCATGCAATGAGGTGGCATTTGTTTACTGATTTGTTTCCACTGTTGTCTAACAATGTTGCTACCATCAATTCAAGTACAGATTGTACAAAAGACTAAATAAATAAATACATTATTATAATGTATGAAAGATCTCTATTTGCACTCAGTTGCAACAAGTAGCCTAACTTATCTATAACTATAACTATGTCTCGGACAGCATTTGATTATTGGTTAGTAAAAGATAAAGTATGGGATTGGGAACCCACAGTATACAGGTGCATTTAAAAAAAACTGTAATATGATGGAAAAGTATTTTTTTTTTCTGTGATTTATTTCAGAAAGTGAAACGTTCATATATTCTACATTCATTATACATTAAAGGTTCAGTTAGTGATATGGAGCTTTTAGCTAACTTCCATTCAGTGACTGCAGTTAGCAGTCCCCTCCCTCGTCCCTACGTCACCACCACATGAACACACAGCCGTCATCAGATAGTGCCGCGATGGAGAGCAGCGAGTCATCGTTCACAGGCACAGAGACACACCTCTTTATAGCGCTCTGTCACCTGATTGGATAAAAACGAGCGGGATACTCAAAATGTTATCTGGCAATTACTGCAAAGCTGAATGACTGGGAGACCTGTGTTATGAACTGTGCATACTGTTTAAGTGAATGCTGTATGAACATAGAGAGATTTAACATTTATATTAACAAAAAACATTTTGATATCAATGAAAAGTATTTTTTCCTTCCATAATTTAATTCAAATATTGAAACTATTCTAGATTTATTACACATGAAGTGAAATTAATCTAGTATGGTCGATTTTTCTGGAATATAAATCCCTTTTTTAAATTGTTTTTATGAAATTTTCATTTATTTTTAATAATGGATTTTGAATAGGCCTATGTGGGTTTTATTTGCATTGAAGCACACAAAACAATGGCAGCGACACAATCTTACTGAACTCTAGTGCCGGGATGTTACAGTCAATAGGGCTCATATAGTGTTTAGCAACTAGCATTTTACGTAGCCTTAACTCTAGATTAAGTCCCTAGACCACAGACACCGTAACACCAGAGCTGCAGTTTAACCTGCCGCCTAAATATTTGAACAGTAATCCACGCTGTAGGCCTATTTAAAGGCCTCCGTGGTGCACCTCGTATCACTCATGGTGTTCACTGCTCATCTTCACTTTTCACACACTCTCCCTCTCTCACTCACTCACTTGCCACACACACACTTTTCACATTGTAAATGGCTGTACTTTTCAAATGATTGGCTTTTGTATAGTTTTAAACGAGGCTGCCCCATTGAATTATGGATAACTAATGACGTGTAATATGGATTTATGAATTATTGAATTCTGTTATTTTTTAAACGTCACCTTTCACAATGGAACTCTTATTAAACTGCACTAGGGAATATTGGGTGCAGTACCATTTTCCACCACAACATAGTCAACGGGATGGTGGCGCTGTTTTAACATGTAGGATGCGGTCTATGGAGCTCCTGTTTGTGGATGTCATGATGATTGTCATCAAGTCATTTCAGTAATGTGTGTATCCATCACTCCTACTGATGACCATTGAAATGGCACTATTCACACTCAGGAAGTTAAACATGACACATGTCAAACAATCACCAATCCTTAAAGTTATTTATATTCTTTTAAGCAAGATCCGACCACCTGAACTCCCGATCGGTCATGAAACTGCAATAATGTCATTGAAACACTGAAAGTAGCCTACAATGCGCACAACACATTGATACAAAAACAGAATTGGCTAAAATTACAGCTAGATTAGATCAGATTAGACAACTTTATTGATCCCAGGAAGGGTAATTAATTAGCAGTTTATATTTTCGTCTGATACTACAGCATGTAGGCCTATGTCTTGCTGAAAAGTTTAAATAAAGTTAGAAAAAAATATATGATCAGAAGCTCTCTTCTGATTGGCCCACTTTCCCAACGTGCTATCCAGCCAATCAGCGAGCAGTCCGTGAGCGTATATATTCACTGGAGCACTGTCTGCACGTTATCCTCTTCACTCGTTAGATTTCAGAAAGTACCTCAATCTCTAAAAATGTCTGGACGTGGAAAGGGTGCCGGTAAGGTCAGAGCAAAGGCAAAGACCCGCTCCTCTCGTGCTGGGCTCCAGTTCCCCGTGGGTCGTGTCCACAGGCTGCTGAGAAAAGGCAACTATGCTCACCGCGTCGGAGCCGGAGCTCCGGTGTACCTGGCGGCGGTGCTGGAGTACCTGACCGCTGAGATCCTGGAGCTGGCTGGTAACGCTGCCCGCGACAACAAGAAGAGCAGGATCATCCCCCGTCACCTGCAGTTGGCCGTCCGCAACGACGAGGAGCTCAACAAGCTGCTGGGCGGAGTGACCATCGCTCAGGGCGGCGTGCTGCCCAACATCCAGGCGGTGCTGCTGCCCAAGAAGACCGAGAAGGTCGCCAAGAAGTAAATACTAAGGCTGATTCACCTAAACACAAAGGCTCTTTTAAGAGCCACACACTTTAAACTAAAGATGAAACGCTCCACAATGTAACAATGTATCGGCACAGGTAAAGGGCAGGCTATAAACATACTGAAACAAAGTATCAAATATCCTGCTTCACTTCATGCAAACTAGTTTTGGAAGGCGGGTCATTTAACTTCACATCTATTTCTGATCAAATCTACTGGGGTTTTTATGGATTTCAGAAGTCTAGACTGACTACAATATCAATATTTACCCGAAAATAAACATTTTAAATAATACATTTTATAATTGGGGTTATTTATTACACAAAAGCTCTTTGTACTTCCTGATGAAGGCTAAATAAATAATAATAATAATACATTTTATTTAAAGGCACCTTTCAGGACACTGTACAATGAGACAAATACAGTACAATCAATTAAATTAAAAACAACAATGGGAAATGCATATGTTCACAGCCGTACCAAAGATACAATGATGATCACCACATTAACACATTACAATGTCTTATACGGGCTATCAGTGTTTATTAAATGTATTTGTTATTATTGTGAATTATTAACATTAAATTAATATTAGGCCCACTGCATCAATGAGAATTGGAGTCCTGGTACTGAACACATTGATTTGACTTCATGTTATGTTTATTCAACCCAGTCTCTTCAGTATGTGTACACATTGCACGGTTTTACACTTTCAAAATGCGTGCAGTACATACGCCAAATGCCAATTCCGCGTGCATATGATACGCACATCCCATCATTAACTTATGTACATTTTAAACTATGTAATGTTTTATCGATGATACAATTTCAAATAAATCAGATTTTTCTGTTGTTAAATCTCCCACAAGGATTTGAAAGAAAATGTCCTCATGAAATGTCTTCAGCAGCTCTGTGAAGGTTCTAAAGATCACTGTACAGGTCAGTCATAAAACCATTGAATACATTCTAACATATCACTAACATGTAACATTATTTTAATACTACACATGTCTTAATTCATCAGAAAAAGTTCAGTTTAACGAGCCAAACAACATACATACTGGTCTTGACACGAATAACTTAAACTAACCTTAAGAAATGCAGGACATGTCATTAAATCCCCAGAGAAAATACAGAGCAGAGTTCAACCCTCTGTTTCCTCAGAGGCAGCTAAAGGCCTGATGACAATGATCAACATTTATATAACATTTCAATATTAAATAAAGGTGTTTTGATATCAAAGCACATGAGGGACTTAAAATCCTGCCTGATTAAATTATATAATAATAGGGGACTAATCAAAATGAAGAATCCCTGACGAGAAAGGTTCACTTAAAAAAACAGCTGCTGAGTTTGGCTCCTCCCACCGCAGAGTCGCCCCTGTCCTCTCTCACGTCCGCAGAGAAGCTTTAAATACCGAGTCAGCCAGCTTTCAATTCATTCTTCTCTTTGGAGCCGAAAATCTGTTGACTCAAAAAAATGTCTGGTCGAGGAAAAGGAGGCAAAGGACTCGGGAAAGGAGGCGCTAAGCGTCACCGTAAAGTTCTCCGTGATAACATCCAGGGAATCACCAAACCCGCCATCCGCCGCCTGGCTCGCCGTGGCGGAGTGAAGCGAATCTCCGGTCTGATCTACGAGGAGACCCGCGGTGTGCTCAAGGTTTTCCTGGAGAATGTCATCCGTGACGCCGTCACCTACACCGAGCACGCCAAGAGGAAGACCGTCACCGCCATGGACGTGGTGTACGCTCTGAAGAGGCAGGGCCGCACTCTCTACGGCTTCGGAGGTTAAACAAGACCGATCATAAACAACAACCCAACGGCTCTTTTAAGAGCCACACACTACGTTTAAAGAGATTATTCCTAGAAATGTTAAATCGAAAGATTTCAAAATGCTTGTGCAGTAGCGTACTACTTTAAAATTGTCCTAGAATTAGGCCTAATTTATGTCTGCCATAAAAGTATATATAGCCTATATTATACACAACAAAATCTAGATTGTGCTAAACCAAATGTGAATGTGTCTATTTCTGCTACCCTGATCTTAAACAGACTTGCAGCAAGATGAGCATTTTATATACTTGCCCATCAATATGGTACACTACCCATTTCATCTGGTGAATCTTGAGCGTACACTGCCTGCTCTAAATGTACATGAAACATGGTCCATATCAGTGTTCTGTATAGGCCACTCTATAGAAAGATGTATTTAATGGAAATAGTCTTGCTTACATAAGGCAGTAATAAAGTTAAATAAAGTCTGTGAAAAACTGGAATTCCTATATTCTAACATGGATTAATTGCATTCTAACTGGGCGTGTCAGAAGTGAACATTTTCAAAGGAATATTCTCACAACTGAATAAACAAACTTTCCTCACAGGACAATGTGATCCCTGCAACACTGTTTGAAGCTAGAAATCTGTCCTGAAAAGTCACTGTTTTCAAAGTTGGTTTACAAACATATTCTAGTCATTCTACATTTGGTTCCAGGTTCCTCAAAATAATTTAGTTTTGATTTTTGATGATAGGCTCTGCACATGTAACCCCTCCCCCTTCTCTTAAACTGCATAGTGCACATTTAAAGTAATACATATTTCACTCATTCCAAATGTCTTTTAACGAGCCTCCTTTACACACAACCAATTCATATATATAAATTCATGATAAATCTTCAAAATGTGCTCATAGGGACGAGCACATCGTGTCTGCGCATGCTCAGTCTAGAACAACACAACAGCCAATCCTTTGCGAGGGATGACACATTCTAATTTACATCAGGCAGCATACAAATTCAGCCTTGCAACTACATTACAGCATTCTATTCAGCTGATCCTTCACTGATCCGAACATGCCTGGAGCAGAGACCGTCAAAGCGCCCAAGAAGGGCTCCAAGAAAGCCGTGTCTAAAGCCACCAAGACCGGCAAGAAGAGGCGCAAGTCCAGGAAAGAGAGCTACGCCATCTATGTGTACAAAGTCCTGAAGCAGGTCCACCCCGACACCGGCATCTCTTCCAAGGCGATGGGCATCATGAACTCCTTTGTGAGCGACATCTTTGAGCGTATCGCCGGCGAAGCTTCCCGCCTCGCTCACTACAACAAGCGCTCCACCATCACCTCCCGGGAGATCCAGACCGCCGTCCGCCTCCTGCTGCCCGGTGAGCTGGCCAAGCACGCCGTGTCTGAGGGAACCAAGGCTGTCACCAAGTACACCAGCTCCAAGTAAAACACCCCGACGTTATTCAACAAAACAAAGGCTCTTTTAAGAGCCACCCACTTCACCAAAGAGTTAGCACTTTCTCAAAGTTATGATAACTTCTAATAAGGAATCATTTTGTAAAGGCTTTCAAAGTGTACCAGCTGTTGTCCAACAATGCTAAATAATAGAGGCCTGACTACTTTTGCCCACTTTACAGTCCTATACAGTACAATTGAGTGTACTTTCTAGAATATTGTATGAAAAGGGAATGTCAGGTTAATCTGTCACTAGACACTACACATTGTGGTGCACTACAACAAACTGCACGTCATTTGATTACCTTTTTAAGGCTACAATGTATGAAATCACACTTTCCTAGTCTTTCAATAACGTCTGTCTGGTATTTTAACTAGTATGTAAATGCAACATCCATAGACAAGTGCAGTGTCAGTGTGGCTCACTGTTGAGACATTTTGAAATGTTCTATTACCAGTGACAAAGAACAGCTCAAAAACACATGTCCATTTTCACACACGATGAAAAAAAAAAAAAAAATGTGTGAAAAGTGTTTTGTATAGGACAGTTTTGCCATAGGATACGTTGCCCTTTAATACAACATATTTATCAATCAATCAGCCATTACAACATCAAAACATATCATACAGTATTTGACAAAGCCTAAATAACGTAAAACAATTACTTTTAACATATTTAATACAGAAATCAAAGTATTTTTTATATTGCATTAACTTCTGGGGATTGAGTTGAGCAAATCTACAGAGAGAACGCCTCCTACAAACTGGAGCTGATTAAAGGAATTAATTCAGTGCAGAATAAATAAAAATTAATTTACTGAAATGTCACATCAGATCATTATTATCTTAATGCGTTGTGTTGACAGTCTCTTCGTGTTAATTCTAACATTCGGTGGAAACACAAAGTATTACCCCAGCGGATCCATATTGTCAGGAGTCCGTCTGACGGCCCGAGTCACCGGCAGCTTCCGTGTGTTTACTTCCACCAGAAACAGCTCTGATTTAAACCCAAAGAGACTCGCCGCTACTGCCATTAAACTGTTCTTCGCTAGTCATATGTCCCCGCTAACTGGAAAACAAATGTAACATTAAATACACATCATGTTTAACCAGTTTAAGAGACGAAATGTGAAAGAAAGTCGCTGTGAGTTGCTCGAAGTGACGGTGTATTGGAGAGGTTTGAAGCTTCCTGGAGTTAAATAAACGCCTCCATGGCTTTAGAAATGAGCTCAGTTTGAAGAGAAAGGGGTTTTCTCTCTGCTAGAATAACATTTATGGTGTAAAACCTTTCTCTCATATGAGTTTTATCCCTAAAATGTGGAGGAGAAAACACAAAGTGTCGGCAGCAGAGCGGCTGTGTGCTTGACTGTATAAATCCCGCCTCGTGCGCTCAGTTCAGAATAGTTCAGACGAACAAACACATTCAACAGGAAAGATGGCAGAGGAAGAAGCTCCAGCAGTTGCCCCGGCGAAAGCCCCGGCTAAGGCCGAAAAGAAGAACGCTGCTCCCCGCCCCAAGAAGGAAGGACCGAAGCAGATCATCAGCGCCATGGCCGCGTCCAAGGAGCGCAAGGGAGTGTCTCTGTCTGCGGTCAAAAATTTAATTTTGACTTTTTTTGCCCTTAAGGCCAGGACACACCGGCCCGATAATCGCCGTCGTAGAGTTTCGAGGGGACGGAGACACGAATCTGTTTGGTGTGTGCCGTGAATTCGGTCATAGTTGATGTCGTCGGGCTTCTTTTGAGCCGATTGAACATGTTCAATCGGCGGCGGACAGTCTTTCAGTTTGAGCAATTTGATTTGTGGAGGGCTAGCGAATCAGTGAAGCCCAGAAGTGAGGCGGGTAGCACAAACAGCTAACAACAGTCTTAATGTGTTTGTTTGTTTCGTTCAGCGAGTACTCACATGCATCAACCATTGTTGACTGCTCGACACCATGCTCGACACTCTTTGCTAAAAATGGTGCTCTTTATGGTCCATAAATATAAATACGTATTTCTATCTATGTTTATGGTCTAGAGAGCCGTCCCATCATTTCCGGCTTCCGTATTTTTTCGGGCCACAATACAGATTAGCGCCGCCTGCTGTTATGGAGATATTACGTCCCGCGCAAGCGCAGAGCGTACGGGAAGGCAACAGTCGGTTTGGTGTGTTCTTTGCACTTTTTCGGCCGCGACGGGAAGACTGGAGCTCCCTGAATCGGCAGTCACCTTTTTCGGGTAGTCGGACTGGTGTGTCCTGGCCTTTATACCTGCATAAAAGGGAAACAAACAGACGGGCATATCCAGACTTGTGAGGTCAATTCAGTATAGAGTTGGTGACTTGCAGAGTGCACATATCCTATTTGCAGCATTCAAAAATGAGGAGATATACATTGAGCCAAGTTCTGGATCATGTTTTTGGTGAATATGGCCACCTGATACTAAAAATAAGAGGTGTCAGGTCTGCCGAAGCACTAAGGACAGAAAGATAAACGTATTGTGCTTTACCTGCAAGAAACATCTCTGCAAAGAACACTAAAAGTGTTGCTTTTTGTCACACATCTGTACACACACACATACACATGCACACAGAGACTTTTACTCTGTTTGTTTTATAGTTTTGGAACTAGTCATTGATTTCGATTGGTTTGATTTGGTGATTGGTTGTTGTTTATTTGACCTTACAAATCTATATTTTGTGTTGTGACTTGTTCTGGTTTTCATTGTGTGTTTGTATAATACTGAAATAAAAGTTGTTTTGCTCTTTCCTGTTCTTGGTGTCGTCAGACTGGGGGTGTGGCCTCAGGGTGATGATGACGCAGGTCATGTTGTCACATCCTGTCCCGTCTCCAGTTGTGTCGGGGGCCAAACAGCTGGCAGGGAGGATATATTGGATTTGAAATGAAAGATGCAGGTACATATTTAACATATTGTATATGTAGTCTTTTATTTACTCTATCGTATATTATGGTTGTTTTTTCTGGAACATTGGTTTTATTATTTTATTGTTTTGACTCGTTGTATTTTATGTGTTTATCAGTTTTATTTTTGTTCAATGCATTATACTTTTTAGGTGCTTGTGTTGTTTTCATTGTGTGCATGTAAAGACATTTGAACTGCATTTTATGTATGAAGGGTGTTATACCAATAAAGCTTATTGTTTATTTTCACAGTGTTTGAAAGTAAACTAAGGCTCCACACTAGATCGCATAATGACTACACAAAGTGTGTTATCAGCTACTGATTTGAACTATGATTTCAAAGTCTCAAGAACATCTTTGTCCAATTTCCAACCATCAAATTATTTATTTATTTTTGGTTGTGAGAGAATCACTCAACAAAACATGAATGTTTTCCTTTGTTCAACAATTATAAACTTTCAAAACCTAGTGAAGACACCAACCTGCTTAATACCACAGATTAAGGCTTTTTTTCTGGATGAAATAATGATTGATGGTTAGTCAGCTCAGAAAGTAAAAAGCAAACTAGGACACACGGAGGTTGTGTATTGTGTAACAACTGATAATCGCACTACTCTAACTGGACGAAGGATTAGAATAAGGGCTAAGGCGAAGTGATGTAATTGATTATACACATATGTTGATATATGTAACGTCAATTACATAATTTGCAAAAAAAAAAAGGATGGTAGGCCATTAACAAGCCTGATCATACATTTTCAATGACGTGCTGGTCACACACATCTGCCGCCTGTTGGCAGAGTTGCCTCGTTTAAGAAATGAAATGGCTCAAACACACATTGCAGACTATTGTTACAGTCTGTGAGTGTTTTGACTATCACTAAATCCTAGCTATTTCCCTCACTACACACCAATGGGAAAATATGACTCCATTGTTAGGCCAAGTAGCCTATAACAGTAAAAGTACTGATTCTGTGTTGCTATCACATACAGTACAATGAGTATTGTATGTTTAATATAACACAGCAGTGATAAAGAAATTACACAATTTTGGTATTTATTTTTAAATATGCCACTACGCCAGAACGCTGCTGAGCTTTCTAACAGCATCCTACAGATGCAGAGCAGACTTTGTTTGTCATTATGTTTAATTTAAAGAGAAGATGATTGAATAAAATATAAATGATAAGTTTTAAAAGATTATATTGGGTAAATCTGTTATATTAATCAAGTAATAACAATTTTTTTAGAGTAATCGATTCATACTTATTTCTAGAGCAGCGTCAGATTCAGACATCAAATTCCATAAACTCCACAATACAGAATTATAATTATTGACAGAATCAGCCATACCAATAGCTCTGGAGAGGTTGAGTCCACCGTTGACCCGTCCATCCATGGTCACTTTCCCCCCGGCGTTTTTAATGCGAGCCAGCTCCACCTCATCCTTTGGCTTGTGGTCGTACGACATGTCCACAGCTTTGCCTACAGCAACACAGGGCGGGGAGCGTTTAGCTTTCATACAAAATAACTGCAGTTTTATACCAAAAGATCTGCCACCACGCATTTCACTGGCAACCATGCACTTGTTTTGGTTGATTATTGCCCAGTAACATGGCAACTTTAACTGAGGGAAATAGGTGCCCAAATAGTATGGACCTACCACGTTCAGACACCACACAGCGAGAGTCTCCAGCATTGGCCACGATCGGCTGCTTTCCTTGGATCAGAGCCACGACAGCCGTGGTGCCGCTGTCTGAGCCGGGCTGTGAATACAACGGTCAAAAAACACCCATGAAGTTTTACACCAACAACAAAAGAAACAACCCCTCTCCAGCACACTGCAGGTGTTTAGTTAATAGGTTCAGAGCTGGTAATGTCTCATTTCCACTGAGCGGTCCTATCAGGTTTGCCATCGTCCAGCACGCCAGTCAAAAGTTGGGAAAGAGACCAAAATAAGCGAATGGTGCTGGACCCGTTTTGGTGGGTAAACCTTGTGGCCACTAAAGTCTCCTTTTATGGCTTAATTTATAAGTTCAAAAAAGAAGATGTCGTGCACATCCATGGATAGTTGCTGGTGCTGAACAAAAATAAAAAGTCAAAAAGGAAGAAAGTATAGTCCATACAACAGCTAAATGCTGTACTAACTCTAGCTACTTTAATGTGCAAAAGCTCACACAACGTTTCGGGCGACAATTTGGCCTTCCTCCCCAGGTGGCCAAACTTCTCATTCACAACTGAGGAATATTTGAGCCACATTTGCCTGCAGTCTGAATGTAAACTTATCACTTTAAAAAAAAACGTCTCTAACACTTCGCTAACTCACTGTGATTTATGTCAACTTTGATAATAGAAAAGGAGATTTGTAGAGACCTCCTCCTTGCCGTCCATTCCAGGTAGACACATCTCCTCGTCCCCTTCTTCATCCTCGGAGTCTTCCTCAGTGTCCTCCTCTTCCTCCAGCTCACTGCTGTCCCCCTCTTCCTCCTCACTGCCATCCTCTTCGTCACTGCCCTCCTCCTCCTCTCCCTCCTCAGACTCCTCGCTGTCGTCAAAGAACCTGGACTTGGCGTCTCCTGCTGCAGCCTTAGAGGGCAGAGAGGATCAGGAGAGGCCGGCGTCTCCCTCTGTCTTACCGGCTTTCTCTTCTCCGTTGGAGCATCCCGACTCCCCACAGTCAGCTGCTGAAGAGGAGGAAGCCGGCGTCAATTTTGTGCTACCTTTTGTGAATTAATTTCTACGCACTTACAGAAAAAATAAATATTCTAAAATACATGTACCATATTTGAAATTTAATTTTGTCAGCTGGCAGACCATTGTTTATATGGGTGTGGTCTATCTTCCCACAGCCCGATGGTCCGAAATGTTCTCAGTAATCGAAATATATAATAGAGAAAATTAGGTTCGTATAACGGCTCAAATCAAATCAACAGTGCTCACACAAATAATTTACAACTGGTTTATTGTCTGATCATGCTGCCTTTGCTTTACTCTATGTATGTATATACAGTGTCGTGCGAAAGTTTGTGAACCCCTTGAGCCTTTTGGAATTTTATTTATGTTAACCATTATTAATTCATTTTTTTCAATACCAGTATTTTTTATATGAAATAACAGATGTTTGTTTATCAATTCAACATTTTTCTTTTCCAGAAATCAATTGTTCAAACAGATAAAACAAATTATTTGACAAATGTTGTATGTGCAAAAGTTAGTGAACCCTGAGCTGCATTGCTTAAATCGAGCAAGGTAAACACAATCAGGTGGGCCAAACTGATTGATGAAATAGACCAATGTAGTGAGAGATCTTTAGGGAAGAAATTGGGCGCCACTAGATAAAACAAAGATAAAACCAGGTCAGTTTAGGCTCACCAAACTGAACCCATACAAGTCAGACATGCTCAAAGGGGAAACAATCTCAGAGGATCTCAGGAATAGAGTTTTGATGCTGCACATTTGTCTGGGGACAGCTATACATTCGTATAAAAAAGTTTGAGCTCCATCGGCCCACCGTGAGGCAAATCATCTACAAATGGAGAGCTTTAAGAGTGTCTTAACATCTGCCTAGAAGTGGACTTCCTTCAAAAATATCTTCCAGCACCACAAGAAAAGGGATTTTTCAGGTAAAAGCCAACCCAAACATTACATCTGGAGATTTGCAGACCATTTGCCATCACCATTCTTCACTTGGGAGAAGGTTCTGTTGGTGGTAGGCAGAGTTGCGTTTTTGCCCAAACATGGCGGTTTTGGTTATGACCAAACAGATCAATTTTGGACTAATCTGTCCACAGAATAAGACTTCAGGTATCTCCAGGTGCTCTCTGGCAAAGCTGTGACAAGCAGTTTTGTTCTTTTTTGAGAGCAGAGGCTTCTTCAGCAACCCTCCCTTGAAAGCCATGTTGACTGAGTTTTCTTCTTATTGTGGAACCATGCACATCTGTCCCAGATGTTGCAAGAGAGGTCTGCAAATCACTAGATGTAATGTTTGGGTTAGCTTTTAACTAAAAAAATACTTTTCTTGTGGCGCTTGAAGATATTTTTGAAGGAAGTCCACTTCTTGGCAGATGTTCAGTCACTCTTGTAGATGATTTGCCTCACGGTGGACCGATGGAGCTCAAACTTTTTTTGAATTAATTTATAGCTGTCCCCAGACAAATGTGCAGCATCACAACTCTATTCCTGAGATCTTCTGAGATTTTTTTCCCTTTTAGCATGTCTGACCTGTATGGGTTCAGTTTGGTGGGCCTAAGCTGACCTGGTTTTATCCGTGTTTTAGCTAGTGGCGCCCAATTTCTTCCCTAAAGATCTCTCATTACATTGGTCTATTTCATCAATCAATTTGGCCCACCTGATTGTGTTTACCTGGCTCGATTTAAGCAATGCAGCTCAGGGTTCACAAACTTTTGCACATACAACAGTTGTCAAATAATTTGTTTTATCTATTTTAACAATTGATTTCTGGAAAAGAAAAATGTTGAATTGATAAACAAACATCTGTTATTTCATATAAAAAATACTGGTATTGAAATTTTTTTATTAATAACGGTTAACATAAATACAATTCCAAAAGGCTCAATGGGTTCACAAACTTTCGCACGACACTGTATATATATATTTGATATATATATTTGACTATCATTATATTGCTGCTCTGTACTCCATTGTATACTGCATTTTTATTCTTTAAACTTTCAGTTTCTCCCACAAGTTTTTGTCTTGTTTAGTTTTTTTGTTGTTTTTAAAAAGCCTCCTGTGGACTGGTGTCCCCTTCCTTAACCCCTGAAACACACATCCAGAGCCGGCCCGTGGCATAAGCGAACTAAGCGGTCGCTTAGGTCCCCCGACCACCAGGGGGGCCCCCTCCAAGAAAAATAAAAACATTTTTTTTTAGTTTGTGTGTTTGATATTAACATCATATTATGCAAATGTTGGTTATCATACAAAAAACGTAATAAAATGTTTTGGTCTAGATAATTAAAAGCCTAAAAATGTTATCAGTTCATCTGGGAGGTAATCCGAAATGATCTGATCATGTCACATTCACATCCATGCACAGTGTGTATTGAGTTTATTTAAAAACAATTGGAAATGGGGCTGCCCTCAGTTGCCCATGCACTTTGTATAGACTATAGCCTATTTCAGCATCATCTGTGGAAAAAAAAGATACAGTAGCTGGACAACAGAGTTCTTCTGCTTCGTTCCTCTCACTGCATTTAAATGCATTCATTATATTACAGAGAAATATGTCCCATAAAAGAAAAAGAGCTCCAAGCCCAACCCAGAGGAACCTCCATATTTTTTTATTTTATATTAATATTTTTATGGAAAATCCATGTGTCCTTCTTCAATAGCTTCTAATTCATCTGACCCAGTGTCTCCAAATTATTTTATTTAGCCTCTTAATTTTCCTCTCAAAGTGCACCAGATTCATGAATTTCACTTTAAAAAGGTTTAAAAAATCTCCCGCGGTGGCAAACCCCCGGGCACCCCTAGGAGGGTCAGGAACTCGGCTGTCTAATATTTTCACACAGCTGCACAGTGCAGGCACTAGTGGAAAACACTGGGTGTGTGAATGATATTTAACAAAGATCTATAGTTTCAGCAGCGCTAACATTGGAAAGGGGCCCCCAATCATATTTTGCCTAGGGCCGGCTCTGCACACTGCACTTGTCTATGGATGTTGCATTTACATACTAGTTAAAATACCAGACAGACGTTATTGAAAGACTAGGAAAGTGTGATTTTTCATACATTGCAGCCTTAAAAAGGTAATCAAATGACGTGCAGTTTGTTGTAGTGCACCACAATGTGTAGTGTCTAGTGACAGATTAACCTGACATTCCCTTTTCATACAATATTCTAGAAAGTACACTCAATTGTACTGTATAGGACAGTAGAGTGGGCAAAAGTAGTCAGGCCTCTATTATTTAGTATTGTTGGACAACAGCTGGTACACTTTGAAAGCCTTTACAAAATGATTCCTTATTAGAAGTTATCATAACTTTGAGAAAGTGCTAACTCTTTGGTGAAGTGGGTGGCTCTTAAAAGAGCCTTTGTTTTGTTGAATAACGTCGGGGTGTTTTACTTGGAGCTGGTGTACTTGGTGACAGCCTTGGTTCCCTCAGACACGGCGTGCTTGGCCAGCTCACCGGGCAGCAGGAGGCGGACGGCGGTCTGGATCTCCCGGGAGGTGATGGTGGAGCGCTTGTTGTAGTGAGCGAGGCGGGAAGCTTCGCCGGCGATACGCTCAAAGATGTCGCTCACAAAGGAGTTCATGATGCCCATCGCCTTGGAAGAGATGCCGGTGTCGGGGTGGACCTGCTTCAGGACTTTGTACACATAGATGGCGTAGCTCTCTTTCCTGGACTTGCGCCTCTTCTTGCCGGTCTTGGTGGCTTTAGACACGGCTTTCTTGGAGCCCTTCTTGGGCGCTTTGACGGTCTCTGCTCCAGGCATGTTCGGATCAGTGAAGGATCAGCTGAATAGAATGCTGTAATGTAGTTGCAAGGCTGAATTTGTATGCTGCCTGATGTAAATTAGAATGTGTCATCCCTCGCAAAGGATTGGCTGTTGTGTTGTTCTAGACTGAACATGCGCAGACACGATGTGCTCGTCCCTATGAGCACATTTTGAAGATTTATCATGAATTTATATATATGAATTGGTTGTGTGTAAAGGAGGCTCGTTAAAAGACATGTGGAATGAGTGAAATATGCATTACTTTAAATGTGCACTATGCAGTTTAAGAGAAGGGGGAGGGGTTACATGTGCAGAGCCTATCATCAAAAATCAAAACTAAATTATTTTGAGGAACCTGGAACCAAATGTAGAATGACTAGAATATGTTTGTAAACCAACTTTGAAAACAGTGACTTTTCAGGACAGATTTCTAGCTTCAAACAGTGTTGCAGGGATCACATTGTCCTGTGAGGAAAGTTTGTTTATTCACTTGTGAGAATATTCCTTTGAAAATGTTCACTTCTGACACGCCCAGTTAGAATGCAATTAATCCATGTTAGAATATAGGAATTCCAGTTTTTCACAGACTTTATTTAACTTTATTACTGCCTTATGTAAGCAAGACTATTTCCATTAAATACATCTTTCTATAGAGTGGCCTATACAGAACACTGATATGGACCATGTTTCATGTACATTTAGAGCAGGCAGTGTACGCTCAAGATTCACCAGATGAAATGGGTAGTGTACCATATTGATGGGCAAGTATATAAAATGCTCATCTTGCTGCAAGTCTGTTTAAGATCAGGGTAGCAGAAATAGACACATTCACATTTGGTTTAGCACAATCTAGATTTTGTTGTGTATAATATAGGCTATATATACTTCTATGGCAGACATAAATTAGGCCTAATTCTAGGACAATTTTAAAGTAGTACGCTACTGCACAAGCATTTTGAAATCTTTCGATTTAACATTTCTAGGAATAATCTCTTTAAACGTAGTGTGTGGCTCTTAAAAGAGCCGTTGGGTTGTTGTTTATGATCGGTCTTGTTTAACCTCCGAAGCCGTAGAGAGTGCGGCCCTGCCTCTTCAGAGCGTACACCACGTCCATGGCTGTGACAGTCTTCCTCTTGGCGTGCTCGGTGTAGGTGACGGCGTCACGGATGACGTTCTCCAGGAACACCTTGAGCACACCGCGGGTCTCCTCGTAGATCAGACCGGAGATTCGCTTCACTCCGCCACGGCGAGCCAGACGGCGGATGGCGGGTTTGGTGATTCCCTGGATGTTATCACGGAGAACTTTACGGTGACGCTTGGCGCCTCCTTTCCCGAGTCCTTTGCCTCCCTTTCCTCGTCCAGACATTTTCGACTTTTTAGATTATCAGCTCCAAAGAGAAGAATGAGTTGAGAGCTGCCTGCCTCGGTGTTTAAAGCTTCTCTGCGGACGTGAGAGAGGACAGGAGGCGGTGGGAGGAGCCAAACTCAGCAGCTGTTTTTTTAAGTGAACCTTTCTCGTCAGGGATCTTTCATTTTGATTAGTCCCCTTATTATTATATAATTTAATCAGGCAGGATTTTAAGTCCCTCATGTGCTTTGATATCAAAACACCTTTATTTAATATTGAAATGTTATTTAAATGTTGATCATTCTCATCAGGCCTTTAGCTGCCTCTGAGGAAACAGAGGGTTGAACTCTGCTCTGTATTTTATCTGGGGATTTAATGACATGTCCTGCATTTCTTAAGGTTAGTTTAAGTTATTTGTGTCAAAACCAGTATGTATGTTGTTTGGCTCGTTAAACTGAACTGTTTCTGATGAATTAAGGCATGTGTTGTATTAAAATAATGTGACATGTTAGTGATATGTTAGAATGTATTCAATGGATGCATGACTGACCTGTACAGTGATCTTTAGAACCTTCACAGAGCTGCTGAAGACATTTTTCAATGACCTCCTCACCTCTGCCGATGCTGGTTCCCTCAACTTCCTCATCCTCCTTGACCTGAGTGCAGCCTTCGATACTGTTAACCACACCATCCTGCTCACCAGACTCAGCAACCTCGGTATCGAAGGTACTTCACTCAGCTGGCTTCATTCTTATCTTTCTGACAGATCTAACTTCATCTCCCTCCATAACCACACATCTGCCACAGTCACCGTCACACAAGGTGTTCCCCAAGGTTCTGTACTCGGCCCCCTCCTCTTCATCATTTACCTCCTCCCCCTTGGTCAGTTACTTCGCCATTTCTCAATGGACTTCCACTGCTATGCTGATGACACCCAAATTTACCTCAGTACCAAATCCCCCCACAACCCCCCCATCTCCCACATTGAATCCTGCCTGTCTTCCCTTACACTCTGGATGAAAAATAACTTCCTCAAACTCAACAGCAACAAAACTGAACTCCTCCTAATTGGCTCCAAATCCACCCTCAGCAAATGTACAACCCCCCCCCACACTCACTATTGATGGCACCATGGTCTCCCCCTCCCCCCAGGCCCGCAATCTTGGCGTAATTTTTGATCCCACCCTCTCCCTTGAACCCCACATCCGTCACACTGTCAAAACCTCCTTCTATCACCTCCGTAATATTGCAAAGATTAGATCCTCCCTCACACCCCATGCTGCTGAAAGACTCATCCATGCCTTCATCTCCTCCCGCCTTGACTATTGTAATTCACTCCTCGCCGGCATCAGCACCACCTCCATCAACAGACTCCAACGTGTCCAGAATGCAGCTGCCCGTCTCCTCACTCACACCAACTCGTGGAACCACATCACCCCAGTCCTCAAAAAGCTCCACTGGCTCCCCATTTCTTTCCGGATCAATTACAAACTCCTGGTCCTCAGCTACAAAGCCCTCAACCATCTGGCCCCCCCATATCTCACTGACCTTCTCTCCCCCTATCAACCCCCTCGGGCCCTCAGATCCTCCTCAGCCAGTCTCCTCTCCACCCACACATCTAAACTCTGCAGCTTTGGTGACAGAGCTTTCTCCAGGGCAGCTCCCAGGCTCTGGAACAGCCTCCCCCAACATATCCGTGACTCTGAGTCCCTCACCATCTTCCAGTCCAAACTCAAGACCCATCTCTTCTCCTCTGCCTACCCCTAGTTCACCCACCAACCCAACTCTACATGACATTTTTGTTTGTTTATTGTTTTGTTTTTTTAAAGCGCTCTGAGTGAGAGAAGAGCGCTATATAAATAAAATTTATTATTATATTATTATTATTATTTCATGAGGACATTTTCTTTCAAATCCTTGTGGGACATTTAACAACAGAAAAATCAGATTTATTTGAAATTGTATCATCGATAAAACATTACATAGTTTAAAATGTACATACGTTAATGATGGGATGTGCGTATCATATGCACGCGGAATTGGCATTTGGCGTATGTACTGCACGCATTTTGAAAGTGTAAAACCGTGCAATGTGTACACATATTGAAGAGACTGGGTTGAATAAACATAACATGAAGTCAAATCAATGTGTTCAGTACCAGGACTCCAATTCTCATTGATACAGTGGGCCTAATAATAATTTAATGTTAATAATTCACAATAATAACAAATACATTTAATAAACACTGATAGCCCGTATAAGACATTGTAATGTGTTAATGTGGTGATCATCATTGTATCTTTGGTACGGCTGTGAACATATGCATTTCCCATTGTTGTTTTTAATTTAATTGATTGTACTGTATTTGTCTCATTGTACGGTGTCCTTGAGTGTCATGAAAGGTGCCTTTAAATAAAATGTATTATTATTATTATTATTTAGCCTTCATCAGGAAGTACAAAGAGCTTTTGTGTAATAAATAACCCCAATTATAAAATGTACTATTTAAAATATTTATTTTCGGGTAAATATTGATATTGTAGTCAGTCTAGACTTCTGAAATCCATAAAAACCCCAGTAGATTTGATTAGAAATAGATGTGAAGTTAAATGACCCACCTTCCAAAACCAGTTTGCATGAAGTGAAGCAGGATATTTGATACTTTGTTTCAGTATGTTTATAGCCTGCCCTTAACCTGTGCTGACATATTGTTACATTGTGGAGCGTTTCATCTTTAGTTTGAAGTGTGTGGCTCTTAAAAGAGCCTTTGTGTTTAGGTGAATCAGCCTTGGTATTTACTTCTTGGCGACCTTCTCGGTCTTCTTGGGCAGCAGTACCGCCTGGATGTTGGGCAGCACGCCGCCCTGAGCGATGGTCACTCCGCCCAGCAGCTTGTTGAGCTCCTCGTCGTTGCGGACGGCCAGCTGCAGGTGACGGGGGATGATCCTGCTCTTCTTGTTGTCGCGGGCAGCGTTACCAGCCAGCTCCAGGATCTCAGCGGTCAGGTACTCCAGCACCGCCGCCAGATACACCGGAGCTCCGGCTCCGACGCGGTGAGCATAATTGCCTTTTCTCAGCAGCCTGTGGACACGACCCACGGGGAACTGGAGCCCAGCACGAGAGGAGCGGGTCTTTGCCTTTGCTCTGACCTTACCGGCACCCTTTCCACGTCCAGACATTTTTTTTTTTTTTTTTAGAGATTGAGGTACTTTCTGAAATCTAACGAGAGAAGAGGATAACGTGCAGACAGTGCTCCACCCTGCGTTCCAATACCCGTTCAACAGGCCCTCGTTCACTTGCCCTATGCACTTGCCCTCGGGGAATCCCCTCCGCCATCTTAAGTGTCGTTCCAATTGTCTGGAAACTGAAGTGAACTTCGTGAGATAGACCCTCGGAGGGCTGAGTGATCAAGTGAACATCCATGGTCACTTCGAGGTGGATATCACCCACAGAGCATTGCAGTTCGTCTTCTTCTTCTTCTCCTTTTATTTTCCGGTAGACTGTATGCTTTTAGGGACATCGCGGCCACCCGTAGGACAAATATATATATAAATATATTCCAAAACGACTCAAGGAACAATCCAGTGAATGTATTGCAGTTTACACATTGCTGCTATAACCAATGGCTGCCAATTAGAGGACTATTTAAAACAAATGTTTTTAGTTGAAACTAACATAAATAAGAAAATATGTCGGAGCAAACAATTTACATGTGTAAGTAACAATATCTTGATAATCTGAGTTACCGTGTCGAAATTCAATGTTTGTTATGCTATGGAAATGGCTTTCTGCAACATAGGCTACCTTAGCAGAATGTTATAATTCTGTATCATTTGCATTCAGATTTATGTAACCGACGGTCCATTGCGACTACAAGGGCAAGTGCGAGTGCGTTCCATTTAAATCCCCCGCTCCTCCCCGCCCAGTCTCCCTCCACACTCCAAGTTCCCTCCGTGCAACGTATGCTGTTACGTCATACCAAGGGCTGAGGGGAGGTGAACGAGGGGAAGTGCAACTACTAATGGAACGCAGGGCCAGTGAATATATACGCTCACGGACTGCTCGCTGATTGGCTTGATAGCACGTTGGGAAAGTTGGCCAATCAGAAGAGAGCTTCTGATCATATATTTTTTTCTAACTTTATTTAAACTTTTCAGCAGAGGTGGAAAGAGTACAAAAATATTCTACTCAAGTAAAAGTATGATTACTTGGATGAAATTTTACTTAAGTAAAAGTAAAAGTACTGGTCTAAAAATCTACTGAAGTAAAAGTGAAAAAGTAGCTGATTTAAAATGTACTTAAAGTACAAGTTACTAGTTACTTTTTAACAGCGGGAGGGGGTGGGGGTCTCTTCTGTGTAGGGCATTATATACATAGACAAGGGGATATAAATCTCAAACTAGTTTTGTTTAATTAATACAACACTTACAAATGAAAGTGCACAAATTAAATAAATCATGTCACCACACATGTATGGATGTATACTGTGTCATTATACTTTAGATAAGCAAATACACTCAACAAAAATATAAACTCAACACTTTTGTTTTTGCTCCCATTTTTCATGAGATGGACTTAAAGATCTAAAATTCATTCCAGATACACAATTGTACCATTTCTCTCAAATATTGTTCACAAATCTGTCTAAATGACCTAAACAGACTGCAGCTGCAGTTCTAATAATGTAATTGTGTACAATTGATCTAAACCATGGAAATTGCAAGGTTAGGCTGCTCGATTTTGACAAAAATCATAATCATGATTATTTTGATTGACATTGTGTAATCACAATTATAAGACAATTATTAATTGATTTAAGATCTGCAACATGCACTTATGTAACATTTGAAACCATGACTTTTGACTTTAAACATATCCTAATTGAACTGAAAACAAGGAAAATGCAAATAGGTAATAATATAATAAGTAAAACATATTTTTTACAATCAAATAAAATAAGTGTCAAAATCAAAATAAACCGTTGCAAATGTTGTTGATAGGACACGTCTTTTGCTAGCAGGAATGTGAGGGCATATTTAATGTATATCTCATGGAGCTGGCTGGATAAGCAAGTTGCATTGTAGGTTACAGTGTTCTTAATTGATGCCTGTAGTGGTGGCAAGAGTCAAGGAGCTTTAAACTTCCTGTGTTTTTTATTCCTTTATTGCTTAGTCATAGACCACTTGGATTCGACCTAAAGTGAGTAAACTAATTGGTCGTGATGTTTTGAGGTGCAGCTGGGTCGCATATGACTTTTTTTCTCTCTCTCACGGTCGCGCATGTCATCTGACTCGCGTGTCCGCGCATAACATATCTTGCACATTGTTTTAGTCTATTATTTTTACCTTTCTTCTCGAGCAAAGGCTGACTTTCTGCCGTCTTCTGGACGTTTTTCAAAGCTCCCGGCAACACGCACCGTCTCCATCCTCTGCACTGTTAAACTGAAAGCTAGGTGAGGGAGGGGCCGATCGCATGGCTGGATGAAAGGTTTGCTGCATTTAAAAGCCTTCACGTCTTCACGTGCGGTATAATGACAGTTTAACTTGGATTATTTTGTTTTAATTATGGAGGGAAGCAATGTTTGTTGTGATCATTTAGTCGCAATGATCCTGTCGATCATTCTCTGTGTTAGTTTCCGGTATTGTGCCGTAAAAATAAAAGCACCCCGCGATATTTCTTTTATTTTCTCTCGTTTCCCTATCTATTTTTTTACTCAGTAACGCAGGTGATATAAATTGTAGTTAAGTACAATACTTCAAAATAAACATACTCAAAGTAAAAGTAAAAGTATAGGTTTTAAAAATCACTTAAAAAATTACAAGTACACGAAAAAACTACTCAATTACAGGAACGCGAGTAAATGTAATTCGCTACTTTACACCCCTGCTTTTCAGCAAGACATAGGCCTACATACTGTAGTATCAGACGAAAATATAAACTGCTAATTAATTACCCTTCCTGGGATCAATAAAGTTGTCTAATCTGATCTAATCTAGCTGTAATTTTAGCCAATTCTGTTTTTTTATCAATGTTTTTGTGCGCATTGTAGGCTACTTTCAGTGTTTCAATGACATTATTGCAGTTTCATGACCGATCGGGAGTTCAGATGGTCGGATCTTGCTTAAAAGAATATAAATAACTTTAAGGATTGGTGTTTGTTTGACATGTGTCATGTTTAACATCCTGAGTGTGAATAGTGCCATTTCAATGGTCATCAGTAGGAGTGATGGATACACACATTACTGAAATGACTTGATGACAATCATCATGACATCCCCCCATAGATATAATATACATGTCTATGACATCCCCCGATATGTGTCCCGCTATAGTCCATTCACGCACAAACAGGAGCTCCATAGACCGCATCCTACATGTTAAAACAGCGCCACCATCCCGTTGACTATGTTGTGGTGGGAAATGGTACTGCATCCAATATTCCCTAGTGCAGTTTAATAAGAGTTCCATTGTGAAAGGTGACGTTTAAAAAATAACAGAATTCAATAATTCATAAATCCATATTACACGTCATTAGTTACCCATAATTCAATGGGGCAGCCTCGTTTAAAACGTATACAAAAGCCAATCATTTGAAAAGTAGCCTACAGCCATTTACAATGTGAAAAGTGTGTGTGTGGCAAGTGAGTGAGTGAGAGAGGGAGAGTGTGTGAGAAGTGAAGATGAGCAGTGAACACACGTTAACACCATGAGTGATACGAGGTGCACCACGGAGGCCTTTAAATACAGCATGGACTACCATTAAAATATGTAGGTAGCAGGTTAAACTGCAGCTCTGGTGTTGCGGTATCTGTGGTCTAGGGACTTAATCTAGGGTTAAAGGTGCAGTGTGTAATATGACATCATCAAGAAAGTTCTACAAAGTTCTAGAATGCAACACTCCCTGGGTAACCCCACCCCTTTAGAATAATAACATAAGCTACAGTGGCCTTCAAGGACAAGAACAATTCTAAATTTTAAACAATGCACCTGATGACATTCCAACTATGACACTTTCAAGATGGCGGCACTAGGCCTTGGTCCAAAATATGCAGAAATATGGACATATATAAGACTCTCTATAAGGGAAAAAATAATAATTCAAAAAAAAAATTTCAGCTATTATGCACTAAATTAAATGTACTTATGGATATTATAATTACTTTCTACAAAATCTGCTAGGAAATAAAACCCAAAATTCTACACACTGCAGGTTTAAGGCTAGATTCTCCATCGCGGCACTATCTGAAGACGACAGTGTGTTCATGTGGTGCTGACGCAGGGAGGGGACTGCTAACTGCAGTCACTGAATGGAAGTTAGCTAAAAGCTCCATATCACTAGCTGAACCTTTAATTTATAATGACTGTAGAATATATGAACGTTTCACTTTCTGAAATAAATCACAGAAAAAAAAAATACTTTTCCATCATATTATAGTTTTTTTTAAATGCACCTGTATACTGTGGGTTCCCAATCCCATACTTTATCTTTTACTAACCAATAATCAAAAGCTGTCAATCAACAGCTACTTTTGCATGCAGTGTGCACATAGTTGGGACATACTATTAAAACAAACTCCTTGAAGTGTAATGTCAGTGCAGCTATTGTTAAAGGTGCTGTAAGCGGAATTATGTAAGTGATCACCGTATGAATAAAGAGCGATTTAACACTTATAAATAAACCGCCTACTTCACCTTTAACATTTTTTTTGTAGCTCCTCTCTAAGTTTGGATCCAAAGAAAAGCTCTTTATAGTTTCTTAAAAAGGTCCTCAGTGAGGCATATGATGCATCTGAACATAAGCCTATGTCAATATTTATCGCTTCAGTGTGAGAAATGCTTCAACCTTTAAATCATCTCGATAATAAATAATGGTTAAATGAAATGAGACAATGAAAGTAAAAGTAACTATTTAAAAAAAAGTGTTATGATGCTGTCAGAGACATAGTTATAGTTATAGTAGATAAGTTAGGCTACTTGTTGCAACTGAGTGCAAATAGAGATCTTTCATACATTATAATAATGTATTTATTTATTTAGTCTTTTGTACAATCTGTACTTGAATTGATGGTAGCAACATTGTTAGACAACAGTGGAAACAAATCAGTAAACAAATGCCACCTCATTGCATGATGATCTTTCTGTCATGAAATTATTTTGATCAGCAAAATAAAGCTAGTTATTACACAACACTGATAAATGTGTTCTCAATCAAGGCCCACCACAACTAACAGACATTCCTGAAAGTATTACAAGATAATGCTCCCTGATAAAAAAAAAAAAAATCGATTCGTGGTGCAGGAAACATTTCTTAAATTACTTGAAAGGACCCTCTCTCTATATACACAATATATAGCCATGCATTGCTATCTCCATAGACAGCAGCATACATGTCCAAACAGCGCCACCATCCCATTGACTCTGTGCTGTGGCTGGAAATGGTACTGCAGCCAATCCGCTGTGCAGTTGTCATGAGAGTTCCATTCTGTGTGATGAGAGGTGAAATTAAAAAATAACAGAATGATCAAACAATCTGATGGCTCATGTTTCCAGCAGACAAAACAACTAAACAGTAGTGCAATGACAGCTGTGGATAGGAGACATATGTTTAGGCTCATCAGACACCTCACCAATCAGCAAATAACTGATAAAAGGGAGTATTTTATGGATATGCAATGATAATAATTCATAAATCCATATTTCACCGCAGTAGCTGCTACCCATAATGCAATGGGGCAGTGTCGGACGTATAAAAAAGACAATAATTTGAAAAGTACAGCAATTTACAATGTGAAAAGTGTGCCTGGCAAGTGAGTGAGAGAGGGAGAGTGTGTGAGAAGTGAAGATGAGCAGTGA
The DNA here is from genome assembly GCA_026929865.2 of Hyperoplus lanceolatus. Taxonomy (NCBI): domain Eukaryota; kingdom Metazoa; phylum Chordata; class Actinopteri; order Uranoscopiformes; family Ammodytidae; genus Hyperoplus; species Hyperoplus lanceolatus. The sequence goes on along the minus strand of CM049411.1, from coordinate 23,680,004 downwards.
ACACACGTTAACACCATGAGTGAGACGAAGTGCACCACGGAGGCCTTTAAATACTCCACGGAATTCCATTTCATAATTAGGCAGTAGGGTTGGCTGCAGCTCTGGTATTTGGATGAGCAGTGTCTGAGAGTGAAGTGAGTATGTCATTTGTCTATCACGAGACTGGAGTTCAGTCAAAACGTGACGCAGCAGATTTGGCTGCGGCTCTGGTGTTACGGTGTCTGTGCTCTCAAGGAGCTTAGCGATGAGTCCCATTGACTGCAACCGTGATATGGCCGGAGTTCAGTGAGATCGTAATGTGTCGCTGCCGCTTTTTGGGATAATTAACACAATAGGCCTAACACTCTGAAAACACTTTTTTTATTCTATTTTTTTTTATATCCTACATCATGGCACCACGATGTGTGTAGCCTAAAATAGGCCTATGTCTTTTTTCTTTCTTTGTTAGCATCCTAGCCTTAAAATCATATTTTTTAACAACTTACCTCCTTGTAGTAGGCTATATAAAATAGATGTAGCATCCGGACTGATCTCAGTTCACCGGCTCTGACACATTGTGACCTGTCTCCAGGTGTTTTAAACTTTTTCTTTGTGGTGTTGAACTTAAAAATGCTCAGGTAGTGGGATTCGAACCAGTCACATTGAAAACAATGTCAACATTAGCATGTATGTGTTCCTATACAACAAAGTAATTTAATTCAGATTCTTTCTAAACAAACAAATGTAAGTGTGCAGTTACTCCTTTAGTAATTACAAAGTTTACATATCAAAATCTCAAGAATAAACAGTTAAAATACAAATACAAGTTTATTAAATACAATTATTATTATTATTATTATTATTATTATTATTATTATTATTATTATTATTATTATTATTATTATTATTATTAGTTGTATGGATCTGGAAGGGTAGGCAGACGGCAGTTATTTATGTCTATAAGACATAAATCCCTCTTTGACTATGCCTCTATACTGCCCCTCCGTGGCCACTATGAGGTACTACACCTAATATATTTATATATAATTCAGTCAAATTGTTTTGAATCATTAAATCCCATTGGCCCTCATTTATCAAACTTGCGAGGAAACTGGTGCAGATTCTGGCGCAAATACCTCCCTACGCCAGGTATTGCGTGGGATTTATCAAACAGTCGTATCTCGTACGCCAAGCCATTATTGATAAATGCAGCGGCTGAAAACAATCGTATCACGCCCCTATATTTTCTCAGGTTAGAGGCCTCGCCCAGAGGTTTTACGTCATGGATATGTGAAAAAAAGTGAGTCGCGACCGGCATTCCTAGTGTTAAGCGCTCTGCACAACCACCCCAGACGGTCAGCAGGGAATATGTCTAAATGCATGTAAGTCATCATTTGACACTTTAGTATGGTTAAACATGACTATAAATCATTATAACAACGTTTATAGGTCATACAAGTTGAAAAAGCACAACAGGTGCTCTTTAAGTTAACGTTTTATAGCATGGACATTTAAAGAAGGTTTGTAGTAAGCAGTTGAATACTAAGCAGGTTAAGTGTGGCAAGAACTATTGTCACTAACTTCTTCATAAGCAAGCAGTATACATTACTCTCTTGGAACGACGTTACTTTAAATAACATCCAATCCAAACTTCAGATCAAGTCCAAAAAGCAGATTTTGGTATCCTATTCAACTACAACCGCATAAAACCAGACGCAATCACATACAAGTAATACTCACGGTCAAACCTTTCAAAATAAAACACTTTGAAACTAGAAACATTTACATACAAGCAATACTTCCGATAGATAGGCTAACACATTAATTCACCTGCAATCGGCAAGATACACTTTAGTGTGTAAAGCAACTGCTGACACTCGTGTGTGTGTGTGTGTGTGTGTATGTGTGTGTGAGAGAGCGAGAGCTTGTAAACGTGCATTTAATGCAATTTGTGCTATTTGTACATCGTGCACAAAATGCCTTGAATATTCTGACTGTAGGGAGGATCATCGAAAAATAAGAACAAAAAATACAACAAAAACAAAAGATGTCTAAAATTAAGATTATTATTCTGTTTTTATTTTAAATTTGATCACAAATACTATATCTAAAGTACTAACAGTTCACGCGCGCACACAAACACACACACACACACACACACAAACACACACACAATACACTTGATAAATGTAATAAAAAAAAATAAACACTTTTTAATTTCTCTGTTATTAATCTCTATGAAACAATTATGAAGGAGAAATTAAAGATTATATTTAAAAATTATATTGTATATTTGCTGGATGTTTAAGAACTGTTTATTGTCTATTTTCAGTGAGAGGAACTTGTTTCAATAAGACATAAATCTCTATATAATGACGCCTCTTTACTGCCTTCATGTGGCCACAATGAGGTACTACACCCATTGACATTTATGGAGTCAGTCCAGTTCTATATACACTCACAGGCCACTTTATTAGGTACACCTGTTCAATGGCTTATAAAAACAAAAATCTAATAAGCCAATCACATGGCAGCAATGTAATGCATTTAGGCATTTAGACGTGGTCAAGACAATGTACTGAAGTCAAACCGAGCATCAGAATGGGATAGAAAGGAGGTTTAGGTGACTTTGAACATGGCGTGGTTGATGGTGCACGGCAGGATGGATCCATACTTTCATGTTGTTTACGCCAAATTCTGAACCTGCCATCTGAATGTCACAACTGAAATCGAGACTCATTAGACCAGGCATGATTTTTCAATCTTATATTGTCCAATATTGGTGATGCTGTGAGAATTGCAGCCTCATTTTCCTATTTTTAGCTGACAGGAGTGGCACCCGGTGGGGTCTTCTGTTGCTGTAGCCCATCTGCTTCAAAGTTGGTCGTGTTTAGCGTTCAGAGATAGTATTCTGCATACCCTGGTTGTAATGAGTGTTTATTTGAGTTACTGTTGCCTTTCTATCATCTCAAACCAGTATGCCCATCCTCCACTTACCTCTGACTTCAAAAAGGCATTTTACTTCCACACAAATGCCGCTCACTGGATATTTTTTCTTTTTCGGACCATTCTCTGTAAACCCTAGCGATGGTTTGGAGTGAAAATCCCAGTAGATCAGCAGTTTCTGAAATACTCACACCAGCCCTCCTGGCACCCTCAACATTGCCATGTTCAAAGTCACTTAAAACCCCTTTCTTCCCCATTCTGTTGCTCGGTTTCAACCTCAATAAGTTGTCCCATCCAGGTCTATTGAGGTTTCATGCACTTTCACACAATTTTTTGCTATTGTCATTTTATGATAGCATGCTAACAGCATACCAACTATTTTAGTACTTTTTATTGTTCTCACCTGCCCAGGGACTACAGGTGGAAAATAGCAGTTTGCTAAAACCTGGTACAATGCATCTCTCCTTGTTTTAAACAAGGTTAATGTTTCTTTTGTACACTGTCCCTGTTCAAATAAAGTTACATTACATTACATGTAAAAAGTGTCACACTAAGAGACACTGAGAATTGGTACGGAATTGGGATTGCCCAAAAGATTTGATTTATGCAAAAAAAAATGACAACAGCCAGCATGCCTTGGGTTGGGATCCTTCCTTGGTCCTTCTGAGATGTTTTCTGTACTTCCTGATCAAACAGGGAACTCTCCATCCAAAGGTGTCCAAGCAATTACACATTTAAATATCACTGTTTGGTGTCACACCATATGACATTGATTTATCAGACACCATCTATTTATTCATTGCTAATTCAAAATATTGTACCTGGACTTTGAAAAGAACTAACTCCCAAATAGACATCTGTGAGATCATTCTGTACTTTTTTTGAGAAGATTTGCATTTGTTTTTCTTAGTTTTATTCAAGTTTAAAATGTGTGAAATGTGGTTTGGACAGTCACACCAGGTCATCCACCCACGTATAGTTTGTATGGAGTATCATCTCATTATGCGTACATTAGACCGGTAGATGAAAGGGCCCCCAAATGACTGTTCGCCTGGAGCCTCTAAATGGCTATGTTCGCCACTGACTTTGACAGGCAGTCAAAATACAATTTCCTCTTAAATCATTTATTCATGTATGTACAAATCTATCAAGCGCAACATGAAACAAACAATGTGTGATTTCTTTCTTGAAGCATAAATCATGACGGAGCCCTTCAGACAAAACCGGACGGACATGAGAAGAAGATTTTATCGCTCTAAAAAAACCAAAAACTACACACAGTCCCTTCGGCCATCTTAAGACAGGCACTGTTTGAACATGGTCCCAACAGAAGAAATAAAACAAAACAGATTGTCATTATGGAATGGTTACGTTATGGCAACAAGTGCTCAGGAGAGGTGATTGATTGATTGATCATTCACAGATACAGACTAGAGAAAATGCTTCTTCTTTTTCATTCTGTCTGCTGATTGCAAACATGGAAATCTGAGGTAACACTTTACAATAAGGTACACAAAATTGTAGTAGCTACTACATACCTACTACATAGTTTTTTTTTTTTTGCGCTACCTATGTGTTAGGTAGCACAAAAAAAAAAAACCCTATGTGCTACCTAACACATAGGGTTTTTTTTTGTGCTACCTAACACATAGGTAGCACAAAAAAAAAAACCCTATGTGCTACCTAACACATAGAGTTTTTTTTTTGTGCTACCTAACACATAGGTAGCACAAAAAAAAAACTATGTAGTAGGTAACACATAGGGTTTTTTTTTTTTGTGCTACCTAACACATAGGTAGCGCAAAAAAAAAAAAACTATGTAGTAGGTAACACATAGGGTTTTTTTTTGTGCTACCTAACACATAGGTAGCACAAAAAAAAACCCTATGTGCTACCTAACACATAGGGTTTTTTTTTTTGTGCTACCTAACACATAGGTAGCGCAAAAAAAAAAAACTATGTAGTAGGTATGTAGTAGCTACTACAATTTTGTGTACCTTATTGTAAAGTGTTACCCCTGTGGGTGTGACGTTGACACTTCAACCGTTTATTAAAACATGAAAAAATGTGGCAAATCCTAAATTAATACAAATAAAAATCATGGTTTAATTCTGTTTACGATGGGAGTTTTCAAATGTTCTAAATGAGCACTGCAGGTCTTTCATGGGCAGTGAGACGACTTAAAAACAAGAGATCCAGATATAGCAGACATGTGGCGGAGACGGTGGAGGTGTTTATAAGTTGCTGAAGAGTTCGTTCCTCTTGCTCCAGTCCATGGGTGGGGCTTTCTTTGCGGCTCGTTTCTTATGCGCTCTCTCTTTGGCCTGAGCCAGGGACAGACCCAGGGCCAGGTTATCAGCTGCTGGGGCCGCCTCCTCCGCCTGCAAACACACACACACACACACACACACACACACACACACACACACACACACACACACACACACACACACACACACACACACACACACACACACACACACACACACACACACAGAGAGAACAATTATACTTAATACTTGTTTTGGCAGAAAATCAGGACTTTTCCATACATTTGCATTATAGTTAGATTCTATCTGGAAGAATCAATATTTTTACAGCTCTTTACAAACTGTTCTCCACTTTTTCTCAATCCCTCCATCTACATTAGAAAGTGTTTGAAGGGGGAGGGAATCTTTCCTTAAAGGTTATACACACATCTCATTTGACTGTATAGTGTCCTTCGAGGCACACACAGAAATACGCACTGAAAATCTATCATTAGATTTTACGTTTAATTTAAAAATCAATTTTAAGGAAAAACCTGTGATGAGATAGACAAAGTTATTTCAAGAAAACAAGACGAGAACTAGTCGTTTTTAAATATGTCCGCTTCATTCACTAAGATGTTGTGGCCTTGATACTGTGTTGAAGTATAAAAAATAAAAATTAAATGCAGCATCGCATATTACCTAGGTTGACAGACTCCTTAAAAAATTATTCATTATTATTTATTTTTAATTTATCTAAAATGTGAGCTGTGGAAAATGTCTCCTCACTTGATAGATATCCTCTCTATATAAAATACATTGAGCTTTGTTTTTCCTTTAGGCACCAGAGCGTACCTGGGCAGGTGTGTGGCTGCTGCTGGCTGCTGGCAGAGAGGCGTTGGAGGAGGCGCTAGAGGCCGACGAGCTCACTGACACTTTGGCCTTCAGCTCTGGTGTCGCCTGAGAAACACACAAACACTGTTTCTACATAACCACACATAACAACACATCAACATCTTCTTCTTTTAGTTAGTTCTCCTTATATGTATAATCCTGTTGCCCCTGCTCCCTGTGTTTAGATTCCTGTGTCATGTTGTTTGTGTGTCTTTGTTGGTTCTATCAAATATATCATTATATTTTCCATTGTACTCAGCACAATAAAACAATGCCTATATGTAACTCCATTATATTTAGATGGATCCAGAAACCTGCTGGCTGGATCAAGAGAAACACTTTGTGTTGTGAGTGTTATTCCTGTGTTGTCCAGTAGGGGGCAGTAGAGCCATTCTGTCACTGACCCTGCTGTGTGTTTACAATCTCATCTCTCTCTTAGCTTTTCTCAGTGTCAGCACTGATGTGTGTGTGTTTGGGACTTGCAGACTGGCACGCACACACACACACACACACACACACACACACACACACACACACACACACACACACACACACACACACACACACAGTAACAAATAATTGTACCCAGCTGCCCCATCTGCCCTGCACCCCAACCCCCGGACCTGTGAACCCCACATCTGTCTCTGCATATCAATCTACCACAGCTCAGGCTGGTTAGTTACCACAGGTTAGTAGCCTGTAGTGACATGTACATACTGTCTATTTGGAATAGGTTGGCTAATTTATGGGCAACTAAAACAGCCAAAAATATGCATACAGTTGCATCTCAAAACATTTGAATGTCAATGAAAAGTTCATTTTTGTCTGTAATTTGATTAAAACAGTAAACAAAATCATACTGTACTGTATATATTACATATAGATTGGAATCAATATAGAACATACGTTTCAGAAAGTTGAAATGTTGTATTATAAATCCTCTTTATTTATTAGTTATGTGCAATATAATAATATTTTGAGATACTGGATGTTGTATTCCATGAGCTGTAAACTGTAATATAATAGTGCAAATAAAATAAAGAGAAAGGCCTGAAATATTTCACTTTGAGTAATGAATCTAGAATATGTGAAAGTTCCACTTTTGATCGGACTTTTCCATGACATAAATGATCTTTTCTTAGATGCACCTGTATATGTTTTGTTCACGTAGAAAACTTATGAAGACATTACATTAAAGTTAAATGACGTCTGGCGTACGTTGAAACCACGCGGAAAGCTATATCAAATATTTGATCTCAAATGCAGAGGTGTGCACCATTTCCATTCCAAAATGACAGTCATTTAATAATGGATTTTGAATATGTGGGTTTGCATTGAAGCATACAAAACAGTAATAGGCATGATCTTACTGAGCTCTGGTGCCAGAATATTACAGTCAATAGGGCTCATATAGTGTTTAGCTGCTAGCACTGTGCATACCCCTAGAGTAAGACCCTAACTCATGGTCACCGCAACACCAGAGCTGTAGCTTAACCTGCTGCTAACATAACATTAAAGAATTCCACGCTGTATCTAAAGGCGTCCGTGGTGCACCTTGTATCACTCATGGTGTTAACGTGTGTTCACTGCTCATCTTCACTTCTCACACACTCTCCCTCTCTCACTCACTTGCCACACACACTTTTCACATTGTAAATGGCTGTACTTTTCAAATGATTGGCTTTTGTATACGTTTTAAACGAGGCTGCCCCATTGAATTATGGGTAACTAATGACGTGTAATATGGATTTATCATAGATATAATATGTCTATGTGGATTTATGAATTATTGAATTCTGTTATTTTTTAAACGTCACCTTTCACAATGGAACTCTTATTAAACTGCACTAGGGAATATTGGATGCAGTACCATTTCCCACCACAACATAGTCAACGGGATGGTGGCGCTGTTTTAACATGTAGGATGCGGTCTATGGAGCTCCTGTTTGTGCGTGAATGGACTATAGCGGGACACATATCGGGGGATTTCATGATGATTGTCATCAAGTCATTTCAGTAACGTGTGTATCCATCACTCCTACTGATGACCATTGAAATGGCATGTGACTATTCACACTCAGGATGTTAAACATGACACATGTCAAACAAATACCAATCCTTAAAGTTATTTATATTATTTTAAGCAAGATCCGACCATCTGAACTCCCGATCGGTCATGAAGCTGCAATAATGTCATTGAAACACTGAAAGTAGCCTACATTGCGCACAACACATTGATAATAAAACAGCATTGGCTAAAATTACAGCTAGATTAGATCAGATTAGACAACTTTATTGATCCCAGGGAGGGTAATTAATTAGCAGTTTATCACATCCACAATCACACAAGGATTTTTTGCGCAGCACATTCTTGGCTTTGTTCGAACGCAATATTTTGGGAAGGTTTCTACGCACACCTTTATAAATGAGTCCCCTGGAGTCTCAAGCAATGTTCTGCTGAAGGGCCCTCTTACCTGACCTGTGTTCCATACAAACCATTACCATTGCAACATAGTTGGACTTGAAAACCCAATCAATACTTATGTATTACATTGATTTTTTCTTCTTCTATAGAATCCTTAAATAATCGCTTATTTCGCAGTAATATCTCTATCCTATAAGCAGGAGAAATAGTAACAATTAAAAAAAATAATGATAGATTTTTTTTAGATAAAAATTTACAAAATGACTCAAATATTATGCTGATCTTTAACTCTGCTGAATGGTAATTGGTCAGTCCTCAAAATATTATCCAATAAACTTTGACGCAATGAAACGTAAACAGAAGCCTAAACAAGAAAAAAACAAGCGTTCCATGTCTGGACCATTTGCAATCGCTCAATAATTTTGAACCTGCTGTTGTCTGCCTGTTCTCTTTTGTTTTTATAATCTCTTTAATGCCATCTATATATATTCCTTATATTTTAGCCTATTTAAATGTATTATTCTGGCTCTGTAGAGCACTTTGAATTGCCGTCTTATTTTTCCTTTCTTTTCCGACTTCTTGTGCATCTGTTTTCCAGCATTGTGCTGCAATTTACACCACTGTCACGTCTGTGGGCAGCTTTTATCCAGTAAATATGTTCTATTTTTGTTTGATGCTAGAGTATGTATGTCTTGCTGAAAAGTTTAAATAAAGTTAGAAAAAAATATATGATCAGGAGCTCTCTTCTGATTGGCCAACTTCCCTAACGTGCTATCAAGCCAATCAGCGAGCAGTCCGTGAGCGTATATATTCACTGGAGTGCTGTCTACACGCTATCCTCTTCTCTCGTTACATTTCCGAAAATGCTCCAATCGCTATAAAAATGTCTGGACGTGGAAAGGGTGCCGGTAGGTCAGAGCTAAGGCAAAGACCCGCTCCTCTCTCGTGCCGGGCTCCAGTTCCCAGTGGGTCGTGTCCACAGGCTGCTGAGAAAGGGCAACTATGCCCACCGCGTCGAACCGGAGCTCCGGTGTATCTGGCGGCGGTGCTCGAGTACCTGACCGCTGAGATCCTGGAGCTGGCTGGTAACGCTGCCCGCGACAACAAGAAGAGGGAGCAGGATCATCCGTCACCTGCAGCTGGCCGTCCGCAACGACGAGGAGCTCAACAAGCTGCTGGGCGGAGTGACCATCGCTCAGGGCGGCGTGCTGCCCAACATCCAGGCGGTGCTGCTGCCTAAGAAGACCGAGAAGGTCGCCAAGAAGTAAACACCAAGGCTGATTCACTTAAACACAAAGGCTCTTTTAAGAGCCACACACTTCAAACTAAAGATGAAACGCTCCACAATGTATCGGCACAGGTTAAGGGCAGGCTATAAACATACTGAAACAGAGTATTGAATATTCAGCTTTACTTCAAGCAAACTAGTTTCGGAAGGCGGGTCATTTAACTTCACATCTATTTCTGATCAAATATACAGAAGATACAATGATGGTCACTACAGTAATAAATTACTATGGGCTGTTTATTAAATTGTGAATTGGCCCACTGTGTCAATGAGTTTGAGTTACACTATTTAGCAAAGCAGTGGTCGAGGGTTCAAGTGCCGTGCCAAGTTACAAGGTTTGTGTGTGGCGAATTTAGCCATTAGGCAAGAGGTCGTTATATAGGCAACTTGTGGCTAAAACTTAATGTGAATACGTTTATGATACACATGGAATAGCCTATATCCAGGTCCCTTAGAAATCAGTATACAAATGTGTATAACGTTGTGTGTATGGGTAATCAACTGAAAAATAAGCAATGCATTCACTAAGGTTTTATCAGTAAAAAAATAATAAGTTGGTTATTAGATATAAAAAAGTACGAGATTTAATAATATGGTGACCCTTATGGACCTACAGATTAATAGGTTAGTCATTACAATGGGCACAGCTGATTTGAGGAAAGTTGCTCTATGGTTGTGAGTATGTGGCTCTTAAAAGAGCCGTTGTTGGGTCAATAGACGTGTGGTCAGATTTAAGCTCTCTCGCCACGGATGCGGCGGGCCAGCTGGATGTCTTTAGGCATGATGGTGACCCTCTTGGCATGGATGGCGCACAGGTTGGTGTCCTCGAACAGGCCGACCAGGTAAGCCTCGCTAGCCTCCTGCAGAGCCATGACGGCGGAGCTCTGGAAGCGCAGGTCCGTCTTGAAATCCTGGGCGATTTCCCTAACAAGGCGCTGGAAGGGCAGCTTCCTGATGAGCAGCTCAGTGGATTTCTGGTACCGACGGATCTCACGCAGAGCAACAGTTCCTGGCCTGTAACGATGGGGCTTCTTCACTCCGCCGGTGGCGGGGGCGCTCTTGCGGGCAGCTTTGGTGGCCAGCTGCTTCTGGGGCTTTGCCTCCGGTGGATTTACGGGCTGTCTGTTTGGTTCTGGCCATTTGTTTCTCAGTCTTGTGAAAGAAAGAATGAAGTTGTCTGCCTGTGAACAGCACGGCTTTATAAAGGAACTGTCAGCTTGAGCTCAGCGTTAGTCCAGAGCGCGCGCTGTAGCTGATCAATTATTGGACAGAATGAATTCAAACTGACCACTCCTCCACCACGGCTCAATCCTGCCACCTACTGACAGTAAGGAGTATAACAGGACACACAGTGGACATCTGAACTAGACTGATGTGGAGAATCAAAGTAAAGCCCTCCTCCACAACCCGGACACTAATTGTTTGATGTAGAACACATTATTGTTGCTCTGTTTGATATTGTTTTCATGTGTTCATGTTCTTTTCAAATTTGAAATGTTAGGCCTATCATTAGTTCATGTTTAATATTGTTGTTTCTCTTTGTTGTGGCTAAACTATGTATGTCTCCTTGTAAATTAGTAGGCTTAGTTAATATTATAGTTTACAAAATATCATATTATAGACTTGGCTACTTAACAATATCAATAGAGCTATCTGTAGACGTATTGGCCTACTTCATGTTTTCTAGTTTTTCCAGTACTTACATTGTGTAGGCTACGTGTTATATTGTTCATATGTATATTATTTGATTACTATTGTTAGATTGTTATTGTTAGGCTATACTTTCTGGTAATATGCTTATACTCTACATAGAGCCTATTACATTTCTACATATTCTAAATTGGAAGTGTTACAAACCAGATTGCCCCCTGAAAGTATTTCTGACATTAAATCACCTCATCTAAATTTCCTGTTTAAAAGAGTAGTCTCATAGAGTCTCAGTGAAGGAGTTTAGATTGGGTAACACTTTACAATGAGGTACACACATTTGTAAAGGTTGTTACTGAGTAACAAATGAAAAATCAATGAGCTACTATATACAAGTTATTGAGTAAACCTAACTATGATCTACCATTATAGTTACTATAGGTAATTGAGTAACTGTACTAAAGTAACCAACTACTATAGATATTGAGTATTATATTGTTTTAGTAAATAGGGGAGACCAGGGACGTTTGTAACACCCTTAATTTCTCCAAACAGAAACAAGCTAGAGTGATGAAATTGACTCTGTATGCTCATATGTACAGTGTTTGAAACAGATGAAACTCACAGAAAACTTTATCATTTGTTGTTTTTTTAGATAGTGTCCTGATAACAAATCTCTGTATCCTTAATCAATATATTATCATCTTAAAATCTAAATGTATAATATATGTCCAACTAAGCTAAGCTAGTTTACAAGAAAATATGCTATTCTAATTATTATTATATTATATTCTTAAAGTTGTACTGGGACAGTTGTAATATTAGGCCTAATTTACATGTTAACCGTATACAACATAATTTCTAGAGGAGTCACTATATTATTTGGATATTCCATTGTATTTAAATGTTGAATTATACCTAGTACTAGTATAGGCCTAGTAGTTATTTTTCATTATTTAAAAAAATGACTAGTTGAAATAATGGAAGGCATAATACTTAATGTCTAGTATTTGATTGGATTATTTAGATACATTGGCCACATGTTGCAACCATCCCAGTACAGGAGTTGTTAAACATTGCAATGACCATATTTAAATAGTATTACTACTTATTTATTACTTTAAATGAAATGATTGTGAAGTAGCCCAATATAGCAACATTTGCTGTAGCGGTGTAAATGTTGTTTTCATGTATTAGGAAAATTAGCCTGCAAAGTGTTAAACCATTCCTGGTCCCTGCTAAGTTATTCAATAAGCCTATTAGCCTAGTTCATCCATTTGTTACTTTGTTCCTACATTTTAATGTGGCGTAGCCTGTTATTGTAAAGTGTTACATTGTTTCACGCATAAGCTACAAGGAGCATAAAGCCTTGTTGTGTTTAAATCATGGTGTAGGAAAATCTCTTTAGTATGATGTGGTGGCTCTTAAAAGAGCCTTTGGTGAGTAATGCTGGATGAAGGAGCGCTTTACTTCTTTGCCTTCTTAGCTGCAGTTTTCTTTACTGGAGCTTTCTTCACCGGGGTTTTCTTCACAGGGGCTTTCTTCACCGGGGTTTTCTTCACAGCCTTTTTAGCGGGAGCCTTCTTGGGACTCTTCTTCACTGCGGGCTTCTTGACGGCTTTCTTGGCCGCTGCCTTCTTCGGAGACTTCTTGGCTGCTACTGCTTTCTTTGCTGCTGGTGCCTTCTTCTTTGGAGACTTCTTGACGGCGGGCTTCTTGGCTTTAACGGGGGCTTTCTTCACCACTTTCTTCACTGGTTTGGCGGCTTTGGGCTCCTTTTTGGCGAGCTTGAAAGAGCCGGAGGCCCCGGTCCCTTTAGTCTGGGTCAGAGTCCCGTTGGACACCAGCTTGGTCACGGCGATGTTGATGCGTTTGTTGGCTTTAACCACATCAACGCCTTCAGCGGCCAGAGCCTTTTTGATCGCAGACAGAGACACTCCCTTGCGCTCCTTGGACGCGGCCACGACGCTGATGATCTGCTTCGGGAGGGTGGGTCCTTCCTTCTTGGGCTTGACCGCAGACTTCTTCTTTGCGGCCTTAGCCGGGGCTTTCGCCGGGGCAACTGCTGGAGCTTCTTCTTCTGCCATCTTTCCTGCTTGCTGTGTTCGTCTGAACTATCCTGAAATAAGTGCAGGAGGCGGGTCTTATACAGCTCGTGAGAACCGTGGAGAGTCAAGCACACAGCCGCTCTGCTGCCCGGCTCAAATGCGGCGACACTTTGTGTTTTCTCCTCCACATTTTAGGGATAAAACTCATATGAGAGAAAGGTTTTACACCATAAATGTTATTCTAGCAGAGAGAAAACCCCTTTCCCTTCAAACTGAGCTCATTTCTAAAGCCATGGAGGCGTCTATTTAACTCCAGGAAGCTTCAAACCTCTCCAATACACCGTCACTTCGAGCAACTCACAGCGACTTTCTTTCACATTTCGTCTCTTAAACTGGTTAAAAATGGTGTGTATTTAATGTTAAATTTGTTTTCCAGTTAGCGGGGACATATGACTAGCGAAGAACAGTTTAATGGCAGTAGCGGCGAGTCTCATTGGGTTTAAATCAGAGCTGTTTCTGGTGGAAGTAAACACACGGAAGCTGCCGGTGACTCGGGCCGTCAGACGGACTCCTGACAATATGGATCCGCTGGGGAAATACTTTGTTTCCACCGAATGTTAGAATTAACACGAAGAGACTGTCAACACAACGCATTAAGACAATAATGATCCGATGTCACATTTCAGTAAATTATTTTTTATTTATTCTGCACTGAATTCATTTCTTTAATCAGCTCCAATTTGATTTGATTTGATTCAATTTATTTCAGTCAGTGATACAAAACAAAATGAAAAGCATGGAAATACAATAAACAAAAATTATGTTTTCACAAAAAAACAAATGATCTGTATTGCTGAGATATGCCTGAAAAGGAGCAGGAAGAAGTATACACTTATTTAATCCTACCCCTTTTCCATAGTAAAAAAAAATAAAAAATAAAAATATTTATTACATTAAAAAAATTAAAATATTTATTATATTCGCTTCTCTTAATCCATATATTCTCTGTACAATTGGCGATACTATATTTGCCATTTACGAACTATACATACATACATACAACTTAATATACTTATAAAAAATGTTATATTTTAGATATTTATACAATGCATATATCTATATTTATAATTATAAACAATCAATATATCCATATCTACATACATATCTATACAATCAGTATATATATATCCATATAATTATAATTTCCTTCTTACTTCACACCCTCATCCCTGTACCTTTTGAAAATCATTGCTTTGAACCTTTTTTTAAACTGGATCATGTTTGGACATTATTTTAGCTCCATGCTCATCCCATTCCACAGTTTCACACCCCCAATTGAGATGCAATGACATTTTAAAGTCATGCGTACCGCCAGTGTCTTAAAGTTTAACTGTTTCCTCAAATTGTAACCCCCCTCTCGGTCAAAAAAAAGTTTTTGAATGTTACCTGGTAGCAGTTTATTTCTAGCTTTGAACATGATTTGTGCAACTTGATATTCAACCAGGTCATTGAACTTTATGATACGGGAATGTAAAAAGAGGAGGTTGGTGTGATCATAATATCCAGCTTTATTGATTATTCTTATGGCTCGTTTTTGTATTGTGACTAATGGTAGCAGTGAGCTTTTGTAAGTGGTCCCCCAGACCTCCACACAGTAATTTAAATAAGGTAAGATCATTGAGCAGTAAAGAATATGCAATGATTTTTGATCCAATAAATGCTTTGCTTTACACAGGACTAAGATGCTTCGTGACAGCTTAGATTTAACATGTTTTATGTGAGGTTTCCAGCTGAGCTTATGGTCTATTGTCACACCAAGGAATTTATTTACATACACTCTTTCAATATTAACACCGTCAATCATAACATTTACGTCATTATTTAAATTACAATTTCCAAACATCATGATTTTTGTTTTACTTAGATTCAATGACAATTTATAATTGTCAAACCACTTTTTTAATTTGTTAATTTCAGTTGGAATTCCCGTACAAAAAATATTAGTGTCGTCTGCAAATAACACGAATTGTAAAATCTTTGATGTTTTGCATCTATCAGAGTTTGTAGGAGGCGTTCTCTCAGTAGATTTGCTCGACTCAGTCCCCAGAAGTTAATGCAATATAAAAAACACTTTGCTTTCTGTATTAAATATAATGTTATGTTAAAATTAATAGTTTTACGTTATTTAGGCTTTGTCAAATACTGTATATGATATTGTTTGATGTTGTTGTAATGGCTGATAGCCTACATGATTGATTGATTGATAGATACGTATGTTTTATTAAAGGGCAGCGTATCCTATGGCAAAACTGTTCTATGAAAAAACACTTTTCACACACTTCTTTTTATGTATTTATCGTGTGTGACAATAGACATGTGTTTGAGCTGTTCTTTGTCACTGGTAATATAACATTTCAAAATGTATCAGCCACACTGCACTTGTAGCCTTTGGAGTAAAAGAATGATTATTAAAAAAGGTAATCAAATGACCTGCAGTTTGTTGTGGTGCGCCACAATTTGTAGTGTCTAGTGACAGATTAATTGACATTCCCTTCTCATACAAAATTCATAGTAAATCCCTGTGTACACTCAATTTTACTGTTATATTTGTTGTTGGATAACAGCTGGTACACTTTGATAGCCTTGTTACAAGATCATTCCTTATTAGAACTTTACATCATAACTTTGAGAAAGTGGTAACTCTTTGATGATGTGGGTGGCTCTTAAAAGAGCCTTTGTTTCGCTGGATAACGTCAGGGTGTTTTACTTGGAGCTGGTGTACTTGGTGACAGCCTTGGACGGCGTTCTGGATCTCCCGAAAAATGTATTACTTAAAGGTGCATTATGCAGTTTAGGAGGAGAGGGGTGTGTTTACATGTGCAGAGCCTGGAACCAAACGTAGAACAGAGCTTTCTTACTTCAAAAAGTCTTCCAGAGATCACACTTTCCTGTGAGGAAAGTTTGTTTATTCAGTTATGAATATACCTTAGAGACTGTTCACTTCTCTGACACACAAAGTTATAATGCAATCAATTCATGTTACAATATAGTAATTCCAATGTTTTTCACAGACTTTATTTAACCAAGATATTTCCATTAGATACATCTTTCTGAGTGGCCTATACTAAACGTTTTGCGTACATAGAGTAGCCTATATTCAGAGCAGACAGGGTACACTCAATATTGTAAATGTTTATTGCCCATTTTATATATCGTTTGGTTTAGCACAGAATTCTAGAATTTGTTTTTGTATTGAATTAACTTGTATTGCAGACATGTAGAAAGCAGAA
The DNA here is from genome assembly GCA_026929865.2 of Hyperoplus lanceolatus. Classification (NCBI taxonomy): domain Eukaryota; kingdom Metazoa; phylum Chordata; class Actinopteri; order Uranoscopiformes; family Ammodytidae; genus Hyperoplus; species Hyperoplus lanceolatus. Next base: position 23,663,238 of record CM049411.1, on the reverse strand, counting down.
ATAGCCACATTCAAAAGAAAATATTCCAAATAATGCTTATATTGCCCATTTTATATCCAGTTTGGTGTAGCACAATCTATAATTGTTTATTACATACCCTATATAATTACTTGCATTGCAGGCATAGATATGTAGGCCTAGCTTAAGTTTAGGCCTACTTGAAGGTACTACTGCAATTTTGAAAACTTGATTGATCATTTCTAGGAATAGTCTCTTTAAACGTAGTGTGTGGCTCTTAAAAGAGCCGTTGGGTTGTTGTTATGATCGGTCCTGTTTAACCTCCGAAGCCGTACAGAGTGCGGCCCTGCCTCTTCAGAGCGTATACCACGTCCATGGCGGTGACGGTCTTCCTCTTGGCGTGCTCGGTGTAGGTGACGGCGTCACGGATGACATTCTCCAGGAAAACCTTGAGCACACCGCGGGTCTCCTCGTAGATCAGACCGGAGATTCGCTTCACTCCGCCACGACGAGCCAGGCGGCGGATGGCGGGTTTGGTGATTCCCTGGATGTTATCACGGAGAACTTTACGGTGACGCTTAGCGCCTCCTTTCCCGAGTCCTTTACCTCCTTTTCCTCGACCAGACATTTTTTTGAGTCAACAGATTTTCGGCTCCACAGAGAAGAATGAATTGAAAGCTGGCTGACTCGGTATTTAAAGCTTCTCTGCGGACGTGAGAGAGGACAGGGGCGACTCTGCGGTGGGAGGAGCCAAACTCAGCAGCTGTTTTCCCTGATTTTTCATTTTGATTAGTCCCCTTATTATTATATAATTTAATCAGGCAGGATTTTAAGTCCCTCATGTGCTTTGATATCAAAACACCTTTATTTAATATTGAAATGTTATTTAAATGTTGATCATTCTCATCAGGCCTTTAGCTGCCTCTGAGGAAACAGAGGGTTGAACTCTGTATTTTCTCTGGGGATTTAATGACATGTCCTGCATTTCTTAAGGTTAGTTTAAGTTATTTCTGATGAATTAAGACATGTGTAGTATTAAAATAATGGGACATGTTAGTGATATGTTAGAATGTATTCAATGGATGCATGACTGACCTGTACAGTGATCTTTAGAACCTTCACAGAGCTGCTGAAGACATTTCATGAGGACATTTTCTTTCAAATCCTTGTGGGAGATTTAACAACAGAAAAATCTGATTTATTTGAAATTGTATCATCGATAAAACATTACATAGTTTAAAATGTATTCATAAAATGACACATTGGTCCCAGGTAGCTTTACATTCTGGACGACATAGTGAACCTATATGCACGCGAAATTGGCATTTGGCGTATGTACTGCACACATTTTGAAAGTGTAAAACCGTGCGATATGTACGCATATTGAAGAGACTGGGTTGAATAAAGATAAAATGAAGTCAAATCAATGTGTTCAGTACTAGGACTCCAATTCTCATTGATACAGTGGGCCTAATAATAATTTAATGTTAATAATTCACAATAATGCACTATTTAATAAATACTGATAGCCCATACAAGACATTGTAATTTATTACTGTAGTGACCATGATCATTGTATCTTTTGTACAGCTGTGAACATCTGCATTTAGCCTTCATCAGGAAGTACAAAGAGCTTTTGTGTAATAAATAACCCCAATTATAAAATGTATTATTTAAAATATTTATTTTTGGGTAAATATTGATTTTGTAATCAGTCTAGACTTCTGAAATCCATAAAAACCCCAGTAGATTTGATCAGACATAGATGTGAAGTTAAATGACCCGCCTTCCAAAACTAGTTTGCATGGAACAAAGCAGGATATTTGATACTTTGTTTCAGTATGTTTATAGCCTGCCCTTAACCTGTGCCGATACATTGTTACATTGTGGAGCGTTTCATCTTTGGTTTGTAGTGTGTGGCTCTTAAAAGAGCCTTTGTGTTTAGGTGAATCAGCCTTGGTGTTTACTTCTTGGCGACCTTCTCGGTCTTCTTGGGCAGCAGCACCGCCTGGATGTTGGGCAGCACGCCGCCCTGAGCGATGGTCACTCCGCCCAGCAGCTTGTTGAGCTCCTCGTCGTTGCGGACAGCCAGCTGCAGGTGACGGGGGATGATCCTGCTCTTCTTGTTGTCGCGGGCAGCGTTACCAGCCAGCTCCAGGATCTCAGCGGTCAGGTACTCCAGCACCGCCGCCAGATACACCGGAGCTCCGGCTCCGACGCGGTGGGCATAGTTGCCCTTTCTCAGCAGCCTGTGGACACGACCCACCGGGAACTGGAGCCCGGCACGAGAGGAGCGGGTCTTTGCCTTAGCTCTGACCTTACCGGCACCCTTTCCACGTCCAGACATTTTGTAGAGTTAGGAGTCTTTTCCTGAAAGTTTAACGAGAGAAGAGGATAGCGTGCAGACAGCGCTCCAGTGAATATATACGCTCACAGACTGCTCGCTGATTGGCTGGATAGCACGTTAGGGAAGTCAGCCAATCAGAAGAGAGCTCCTGATCATATATTTTTTTTCTAACTTTATTTAAACTTTTCAGCAAGACATACATAGGCTACTGTAGTATCAAACAAAAATAGAAAATTTTTACTGGATAAAAGCTGCCCACAGACAGTGGTGTAAATTGCAGCACAATGCTGGAAAACAGATGCCAAAGAAGCCGGAAAAGAAAGAAAAAGTAAGACAGCAATTCAAAGTGCTCTACAGAGCCAGAATAATACATTTAAATAGGCTAACACATAAGAATATATATATGGCATTAAAGAGATTATAAAAACAAAAAGTGAGAACAGCCAGACAAGGCAGGTTCAAAATGATTGAGTGCCTGCAAACGGTCCAGACATGGAACGCTTGTTTTTTTAATCTACTTTTGTTTAGGCTTCTGTTTACGTTTCATTGTCAAAAGCTTATTGGATAATATTTTGAGGACTGGACCAATTACCATTCAGCAGAGTTAAAGATCAGCAATAATAGTTGGGTCATTTTCTAAATTTTTATTTAAAAAAATCTATCATTATTGTTTGTAATTGTTACTATTTGCTTATAGGATAGGATGTATTACAGCAAAATAAGCTGATTATTTTAGGATTCTATTGAAGAAGAAAAAATAAATGTAATACATACATACGTATTGATTGGGTTGTCAAGTGCAACTATGTGGCAATGGTAATGGTTTGTATGGAACACAGGGCAGGTAGGAGGGCCCCTCAGCAGGGTTTTGTTGAATTGTTTAGTGCAAAGTACTGTTGTCGCTTTTGTTTCACTGAAAAGTGAGAGATGCAATCAGTTTTCAGTGAAGATCATCCAGGTTTAACTCTACGTTCTAAAGCCCTTCATTCAGAACACTGTGCTGCCGTACAACAAAATCTATCTTTGGCCTCAACATTTGGTGTGAAAAAAGCATGTCCTCTCAATTCCCTCCAGCTGTTCCATACTTCAGACAACTATGGATTTACACAGAGAAAAAACAGGCCAAGTGGGGTAAAACTGGACGATGATAGCAACAATCTTGGCCTTAGTGCTGTTCAGTCATGGTGCCTCTTGAACAATACCCCAATGATGTTTGGTGATTTAGTTAGGAGGAATGATAGCTGCTGCAACTTGCTGCTCCTCTTAATACAAATCATCAACATTGTCTTTTCACCTGTTGTAACCCATGGTATGACTTGCTTTTTGAAACATCTGATTTTCGATCACCGCAAGCTTTTTAAATCTGTTTTTCCAGAGCGAAATCTGCTTCCAAAGCACCACCACATGATACATTACCAAAGGTGCAAAGATTGGGCCACTATTACACATGTGGTGCATGAGGTTCGAAGGCAAGCACAACTTTTTTTAAGGGTCTGTGAAGAACTATAAAAACATCACAAAAACACTGGCAAAGAGACATCAGAATCAGTTGGCTTTTCATTTTGAAGGTTTTTATTTTTAAAGATTCCAATTTGGCCCCATAACAGAAGTCTTGGTCAGCAGTTTGGAGGGCAGTGAGGCACTGAATCAAACTTTCGATTTGTCATGTGTTTCCACAACTTCCTGGGTCAAAAGCTATGGCACAGAGTATCAGCCTGGGAGGTATGTATGTTCTGCTGTTGAAAATGAGATGCCTTTGTTCAACAGGATTGTCAGTATTGTTAAAGATGACAGTGCTTATCTTCTAACTTGTGCTGTCTCAACAATGTATTTTGATGATCACTTAAATGCATTTAGCATTGAGGAGAAAAACAAAGTCTTTACACTGATGTGTGTAGATGATCTGACATAGCCTACGACAGGCCGTATGACAGGCAATTTTTAAATGACTCTGAGGACGAAATGTTTATTGTCCCATACTCTATTTTGGTGTGACTCCATGCTGTACTTAGCCTGGCAACGCCCGCCTACCTACTTCCGCCCCAAATTTAATTTTCCCTTCAGTAGTCAGTCTGGGCCTGCGGTGAATTCACGTGTTTGAGCTCAGGAGAATTTTCGGCCGTCCAATCAGCGAACAGCGCGAGTGGCTGAGAACGATGACATCGAAATTGCGCTCCAGTTTCAGTTGAATGCTGCGACCAAACGTTATGCGATTGGTTGACTGATCCAGAGTGGCACTGGGCAGATCCAATAGTTTTAAACTTCAACAGACACCCGCTTCTAAGTGAGTGAACATTTGCCAAATAGAGCAGTTCCAGACCTTCTGTACAAATTAAATTAAGTACAATGGTCTGGTACTTGAGACTCCAGGGCTGATTTGTGAGAATGCCTTGTGTCCCTTAATTCCATGACATATATTGGTCAAACAAGAGCAGTCTGGTTTGGAACATAGATAGTATATCAAAGTTTGGAAGTGTGAACTTTGTTGGATTTTTGAATAACCTGTGTCTAGGAATTGGTGACACAAGATTGACTGCATATATAGGCAACAGTGATGTGACATCCTACTTCAGATATTTATCTAATCTAATAGATATTGGCTAATTGTTTCACTCTCAGCCCAGAGGTTAAAGGCGGGCACCTCCGGGATTTGAACCCGCACCCTAGGCGAGAATCATACCCCTAGACCAACGAGCCACCACACATGTATTTCAACTGCTGTAAAGTTATCCCCTCTTTTTGTAGGCCTATACTTTTAAAAGTGGGGATGTGTCAACTTGTGGCTAAATATTGTATGTACTTCAACAACTCCCTCTGGTGGTCACAAGTGTTTATCTCACTGTTCTTGAAATGCAGCGCTGCACTCTTTTTCAAGGAAGATGATCTTGCTGCAAAGCAAAGAAATATGAAATATATATTAACCTGGATTTGTAGTGTATACAGATGCATATGGCATATTATGTTGCCTATCAGTGGTGGCCTAATGTTGCAGGCAATGCACTCAGTCGAGCTGTGACTAAATGCGTCCCTGGGATTAATAAAGCATGAGCTCAAGACGAGAATCACCGAGCCAGATGTGAGCAGAATTCAGTTGTTTCCAAGTCCTCCCTGCTACTATATACACTGACCGGCCACTTTATTAGGTAGAGCGGTTAATTTTCTTGTTAACACATATAACTTTCAGCCAATCACATGGCAGAAAATCTAGGCATTTAGGCATGTAGACCTGCAGGACAACTTATTGAAGTTAAAACCGAGCATCAGAATGGGTAAGAAAGGGGTTTTAGGTGACTTAGAATTTGGCAATGTTGAAGGTGCTAGAAGGGCTGGTATGAGTATTTCAGAAACTGCTGATCTACTGGGATATTCACTCTAAACCATCTGGGTTTACAGAGAATGGCCCGAAAAAGAAAAAAATATCCAGTGAGCGGCATTTGTGTGGATGTGAAATGCCTTGTTGAAGTCATAGGTCAGTGGAGGATGGGCAGACTGGTTCGAGATGATAGAAAGGCAACAGTAACTCAAATAACCACTCGTTACAACCAGGGTATGCAGAATACCATCTCTGAACGCTAAACATAACCAACCTTAAAGCAGATGGGCTGCAACAGAAGAACCCACCGGGTGCCTCTCCTGTCAGCTGAAAACAGGAAACTGAGGCTTCAATTCTCACATGATCGCCAATATTGGACAATAGAAGACTGAAACATCATGCCTGGTCTAATGAGTCTCAATTTCAGTTGCGACATTCAGATGGCAGGTTCAGAATTTGGCGTAAACAACATGAAAGTATGGATCCATCCTGCTGTGCACCAGTAATAGAGTTGCAAAGGGGTGGAAAGTTTCTGTTAAATTCCCAGAAACTTTCCACGGGAACTTTCGCTCGGGAATTTTGGGAATATTCAAATTTGGGAATTATAGGAATTAACTAAATGGCGGTCAATTAATTGATTTTTTTCATATCCAAACATTAATCTAAACATATAAACATTATGTTTTGTCATAGGCAGACATCCATGCAAACTTATACAATAAAAAAACATTACATTTGAACAGATTTATTTGTAAGTGGAACTTTATCAAGTTTTGATTATTTTATGACCAATCAATAATTTCACTGAACAACAAAAAAGATGAATGTTGAGTAAAATATTACTGTCTGACCCAACCCATTCAATAAATTAAAGGATTACTTCACCGATACAGAACCTGCTTTCTATCATTATAAAATGGCTATTATAATATAAGGAAAGAGGTTTGTCTTGACTCAGTCTTCCCTTGGCCCAGCTGTCCTGATATTCCGCACCCCACACGCTCCAATGGATGACGCAAAATACGTCATCCATTGGAGCCGTGGTCTGCGTGCCAGAGGGCCCGAAGACTACAGGCCTTTAGTTCCGCACATTTTTATGCCCACCAATAAGGAATGAGGGAGGCGGGAGCTCACGGACGAGATGTAAACACAGCGTCCGCCATGTTTCTCCCCCGCTTAGCGAAGAAGCAGACTCCTGAAAAACTCCGACCATGGCAGAAGGATATTTTCCATTTGTAACGCCTGAACGGGATTTTTAATGTTTACTCTAGTGAACGGACATTCGTGTCAACCTGAATAAACCGGATTACAGCGAGGAAGAGAGGTGATAGTCGTAAGGAGGAAGAGGAGAAGCTAGCTACACTAGCAGCTACTCCATGCTGAAGAGGAGCCCTGCCGCTGTGCCTGGTGGATTCGCGGTGTTCACTGTTAGAAACTTCACTGTAGCTTTACTCCACATATGGAAAGAGGGAACCCGGAGACATATTTCAGTATTGAGACGGTGAACTGTAGGCGCCAGCCACAGGCCGTGGGGAGAGACGGACGTCGACCACAACACAGTAAGTTTTTATTTTTACTCATTCATCACCGCCACACTTCTTGCATTTGCGTCTGCCTTTCTTTTTTCCCCTGGCGCTTGTGTTAGCCGATCAGAGCAGCTACACAGCACTGTATTAATGTGAATGATCAAAGAAAAACTCATGTAGCAACAGGCTGGTAAAAGCAGCGCTGCAGCAGTGAGACACTGACTGTGTGTGGGGGGGAAAACTGCGAGCTAGATACACCAAGTACCCCTGACTGCGGCCCGCAGACGGACGTTGAGGGGGAGGAGACGTTGAGGGGGAGGAGACATTGAGGGGGCCGGCACATTGAGGGGGGGAGCTTGAGCAGGCGCTCGCTGTCTGCTTGTCCGTCTCTTTCTCATACATTCACTCGTAGAGGTCCGCTGCAGCCGTTAAGCTAGCGGTAGCCCACGCTCTTTATTAAATGTTACAGAGAGATGGCACGGGAGTATTATGACTTGCTATCTTTCTTGCTGCGTACCATCGACCTATTATAAAGTTAAGCATAGCCTAAACGACTTGTGTAATTATTTGCATGAAGAACGCATTCTTACATCCGGTTTAGTGATATCAAAATAAGAGTCCTGCATGCAGCAGTAGCATAGGCCCTACTTGGAATAATAACCGGATATAAGAAACATTTAGATAATTTTATGTTTAACCTATAGTATTAACCGGTTAAATATCTTCTTAAAGGTCAACAGGTTAACAATGGACATCCCTTCCTACTATGTTGATTGCTTTTGCTATCTTGTAACAGTTCACTTATGAGGACATAGATGATCCTGTGAGTGTTAAATTAGTGTTGTGTCTCCCAAGGGTCAGCAATGAGATCTATACTTACAAAAGCAAGTATATATGTATGTACAATGATTAAGTGTGCACTGTAAACAATGTGACATGTGCTAAAGAGAACTCCTGTACCTGTCTGTCTGTGACGGTTGCAGGCCCAGCTGCCTATGAATTAAGTAAGAGTCAAAATAAGATATGGGGAACTATGAAGGGGTCACTGTGACCCCAAGGTATGACCTTAACAGATGCAATGTGACCACATTCAAGGCTTAAAAATATACCTCAATTAGACATAACTAAATGCTACAGGTGTGACGCACATTAAGTTACACCAATCACAGCAGCCCTAACAACAGTCTTATTATTCAACAGAACAATGTAAAAATAACAACTACAAAAAATACATAGTAAACTATTAACAGAAAAGATAACTAATCAATAAAGTGTAGAACAATCAAAGAACACATATTGTCCTTATTTTTACCTTATACTCTCTCTTGCCATAGTCACCTCACGTAATTCACTATGGATGAGTCTATTTTAACAGCAACAAAGGGACAATTGCACAATCTATTAAAACCGTTAATATTGTTTATTTTCACAAGCTGTAGTGTTTCAGGGCTGACCTAAAATGTGACTCAATAACAAAAGTATCTTAAAATAAAGATGTTTGAATTGTTAAATGATTAATTGCATTTTTTACAATATTTCCAGACACACACTGCTGTAAGTAGACTATAGATGACACTTGTGAACCCTTACTGAAAAGATTTCCTTCCTGAACAAGGACAGGATTTTCCAGGCATATAACACTTTGAGGCTTTAACTGATCATGGATACATGTATGCACAGCAAGGCGAAGCGATGCCTCCTGGGCATTAACTGTGGTGTTTAATATACGGTGTTAAGGTGCTGGAAAACAAACATTTAAATTAAAGCGGTCAAACTTATGTTTCCACAGTGTCTGCACTTGATTGTGACATTGCCAGACTGACACCGGCTGCCATTCTCAGGCGAATTTGCGGCCCAAAACACACCCCTTGCCATCGAATAATTCAATTAATATTACTAATAATTAATACACACATATTCAAGGTAAAGAACAGGATGGCTGTAACAGCATGTATATTCTGTGGATACAATCCATAATAGCTATGGGTCTTCACTCTTCACAAGAAAGGGGTATTTAATATGCCAGGTCAGCTTGATAAAATGTTGTTTCACAAAATTTATTCGAGTCATTCCACCAATCCGGTACTGTGATCGTGAAGTTATCTATTCATTAAAATGAATTATTAGAATTGTTTTTACCTAATGCATGTTGAAAGCAATTTGAGTCTAAAATAAACTCTAATTTGTATATGTCCCCTTCAACCCCGTTACCATTTTCAACCCTGTTACCCTAGTTTCAACTCTGTCACACCTTTATGGTATGTATTCCTTTAAGCTTATAAAAAATATATACTGTTTGTTTAACTATGTCTTAAATATTTATGGCAATCATAAGAATATTGATTTTAGTTAAAAATATGAAGTAAAACCACATCTTTGATCAAAAATGGTGTGATCGCTGGCACAAAAAGGGCCCATTCCCTGTATGCTACTGCTCCATGCAGGACTCTTATTTTGATATTGCTAAACTGGATGTAACAAGGACTCTTATTTTGGTATTACTACGGATGTAACAATGCCAACTGCCAAAGTCAGACCAAACTACAGCAAGTAGTATAGGCTACGTTTAACATTGTAATAGGTACCCTGCAAGAAAGATAGCCAGTCACAACACTCCCGTGCCATGTGTTTGTATTTAATTAACAGCGTGGGCTCCCGCTAGCTTAACATAGCGCTAGCATTAGCCTGCTTGAGGAGTGAATGTGAGAGACTGAGCGCCGTCCCCCTCAATGTGGTCTTAGGCTCCCCCCCCTCAATGTGCCGGCCCCCTCAATGTCTCCTCCCCCTCAACGTTGGCTGCGGGCCGCAGTCAGGGGCTTCTCAGATACACTGCACAGACGTAGGATGTGACCCGGGCGTAAACACGGCACAAGTGGTATATCTTATTGCAGTTTTGAATCCTGTTCTAAAATGTCTTATTGGCACTACGTTTTCCTGTGGTTGGTAACATGGGCAGCAAAGCTAACGTGACGTAACCTTGCCGTTCTTTTTCATGTATGTGAGCTACTGCAGGCTAAAATTAGCTGGCCTTACTAATGTTTTGCTCAATGTTTTATAGACAATATCGCTGATTCATGCAGTTTCCTGGCGTGAATCCTGCAAAGAGAGAGAGACCCAGCACCTGACCATGCACGTGATGAACAGGACCGTGGCTATCAAGAAACAAGAGCAGCTGTGACCAGAATGACCTGAGCCAACACAATACACATTTTATTTTTATAAATAGTTGTTCATGTTCATGTTTGGATTAAAACTTTGAACTCAAGTTGGTTGATGTGGTTTGTCTACTAACCAGAGTGCTGTTCAACTGGAATACTATTAGAAAAATACAAATTTCTACTGGGGAAAAAGGTTGAGGACAGACTTCAGATGCTGAGCTACTGTATTTAATAAATAAGCAAATATTTTGTATGCTACCAATATAGAAATGTGACCTGAAGTACTCAATTGAAATATATTCTGGCTAGCTTTGGTAGTAAAACTGATGGCTTAGTTATTTTTCTGTGTATCTGTTTTTCCTGTGCTTCAGTATGATGAACCTACCTTGCATCCTTGTGAATTTATAACATTTACCTCATAGATTGTATTTTAAAAACAATACATACAGTAATCTGTGCATCAAAATCAGTTCAGCCAACAAGTCTGTACTGGTGAACATGGGTGTAGACAGGAGTCCAAGGTAAGGTAACAACATAAGGGGCCGGTTTCGCAGACATGGATTAAGCCTAGTTCTGGACTAAATTGTACTTTCAATGGACAATCTCCATTCAAAATTCCATTTAGTCCAGGACTAGGCTTAATCCATGTCTGTGAAACTGGCCCAAGATGTTTTATTGTTTACAAAGGAACATATTGTGGCATCATGCTCAATGTTAAATAAACCAGGTAACACACAATGAAACAATTCTTAAAAATAAACTGTCCAATATACGAACATGATAAATATAAGATACAAAAGATGAGCTATAAACACAATATTTACAATTTAGCCTTAAATGAGTGGCTGATAAGGCACAGGTTGAGATGTGAGGACATATTAGCAGAGCTGGGATGCTCCTGAATTTGACATATTTCCTCTCAGAAGCGTCACTGCAGCTGCCTTGGTTGCAGTTGAAGGGGAGACAGCCATTGATCAACTTTTTACCCCACTATCACAGCTGATATTGAGGGTGTAGACATTGGATTCTGAAATGTCACCAAACAATACAACAGTTAGGCTTCAAGTGAAACGTTAGCTGTGAGCACTCACTAAAAATGATAGTCTGATGAATTTTTTTTTCTTTAGTTGCATTACAAACACACCAAATGGTTGCTGCATTAGTTTGTTTCTGAAAGAGTTTAGCAAGCCCCCCCCCCCCCCCCGACAGCAGCTATAATTGCATACTGTGTGAACAGAAATATAGTCAAATACGTTGAAAGTCGTACCTGTACGCGAGTGCATTTTGCAGGCCCGGTCCACACAACCTGTCCACAACGAAGATACGTCAGTCCCGTCCAGATTGTCCTCTTCACGCCCAGGCTAGAATATTTAGTTTCAGTCCTCCGGTTTGTTTTGAAGGCTAGGCTAGTTTTTTTTTTTAGCCGCAGGCATTGTTGAAAACAGCTCACTATCTTGTAAACTGAAGAAAAGTTAGACTAGTGCGCATTTCCTTCCCTCCGTTTTACAGTGAAACCGAAACTAATACATTCATATTTTAAAAAATACTTTCTACTATATAGTATGTAGAAAAAAGATTTAGGATGTCCCGATTCTTGTGGCCAGATTTAGGATGGTTAGAAGTAGGCTACCCGGATGTCCTACTTCATGTGGCCAAGATTGTTAGGTTGCGTTCCGAATCGCATACTCTTTCTTTTTTCTATTCTACATACTACATCTGACGATAAAAAGAATCTAGTTAGGATGCAGTAGGCATACTATTGGGACATACTTTTCTCTCTTAATTCATCATAACATTGCGCCTTGATCTTGCCTCTTGCTTTTATATCCGTCGCATCCCCGTTTGTTTTCATAACATGGACCTATAGGCTTCGTCGATGTTACGTCACTTCACGTGCGCACTGGATTGTGGGTCAGAATCGCCCAAATAGGATGCACTTTTCAACACTAACAATCTTGTCCGCATGAAGTAGACCATCCGGGTATTCTAACCATCCTAAATCTGGCCACAAGAATCGGGACATCCTAAATCTTTTTTCTACATACTATATAGTAGAAAGTATGCGATTCGGAACGCAGCCGTAGTGTTGAAAAGTGCATCCTATTTGGGCGATTCTGACCCACAATCCAGTGCGCACGTGAAGTGACGTAACATCGACGAAGCCTCCATATGAAAATAAACGGGGATGCGACGGATATAAAAGCAAGAGGCAAGATCAAGGCGCAATGTTATGATGAAATAAGAGAGAAAAGTATGTCCCAATAGTATGCCTACTGCATCCTAACTAGATTCTTTTTATCGTCAGATGTAGTATGAAGAATAGAAAAAAGAAAGAGTATGCTATTCGGAACGCAACCATAAGTTAAGTTTCGTTTTCTGCCTGTTAGTCCGAGAGAGATTCATGCGAGCGCAAACAGCAGGTGGCTCATCGTCCCTCTGTTACCTGCCTTATTGTTTAATTCTCCTGTATTGAGTTAATGAAAATAAAACTAGAAGACAATCAGAGGATTTAAATAAATACGGCTGAGAATAATAGCCTATAGTCTAAAGAAAGCAAAGTCTCATCATCATCATTCCTTGCATTCTAACCGATGCACCATTCCTGGATGCTATTCATACCTATTGATCTCGCCCTCCTGCATTATCACTAAAACACTGTTTTATTTTATAAAAAATACTCGCAAATGTAGCCTACTTTATATAGACTTTTAGTTGATAAACGGTGTGCACCTCCCTTGGTGCTGACATGGACCTATTATAAGAGGCTGCCCGTAATAAATGGGATGCCGTGTTTGTGTGACGTTGGACCAAAAACTCCCCCGGCGCTCGTTCTTTGTACAGCGGCCGCTTATGCTGTCAAGCGCCCGTCTACAAAAAAGGTCCATGCTATGAACGACAGCCACCATCGCCGTCTTTCGCGCCCCCTCCACCCGCTCGTTCGGCTGTCATAAGAGCATCAGAGCATCAGAGCCCTCGTCTTTTTTTCTCCCCCTCTCGTCGTTGTTTTCACATGGCGATTAAAGTGAGAGGCACCTATTTGCAGACCCATGGGGGAAACCATTGAAAGTGGAGCTCCACCGGAAGCCACGCCCCGAACTCATTTCATTGGTCAGAATTGTAACCTACTCTGAATTTGTTGTCTTCTTTTTGTTTTACTGCCAGAGTTCACCTAGCGGTGAATAATAATACACAGTTTCCACCGGTTATGATGCTAGTAAACAGTAAAATACGTCAGTTTGATAAGGGTCCCAAGTGACCAGGACGGTGGTAAAAAGTAGATGTTGAGGTAGAAGATGAATGAAGCAACGAAGCTTTGGGTACATCTTCCGAAATCCGTCTCTTTAATTCACAATTATCACAAGTAGGTCAATCACATACAAATATCAACTCTTATAAATAAAACACAAAAAGTTGAACTTTTATCTTAGAAGTCCTGGAAACAAATGCTTGTCTTTTCCTCTTAAACGAAGCTGTAAATAGCCTTTACGTAGTGTCAGTTGGAGCCTTGTTGCAGCAGTGCAGGCTAATGCTAACTGTGTTCGGATTAATAAACCTGTTGTATTGTAGCCTATCTCATTCTGTGGCTGCACGCGATCGTTACTGTTCACTTGCGTGATCACAAAGTCACAGACGAGCCTCGTTAAATAGCCTAATATGAACATAGGCTATTTATGTCTGGTTGAAATGTAATTCTGCGGCTGCACACGATTGTTACGTTCATTTGCGTGATCACAAAGTCACAGACGAGCATCGATCGTGCAATAGCCTAATATGAATATAGAAATGATATAATAGCCTAATTAAAACTGTGATCACTAGAGGACAAGGGATCTGGTAATAAATCAATCAGGATCTAGAATGGAAACTGTCACCTTATGTGTCAGACGTTAATGCCTTTCACCCCGCTTTTTAAAAGCTGTTTATTTTAATGTGGTGGCACTTTTTGTGTTTCATTTATAAGAGTTTATATTTGTATGTGATTGACCTAGTGTGATAATTGTGAATTAAAGAGACGGATTTTAGAAGATTTACACAAAGCTTCGTTACTTCATTCATCTTCTACCTTAACATTTTACCACCGTCCTGGCCACTTAGGACCCTTAACAAACAGACGTATTTTACTGTGTACTAGCACCATAACCGGTGGAAACTGTGTATTATTATTCACCGCTGGGTGAACTCCGGCAGTAAAACAAAAAGAAGACAACAAATTCAGAGTAGGTTACAATTCTGACCAATGAAATGAGTTCGGGGCGTGGCTTCCGGTGGAGCTCCACTTTCAATGGTTTCCCCCATGGGTCGAGAGGCACCTATTTGCAGACCCATGGGGGAAGCCATTGAAAGTGGAGCTCCACCGGAAGCCACGCCCCGAACTCATTTCATTGGTCAGAATTGTACGCCCCAAACTTAGTTCATTCGTTCATTGGACCCTTAACAAACTGACGTATTTTACTGTGTACTAGCACCATAACCGGTGGAATCATTAGGCTAACGTTTGTGTAACTAATGTTAAGGTTGCTTGTGACCATAGTACTGCCTATCTGTCTAACAAACAATTAGGCCTATTTCTAGTAGGCCGAAAGCCATTCTCAATATCTGTCTAACAAACAATTAGGCCTATTTCTAGTAGGCCGAAAGCCATTCTCAATACTTTTATTTTAACAGTTGACACACAGTTAAAACTATCATAATTAGTGTCTAACAAACAATTAGGCATATCTGTGTAGCAAATATATAATTATCCTGACTTCCAAAAGCTGCTTGTCTGAGTCATGGTCTGAGTGTGTGTCTTTTCCTGGCTGAGGACAGAAAGCCATTCTGATACAAATGTACCGGCACTTATAGCTGTCAAATTTACAAATCGTCTTCTAAACCAATGAAATTGAGAGTTCATGGTTTTCCACCAATGAAATGACGTTTGGGGAGGGACAACGCTTTTGACCAATGAACGAATGAACTGAGTTTGGGGCGTACAATTCTGACCAATGAAATGAGTTTGGGGCGTGGCTTCCGGTGGAGCTCCACTTTCAATGGCTTCACCCATGGGTCTGCAAATAGGTACTCTTGCATGGGTCTGCAAATAGGATTAAAGTAAACACTCACAAGGCACAGACTACGTCACAGGTGCGCGCCCAGGAGACTCTGGTT
Organism: Hyperoplus lanceolatus; assembly: GCA_026929865.2. Classification (NCBI taxonomy): domain Eukaryota; kingdom Metazoa; phylum Chordata; class Actinopteri; order Uranoscopiformes; family Ammodytidae; genus Hyperoplus; species Hyperoplus lanceolatus. The sequence goes on along the minus strand of CM049411.1, from coordinate 23,647,788 downwards.
GGGAGGGGTGAGTGAGTGAGTTGCCAATGCATGTAGTCTGAGGCAGAGAGCCACAGGAAAGAGCGAGAGAAGCGAACACCAGCGAGTTTGCCGGTGGCGGCGGCGGCTAAAAAAAACACTTTACGTGCCAATTTGTATTCGATGGTCGCGATAGGGTCATTTTATACATCCCCTGGAGCACATCTCGCGATACATCGAATATATTCGATATATCGCCCAGCCCTAGTTCAAAGTCACCTAAACCCTCTTTCTTCCCCATTCTGATGCTCAGTTTGACATCAGTACATTGTCTTGAACACGTCTAAATGCCTAAATGCATTACATTTCTGCCATATGATTGGCTGATTAGCTTTCTGTTTTTATAAGGCTTTGAACAGGGGTACCTAATAAAGTGGCCGGTCAGTGTATACTATTATATATCTAAAGGTTAGGTGTCGCATCTTGGTGTTGAGCATATCGGTTACTCAAACAGAATCACCTAAAACATTATTCTATGTGATGTAGGCTAGTTATAGTGGCAAGATTAGTCAAAAGTTTAAAATTCCAGGATGGGATAGAAATGCTGATAATTAGTCTGAGTACCATATGTATTAGGCTATTTGTAGAGAGAGGGTCCTATGTGTTTGTGAATGGACTCCAGCGGGACATATGTAGGGGGATTGCATTATGATTGTCATCTCAGTGAAAGCCGGGAATATGCCGGAATTTCGGCCCTCCACCCTGCTGTATACTGTAAATGCGACTGTTGCGGAACGGGTGCCGAGAGGCGCAACAGGTTGTTCCGAATTTTACTACCTGGGGGGGTAGTAAGATTGCCGACACAATCTGTTCCGCCTCTCTGTATAAATGCGGCCAGCTTGTTGTTGCGGAACAGGGGGGCGTTTGACGTTCCATAGCTTACGTTCTAAACATGCGACCATGTTAGCAGTTGAAGGACGTGTGTTTAACATTAACCACAGCGGCCTGATGTCCCGTAAAAATCACCAAATAAAAGGAACGGCGTATAATCTAGCTGGTCATAAGGTCCGCTGCTCAATCCAAACCCCCCACGCTTAATTTTGCAGAGTTTATGAGACTATTTCTGCCCGGGGGAAGTTGTACAATGAAGTGGGAAAGCTAGGCTAGGCTAAGCAAGACTGCAACCGGATCGCCGCAGCTATTATTACCCTAAGTCTGAGCTTTTATCCACACTTTATTTCTGTCTACACTACAATAACTTGACTTCACACACTGTGTGTGTGTGTGTGTGTGTGTGTGTGTGTGTGTGTGTGTGTGTGTGTGTGTGTGTGTGTGTGTGTGTGTGTGTGTGTGTGTGTCTGTGTGTGTGTGTGTGTGTCTGAATATGGCAGAGCGCTGCAATCAAAAAGAGACTCGCTCACAGCTAACTTGTCACACACACACACACACACACAGGTGAAGCAGTGATCGGAGTGATTTTGTCAGTTTGGTTAACAGTCCCAGAGATGTTGGACTCAGCGCGTAGCGAGATCAACCGGCACATCACGGGGGACAGTAAAATATGTCCCTCTTACTGCAAGCCCCAGCACTTTATTCTTGTGATTTTTATATGTAAGCCGCGATTACTTTAAAAAAGTGTAGATGTTTTGATAGGCATACATATTCACCCTGTCGCTCTGCATGTGCACAGGCAGTGAGACGGATGCCGGTTTGTAGCGTTCTCTCTTCTGATTGGTTATCAGTAGTGGGATCCCCGAAAAGTTTATTTGCCGATTACATGCAGAGCATGTGAATGAGAGAACGGCTATATGAAACGTGCACACTATATAAGTGATCACTGTATGAATAAAGAGCAATTGAACACTTATATTAAAGGTCTCATATTATACACTTTTCTGTCAATGGTCTTAGAGGTCCCTAATACGTTTTTCTTTAGTTGTTTGCTGAAAAAACCGTTCAGATCATTTATTGTAGTATGCCTCTATACCCTGATTTTCAGCTAATCTCACGATGGCCTATTTTTGAAACCAAGCTGCAGCTCCCTTCGTAAATATACAATCTATGAGCTCCCCCCGCCCCTGTCTGGAAGAGAAGCCATTGGCGTCTGCCCATAGGTCCATAGCTTGCAGTGCCTGTAGGCCTACTGCATGTTACCACGGTTAGGTTTACCCTGAGAAGAACCATGTCTAGTGCTAGTAACGCAGGAGCTCACCCGCACTTTGAACAGTTTGACATGACCGATCCTTGTCTACATGAAAGACTATGTTCATACAGATGCACTGACAGCCACAAGCTAATGGAAACGGCATGTTCACAATAAAAATGCAGCAAAAGATGGAGGCTACTGTGAAGCTAGCTTGGAAGCTAACGGCTAAAAATATCACTAAAATCAGTGAAAAAATTAGCTTCAATATTAGACTTCGATTCTATTACCTTCCAATGCTTTGTCTTGCTAAAAACGAGGCATTTCCAGACTGCTGTGGGGAATATAAAGAGCTTGTTATGGGCAAAAGATCAATGTTTTTCCCGAAGCTAGCTCGGAAGCTAACCGCTAAAAATATCACGAAAATCAGTGAAAAAATTAGCTTCAAAGTTAGACTTCGACTATATTACCTTCATGGGCGTAAAATTGCGTATGGACGGTGTGGACGTGTCCATACCAATATTAAAATGTGCTGAAATTGTCCCACCAATATGAGAAGGATATGACAACGACGAGAAAGGGTTAATGCGTTGCCTCTTTATAGTCCCGCCTTATGTATTTTGTGATTGGCTTTGCCTCCTGTTGGTTGTCGTGGGTTGTGTTTCGGTTAGCGGTGATTGGTTGCTTAATTTGAGAGCGGTAAAACAGCTTCTGCTGTCATTTCGGACTCTATCAGCTCCGCTGCTGCGCTATGAATGCGGCTGAAGTTTGACGTCAACTGAGGAAGAATGTCGGGGGGAAAAAGGAAAGGAGAAGGGCAATAGGTGGCGGTAATGTGTCACGTCACGTCAAACGCCATAGAAGAAGAGTGGTCAAAAGTAAAGAGGAAATGGCAAAAGAAAAAAACAAAGCAGATGTACGTTTGCGCTGTGCAAATTGCGCACCATATATGCCTATTGATTCTGCTCTGCTATGTGCTGTAAAGATAAGTTGCCTTGGAAACAATTAAGCCTCCGTAGACCGCGAGCATCTTGTCTTTTTTACTCGCGCAAATCACCATTCTGTGCAGCCGTCACCGGCTCTGTGTTGTTTCTCTCACCGGCTCGCCGAGGCTCGGGCACGCTCGCGCTTCAGCTGCGCTCCAACTCCCCGGTTCACCCGTAAACTGAAATTCCGAGTCGGGGACAGCCCTACTGTGAAACATAAGCAGCCAAGGATGTATGAATATAATACGTTTTTTAGTGCAAAACGATTGATAGCCGCTCAACTCTTGACTAATAGATACATTATAAAACTGGTTTGGTTAATAAACTAGTGAGCGTTTCGCCAAATTGTGTGACGTTTTCTCCAAAATGTGTCCCCACCAATATGAACATCAAAGTTACGCCATTGATTACCTTCCTATGCTTTCTCTTGCTAAAAACGAGGCATTTTCAGACTGCTGTGGGGAATATAAACAACGTGTTATGAGCAAAAGCTGGTTGCTTGTCCCAAAGCTAATAGCTATACACCAGGCAGGCAAAAATACCAATAAAAACAATTCTTTTAATTTCACTGTTTAAAAAAAAGCACAAGTAGCTTCCTATCCGTTGTGTTATTAAAAACGAGTCATTAATAGACTGCTGTGATTAAGATAAATTAGTGGAGTATGAGCAAAAGCATTCTGTGTTGGTGTATGTAACATTCAGCATGCTTTGCTGTACTAAGGGCATCTTGTCGCTTAGCGGGGAAAACAACATGGCTGTCGCTCGGAATATTTTCCATCGGATCTTGGGGTTATCATAGACTACTGCATGGTGGAAGTTTCTGGTTACTAATGTTGGGGGGAAGCATGGACATATAAAGAAAACATGGGGAATGGCTGTGCCGACTGTGACGCTAGAGTCGGCGAGATTCTGACTGGAGTATATTGGAGAGGTTTTCAGAAAGGGGGAGGGTGAGGAAAGGAGATTTTTTATTTATTTTTTTAAACTTTGGCAGTCCCTAGGCACACCGTGGACCCATAGTTATGTTCCAACACATGTAAAAAGTGCGTTTTGCATAATATGTGACCTTTAACATAAATAAATCGCTTACCTTTAAGGCTACTTGAGTCAAAGAACAAATAGCCGGTAGTGACATTTGTACTTGTTGTTCTAAATTATTATTACTAATGCATTAATGTAAAGCAAGTTTGGAACTGGATGAGGTGCAGCAAATGTTGTATGGGCTGCAAATAGGCCTACATTTGATGTTCAGTATATATGTAAATACAGCAGATTCTCAAATTTGTGAAGCTGAAAGAATGACATTTTTGACACATTTTCATTTACAGTTTTTTTTTATCGCTAAACCACAGTGGGCACAACAGGAGCGACATGTACAAAACTCTAACAACACTATGCACAGCAGCAGTTCATGTGGACCAAACTCTAGCTCATTTTTCTTTGCTGAAACACAATTTTACTCTATACACTTATCTCATGGCTTAACCACAGCCTGCACAACACGGTGTATTTCCAGCACTTTGTTCAAATGCTAACACACTGCTCTCAAAACTGTAAACCACATGTTCAAAACAGAATGGATTTTAGTGTATTTTAAACACTGTGGATTGCTCGTTCAACTGAAACACTAAGAAGTTGTGTTCTTTTAGACTTATTAGTGAACATATTATACAGTATAGGGAAAGCTCAAAAATACTTTTTCTCGGAAATGGACCAACGAATACAGGTTGTTGGAGGGAGAAGAGTGGCAGTGAGAGTGTGGATGTTTGGAGAAAGACCTACTGTAGAAGACAGAGCTGTATGCCTGATGAAATACAGTACACAAAGCCTTGTACACACACAAAAAAAAAGCTTGAATATTTCCCACTTAATTGTAGTGAAGTAGAAGTATAAAAATATACATATATATATATATTTAAAAGTACCTCAAACTTCCACTTAAGTAGCCTATAATTGAGCAAATAGACTACTTAGTAACTACTAATTACACCTGTGCAACCAGGTAGTTGTTGTCCTGAATGTCCAGTGGAATATGGCAAGCCGAATTATCATTTATCAACTAAGTTTGACTATCCGGAATTAACATTGCGGATATCCACAACTTATTTATGACTAGTCGTAATTACATGTTGAATAGTTGGATTTTTCATTCAAGATATCTGCAACGTAGTTGTGACTAGTCGAAACGACAGATAGAGATATCGTAATTCAGTTTTGACAGGCGAAACTGAATTAAGATTCTGAAATGACGTCACGGAAGCGACATTCAACTCGTACACATCTTAAATGACAATTGCAGATATCTATAATTCAGTTTTGACAAGGCAGAATGGAAGTTAAAGATATCTCAAAGGTCATTATGCAAGCCAATTAACATAAATTCAATAGACTGATATGTGTTGCAGATATCTGTAATTCAATTTCGCCTAGTCAAAAAGAACATTCGGATATCCGCACTACAATCCTCCTATCCACAACTATTATTTCGGATATCCACAACGACATTCCGCCTAGGAGAAATGCGTCATTTTGCCATTCATGTCTATGGGGTTTCTCATTAGAGATATCTACAATTCAGTTGCGGATATCCACAATGTGAATTACGGATATCTGCAACTGAATTGTGATATCTGTAACTCCAGTTTAAGATATCTACAAGTTGATTCTGACTAGTCACAATTCCAGTTAAAGATATCTTTAATTCACCTCAATTCCAGATATCTACAACTCCCTTTTCAGATATCTTAAATTAAGTTTTGACTAGGCGAAATTAAGTTGTAGATATCTCTAACTGGAGTTATGACTAGTCGAAATGAAGTTGTAGATATCTCTAACTGGAGTTAGGGATAGTCATAATTTAATTGTAGATATCTATAATCAAGTTATAGATATCTTGAAATGATTTTGATTAGAGATGTCTACAATTGTAGATATCTGTAACTTTCATTTCGCCTAGTCAAAATGTAATTACAGATATCTCTATCTGTCGTTCGACTAGTCACAACTACATTACAGATATCTTGAATGAAAAATCCAACTATTCAAAATGTAATTACGACTAGTCGGAAAAAAGTTCCGGATAGTCAAACAAATTGATAAATGACAATTCCGGCTGACTTCATTTCGCCTAGTCAAAACTCTAATTCAAGATATCTGTAATTACATTTTGACTAGGCGAAATGAAAGTTACAGATATCTACAATTGTAGATATCTCTAATCAAAACTCATTTCAAGATATCTATAACTTGATTATGGATATCTACAATTAAATTATGACACCCACCCCCAAGAAAGAACCAACACTTTTTATATACCACCCAGAAAGATCTACAAAATAATTTTCCCTAAAAAAACTAAATAAAATTTAAAAAAAGGACTTGAAATATATAGAGAGAACCCTTTAACTCCCTGCTCAACCGTTTGGTAGAGCACATTTTGAGTCACTATATTTTATTGAGGGGGTGCTCAATTTAACTAAACCTGATTGGGCCATCTCTACCATTCGGCTAACGTATGTTATCCTAAAAAAAACCACTAGATGTCACTGTGTCTTTAAATGGTATGCCTCTTAGGTCCCCTAAAACCTGAAAATCGTAAACAGGAAAATCACACCAAACATGTTGACAGTTTTTGGGTGAAATTTTTAAAGGTAAGTATATTTTTTCAACAAGTCATATTGTCCAACGCCCTAATGATCAGAATGATGTAAATTGATACCACAAAAAGACTTAAATAAACGTGTAATAATTTTTTGAAAACTACCTCAACCAAACGGTTGATTTAGCACTTTATGGTTAATGTAGCAAAGTGCATCTAATGCCATTATAATTTAATATGTGCAATACAAATCAATACTTCTGATCATTCATTGCTGTAAATATGAAACATGTAATGCTATTTCAGCATAAATATGCTAAAATTATTTCTTATTTACGTCGTTTTTGTCACTTTCTGAGATTTTTCAAAATTCAGCCATTTATACGTTGCCCATCCACTTATCCAGGGTTGGGTCGGTGGGCCAACGGCTCCATCGGACCTCAAATTTCCCTTTCCTTAGCCACATTAACCAGTTCTAACTGGGGGATCCTGAGGTGTTCAGAGGCAAGCTAGAGATGTAATCTCGCAATCTAGTCCTGGGTCTTGGTCGTGCCTGGAACATCTCCCTAGGGAGGCGCCAGGGGGCATCCTTACCAGATGCCCCAACCATCTCAACTAGTACTTTCTTTGCAAAAGGAGCAGCATCTCTACTCCAAATCTCTCAGGGTGACTGAGCTGTTCCCCCTATCTCTAAGGGAGCAACCAGCCACACTCCTGAAGAAACCCATTTTGGGCACTCGTATCTCGTTCTTTCGGTCATTACCCAGCCTTTATGACCATAGGTGAGAGTAGGAATGAAGATCGATCGGTAGATCAAGAGCTTTGCCTTCTGACTCAGCTTTCTTTTCGTCACAACGTTGCGGTAAGCAGTGCAAAACCGCCCCTGCTGCTCCGATTCTCTGGCCATCTCACTCTCATTGTTCCCTCACTCGCAAACAAGACCCAAAAGTAGGCTACTTGAACTCCTTCACTATGGGGTAAGGACTCATTCCATATCTGGAGTTGATCCATCAGTTCCTACTGAGCACCATGGCCTCAGATTTAGAGGTGCTGATCCTCATGCCAACCGCTTCACACTCGGCTGGAACCAATCCAGTGAGAGCTGAAGGTCAAAGACCGATGATGCCATCATTACCACATCATCTGCAAACAGCAGAGATGAGATCCTCAGCCCACTGAACTGCAACCCCTCCCCACCATGACTACGCCTTGCTATCCTGTCCAAGAATATAACAAACAGGATGTTTTCCAATTGAATTTGGTAAATATCTTAAATTAATATGTGGAAATCTTAACTAAATATGTGGAAATCATAACTATCAAACATAATCCAATTTCAACCAAATGACTAATGTTGGTAAGACATAAGTCATTGATGCAATTTTTTCCTGTGTTATGCAATGTTTTTTTTAAGTATTAGAATATGTCAGGAATTCAAGAACCTCTGGGCCTTGTTTGCCAGTGAGCGGGCAATGGAACATGAGACTGCCTGGAGAATCGGAGTAGCCGTGGCACTATGGCAGTCGCTATACTGCAGTATTTTGACGACAAGACAGCTAGCATACAATCAAAAGTGAATTCAAGTTGAGTATATTGGGCTGTTACACCTCAACACAGATGAGGTCACGATGAAAGTTGGAAATGCAAAGTTTTCTTGCTCGATTCAACATTTTCGTCTGTTGAAATAAAAAACAGCAATTTTTTGTGGCATACTACAAGAAAAAACTTGATCCAATGCCCACAAAACATATTTTGTTGTTTATTTCATTATACCTTGGCGTTATATTTTACTTTTCTACTGTTTTTGGTATTTTTAGGAATTTTGGTACTTTAACCATGAATGCCATCTCAACCGTTTGGTAGAGGTTAATATTTAAAAAACTATGGGGTCCAAGCAAAAAAAATATCTGATTTTGTTTATTATTTACCCAAGGGGAAACAAAATGCCAAAAAATAATTTTTCATTGCCTTTTTTCTTGGTGGGGGGTTAAAGGAGATATCTTTAACTGGAATTGTGACTAGTCAGAATCAAATTGTAGATATCTTAAACTGGAGTTATAGATATCTACAATTCAGTTGCAGATATCCTAATATTTTATTGGGGTATTTAACAAATGTATAGTTGATATTTATAATGAGAAACACCATAAAAATGAAGGGAAAAAATGACGTCTGTTTTGGGGGGGGGGGGGGTGTGTGGGATTAATGAAATGTGGGGGGGGGGGGGGGGGGTTGCGGATATCCGAAATGTTCTTTTGACTAGGCGAAATTGAATTACAGATATCTGCAACACACATCCAGTCTATTGAATTTATGTTAAAACGGCTTGCCATAGTGGAAAGGATTAGAGAGAGTACTGCAGCCTGTTGACTTCTCTTTAACTTCTCTGTCTTTTTACTTTCCTTACAGAGACAGGTAGAAAGGGGAGAGCCCATTCTCACATTACATTTTCTACAGTATGTCAGCACCTTGAAGTCCGATCTGACATGAACAGGGAGCCAATGAAGGGAGACTCAAGTTGATGCAGTAGTGTAATATCATTTTGTGTTTTATGATTCTAGCTGCAAACCTTTTCGAAACATTGAGAACTTTTAACCTAGTACCAGTCAGCAAAACATTAATAATAATAATTGATTGGATTTAGCGCTTTATTTCACTGTTGTTGACTCAAAGCGCTTTACAGGGTTCCAGGTTCAATTTGTTCACACACAGTCATACCGGTGGTGGTAAACTACGATAGTAGCCACAGCTGCCCTGGGGCAGACTGACGGAAGCGAGGCTGCCATTCCGCACCATCTGCCCCTCCGACCACCACCTCAAACATACAGGAATCATACACATTCACACAAGGCAAGATGGTTGAAGTGTCTTGCCCAAGGACATAACAAACATGACAATGGTGGCCGGGCGGGGATCGAACCGCTAACCCTTAGATCGTTGGCCAACCCACTTAACCACCTGAGCCACAGTCGCCCACAAACAACAATCAAGTCTGGATGAAAAACATGGGAAGTCCTGCTACAATTAAAGACGTCTGATATTTTGAAATTCACGTTGTGTTCTGAACCTAGAAGTTGGACACTGGGTAGTAACAAGTTATTTTACACATGGCGGTGTTGGATTCTTACATGTTGTGCTTTAACAAGATGAACAGATGAATGAAATGCATTTATTATTAAGAAAACACAAAGAACAATATAGTTTAAATTAAATTAATTTATTATTATATTATTTATATTTATTATTGAATATAAATATTATTATTATTATTATTATTATTATTATATACATATACCCTAACACCTTTAACTCAGCACTTGGCACCTGTAAAGCCATATGAATGGCCTTGTGTCTGAATTGTGCTATATAAATAAACTTGCCTTGCCTAATCCTAAATAGTATTATTATGTATGTATATGCTAAAACAATATATATTTACAGGTAAACATGCCAATCTATGCTAATAATATACATGCTAATCAATATCTTTATATATACTGTATATATAGGACTGTGGGAGGAAACCGGAGCACCCGGCGAAAACCCACGCAGACACAAAGAGAACAGGAGAGTTAACCCCTGAGCCACCATGCTGCCCTCTTTAAAAGTATATACAGTATGCTAATCAATCATCTTTATATCTAATACATGCCAATCAAAACCTTTTTTATATAAGCCAAATTTGAATTTGATGTGCTAATTTAACCAAAACGCACCAGTCCACCTGGCATGTTTAGGGCTGTGGGAGGAAACCGGAGCACCCGGAGAAAACCCACGCAGACATGAAGAGAACAGGAGGGTTAACGCCTGAACCGCATGCTGCCCTTAGAGTGATGGTAAAGCAACCTCAAAACATCTCGCAAAATGTACATGAGATAATAATTGTTTTTTTGTTTGTTTTTTTAAATGATCTGCTCACATTTAAGTGACTACAAATTCTGTTACGCAAAGTCAAATTTAGCTTATTCAGGTTTTGAGATTGATTTACCTTCAAAGAACAGGACTCATATTATCAATCCCCCCCAACCCAACGTTTAGCACAATAACTTGGGGAGAGTTGTACAGTGCTTGATAAATATGGGCCCTGAAAATACTTACCATAGAAAACATACTTACAAAGAAAAACACAAATATATAACTGTACAATAAGGTCCCCAAGTGTCCCTTCAGTTAGACTTCTCACGGCGCTGTTAGGCCGGGAGTTTACCGTGAACCCTGAATTGTGAATAACAGTATTTTTTGCAGGACATATCTTGGAAAATGATTTAAAATGTGACCTCACCCCACACCACCTTTTAGCACAATAACTTGGAGAGAGTCTACATTACTTGATAAATATAGGGCTTGAATATACTTACCACAAAAAGACATGAAAAACAGGACAATGTAACATACAATGAAAATCAATTAACAACATGGACAACATTTCTGTAGACTTCACTCCAAGTTATTCCACGGTGCTGTTAGGCAGGGAGTTTACCGTGAACCCTGAAGCTGTAGATGCAGGTGTTCTCCGTGTTTCCCCAGTTGTTCTCTATCTGTAGCTTCACATGCCTGAAGAAGCCTTTGTCTGGATACTGCTCAGAGAAAAGTATAAAAAGAGGTTTGTATCTAGTAAAAAAAAAAAAGCAGCTCCAACTCAATCTAGAGTAGTTTGAAGGTCTCAGTGATTCTGGAAAAGGCTTGTTGACAAATAACCTTTTGTCAAAATAAGAGAATATGTCGTGACGATCTAATACCTGTTTGTGCTGACAAAAACAAATCAGGTATTAATACAAAGCCTAAGCTCTGTAAACTGGTCTGTAAACAAAGAGTATATAAACAAAGGGGGCACACAGTACGTACAGGTAGCAGATCATGAGGAGATATTCACTGATTTTGACAAATTCAATTTTGATAACAAGCATGCTGCAGAATCGGTGACCCAACCTTTAACTTCCACAGTTTGCGGGATTTAATATGACAGAAAGACATTTATTATGTATTAATCAAAAGAACTCTGAATAGTTAAAGCTCAGATCTACTCATTGTCATATACTGTACAAAGCCATAACATTCATGAGAGCGTTACTGTATCACTTCTATCCCACTCACAGGCAGTTTGAAGGTCTGATGTGCTTCACCGTCTTGATTATAAAACATTGTTCCCAAGTAGGTGCCTTCATCCTCTGTGGTGGTCATTCCCTGGAGGAGTAAAACAGACCAGAGATCAGGTGGAGCTGTGCTGTTGCACTGTGTGAAGAACCACATGTAATTCCAGGGCATATCTAGGATACTGAATGAACATGTGACTCACATAGATAGAAAATCCCCTGGGTGCACTTGTGATGTGGCCAATGACGGACTGGCTTTTTGTTATGTGGCCGAGTGTCACATGAGTGATGGAGACTGGGTGGGACAGGGAGACGAATAAATGCCCTCGGTTGCCTGAAAAGGGCCAGCATTGTCCTGGATGTAATAATGAATGTCCCTGCAGGGAGGAATGTAATACTTTAGTTTCCATAGTTCATCAACTAAAACAGTTTCTCTCTTATTTCTCATTAAAACCTTAAAAGCTGAAAAAAGTGTAATTAAAATCCAATGTAAAACAAACTATGACTACGGCTGTGCAGTTCCTATACCTTGATCACTCTCTGCTGTGTTCTGTATGAATACCACCAGTAAGATAATCTCTTCCATATGTTCACTGGATGTTCTGTGGGCCAATGTGTGTCTGAGGATAGGTCATTTAAAACTCTGGCACCTGCATGGAAACAAATCTAAGAAATCAAACTCCAAACCATTTCCACAACGACACACATGTATGTCACATGATTATCATGAGACCAAAGGGACATATGATGGACATGACATACCTTGACTTTCTAAGGCAAAGTTTGGTATTGTGTCTGCCAGTGGAACCAACATGTTCATGCTCTGTCTGAGTGACTGCACTTCTTGCTGGAACTCTCTCCTCTCTATGTGGTGGTGTGTGACGCCTGAGGGTTAGACATATGATTTGTTTATGAACAAGAAACCTCTCAAATTAGACAAAACACTACAATAAAACCAGTGGCCCAATGTTTTTCTTGTGGACTGGAAATGATTGTAGCACAAGGATTAAAGTCACTCACCAAGCGCCAGAAAGAGCAGGAGGAGAAAAGTGTAGATGATGTTCCTCTTTGTGTCTGCCGAACAAACACCATGTTTAAAGGGTGCTAAAAGACAACAAATCAAACCAGATAGCGTGGTTTGGCTTCTCTGGTTTCTAAAAGGAGTGGGGGGCACACTAGGTTTGATAAGTGTCTGTTGTGGTTCAGTGGTCAAGATGTGCTTCACTTGAGTGTCAACGGTCAATGTCTGAGTCCCAATGGTGTTAACCTTAGTGATCAAGGTCTGGTTGGTCCGAGAGGCAATGGCCTGAGCGCTGAATGTCAAGGGACTTGATTTATGTAGCAGAGTGACCCTGCTTTGGCTGGGTGTTAGGTCATAGCATTTGTTTCTGGTAATTCTGGTGTTCGTCTCCTGGTATTTTTTGATGGTGATTCTAGTGTTGTGGTCCTGGCTGTCGTCGATGGGGACCAGCTGGGGAATCGGGTCGCAGTATATGGTGGAGAACCGAGGAGCACGGATAGAACTACCCACCCTCTTCTGAAAGATCCTAAAAGATGGAACAGGAGTTAGAAAAGACTGATTTGTGTGACGATTTATAGTGCGGTAAGCCCACAGCATATTATGCAAACACAGTACACAACATGTGTTAAGAAAAAGACTACAGCGGCTCACTTGTATGAGTTCTCCTTGTAGCAAACAGATGGAGTTCCATTTTCTTTATAATACCCTGCATTCTGCAGGCGGTTACTTCTTCTCAACATGACTGGAAATTATTTAGAAAGTGCAAATAATCAGTGACACACAGACACACACTCTTCACTACACATGGTGTGTATTGTCGCTGTTAACGATAGAATACATGTCATTAATGGCACCAAGGCAATACACAGCTAAAAGGTCAATTATATTACATAGTAAAGACAACAATGTGATACTAAACATGAATGTTGACATATCAAGTGATTGCTGCCTGTGTGCAATAACTTACCTCCTCTATCCATGGTGAGCGACCTGAATTGCTGAGCTAGAATTAGTTGGAATTCTGGAGATTGAAAGTTAAAATAGTTGATAAATGTGAACCAATGTTAATTAATGTGTCAGAGGTAATGATAATATCACAACTGAAGGGTGAAAGCAGGTTGATGCAGGCTGCCTGTTTACTTTGATGAATAATTCTATCAGTGTCATGAGGATTCTATCATGTGAACATGGAACATTCCTGCATTCTATTTGCAAATGAGGTTTACATGACAGATTCCACTGACTCCTCCCACTTTATTTATTGAAAGAATGTTGACACTTTATCTGTACAGTTGTTATTACTTGTTGTAATAAAGTCAAGTAACGTATTATAAATCAAGTATAATTCAACACAAATGTAGAGAAAATATCCAAAATAAACAGTTTTCTTAAAGTCACTAATCCTTTGTATTCTAGCTCAGTTTATTAAGCAAATGTGATCAATAATGACACAATGAGCTTGGGTTTTATTATACTATCTATGCTTGCACCCATAGTGGTTTACAGACCTGTTAGCTCTCCTCTCCTGCAGTACATGTAGTCAGACACTAGATGGAGACAAAGACTGGGCAGGGAGATAGTAGAAGTTTTGACTGGCTCATCCTTCCCTCATTTTTTATTTCATATTTTTATTTGAATGCTATAGGCCTACACATTATGTTAGAAGATAGTATTGTGTTTCAAATATGCGGACATGACAGCTGTTATTCTACCAGATGTGGCAAAGGCGTACGGCGTAGTTGTACACTGTTTGGAAAGGCGCTGTGAAGGAAGTGGGTCCCTGCGTCCCATGCAGAGGAGGGTTTTCCGGTTAAAGTTTCCTTTGTGATTCGGAAGTGGCGTTGGTTGTGATCATGCCATAGCCGTTTTACCCTCACAGACACATCACACAAGCGGCGACTATGAAAAGTAAGCGCTCAAATATACGACTTAAATAGATAGTGTCCAGGCATTAGCTAGCTTCCCCCACCAGACAAGACCGGGTAGACAATGATAAGAGGCCCGCTGGCTCTTCGGGTGTCATGGCTGGCAGACATTCGTAGCATGCTAACGGTAGCTATAGCTAACTTGGGGGTTTCTGACTGTCTGCAGTCAACATAACAGGGACGTCCATCAGCGCTAGTAATAAGTACGCCATTGTGTAGTTGGTAACCTTCTACTTTTCATTATGTCGTGTTGTGTGGTGTTTTTACACAGTCAAACTTAAACTAACTGTTCAGGTTAACTCTTACCCAGACAAGCTAACAATAGCTTAGCGTAACAGTGTTTTGCACAGTGACAGCTGTAGGCTGCTGCTGCTGCCGCCCCATGACAACTGTGGAAAGGCCTCCTGCAACGTGGATTCGTCGTGCTCTAATCAGTTGTAATTCGCCTTGTTTAAGCTTTTTTTTACTCCACAATGGCCTTTGTGCACACGCCCTGGTTAACCTGATGGTATCAGTTTCATAATCCGTGGAGTATTGGAGCAGCATAGAGAAAATAGTTTGGCAGAGGAAAGCGATGACATGTAAATTACTCTCTGTTCAAGATTTGCCTTTTTTGTGTATTCCCCAACAGAACCTCTCAAAGCTTCGTCCTACTGAAATGGGAAAACGCCCCTTCAAGATTTACTGATACAGGTAAGCATCATGCCTTGTTGTGTTCCCATCTAGCCTAGTTTATGACAGGCCTAGTGCCAAGTCAACCACTTCCTTTACCCTGCTGCTCGCTGTGTCTGATGGTGAAACATTGTGGCTGTCAGCAGGTGTGTAACTGTTACTGTCTGTGTGATACATGTGAAAGGCTAGTGTGTGGGCGTGTGTGGAGGGAGGAATGCTAGAGTACTTTGTGTCTCTTCTATGCATTACACTATGACAGTGCACGCTGTGTGTTTGAGCAGCATACCCTCTGAGATCACATGTTTTGTTTTGAAGCCACGGCCATAAACATTATCTCGCTGTAAAATCACGGCACCGTTATTAGGCTCGGAGTGTTACCGACTGACTGTAGGTGCTGGTAATGCGCATTATCCAGTCTTAGTGGAAGTACTGGCTCATTTCGATGCAGTAAATGTGGCTACACTGCAGCAGTCACCCTGACCCTTAATTCTGGACTCATTGCATGCATTTTAGCACGGCTACTTTTCATTGTGTCGCTTCCTTCCCTTTGGAATCACATTTCCTGCTTTGTTAGTTCTCAGTCTGAGTGGAAAAGGCCTGTGACTGTGTGGCTGTAAACAACCATACCATGTGATTTAAAGTATGTCATATGATACAAACAGAGCTCAACTGTGCATGCAAAACTTGATGTGTGCATGCTGTAGCCGGTGAGTGGAGTAGAGGAGTTAGATATTCAGATTAACTGGAGGATTTGCTCACTGGTTGGCTGTCATGACAGGGTCATTGTGAAGCCTTTGACTGGATGGAAATATATTTCTAAGGCTTACGTGATGACATATGTTTTGATATCACTATCAATTTTTATATACGCTTTTGATGTCCTTTCTCCCAGACAAATTCATGCTACAAATGACTGTTCACTCATTAACTAAGACAACACTACAGGGCTGAAACAAGCTAACACACTGCAGTGTCTTTGGGTACCCCAGTATTCATTTGGCACTACTGCCTGATTGCATTACATATCAAACGTATGTAGCATTAAGTGTGTGAAGTTGCGAGCTGGGAATAGTTTTAAAAACACAAACGCATCTCGTATAGGAAAAATACCCATCCATCTGTATTCTGACAGATTTGCGGATAGTGTTATCTCGCTTTGTTAAGTATAAAAAGATTATGCATTGCATTTTATGACTTTGAGCATGGCAAAGGATCTTAAAGATATGCGGTGTTTGGAAATTTGACACGACACACAACTTGCAGACAATCCCGAGGCCGGCGCCGTCAACCATCCATTCAGTCAGTGTGTCATGTGGTTAGTGTGCCGCTATGCAGCCATGTGTGTGCACTGGTGTTTGATGTGAGGGAGCAGAGTGACATCTCAGACAACACACTGCCTTGTTGTTTCAGGCCAGCTTTGCAGCAATGACAGAATCCCCCAACATTTGCAGAGAGAGAGAGAGATAGAGAGATGGAGAGCAAGGGAGAGAGAAATGGCAGAAACACCGCAGAAAGACAATTAGTGATGCTTAGCCAAAAGTACCAGGCCTATTCAGTCCAGACTAGGAGTGTTTCCATTAAAGGAAGGAACAACCAGTTGCACCGGGCTTTACTCCAGTAAATCTGGAAAATCTGTTCCCTAAAGCAGCTGTAGATGCACCCATCATTGATCTAGGTTACAATGGATACACCTCCCGGCTCCCGCTAGACTGGTCTGATCTCAAGACGGGTTCATGTTCAGGCTCAGCTTGGGCCAGTTTGTACTACAAATGTACCCGCCCCTCTCAAACACAATACCTTCTGATATTGACAATTGAATATTAAAAGAATATTGAATATTATCAAATTTCTTGACGTGTTTTTGTTCAACAATTTCTTCTTCTACAAATCAATAATTGTCCTTTTTCACAGAACATAGCGGGCCGGGGTCTCACATAATCCAGAACAGTGGAGAACAATGTTTGGCATTGAATGTGTGCATTAAGGTTCAGATAAGAGTAGCAGTATCCATATTGAACATGAGCCCAGAGTGACATGATTACATGGAGCAAGTTGCTGCTGACTCCGCCAACTCAGGAGGTGAAGGCCGTCAAGAGTCTGTGCTCAATACTAAGGTTCTTCCCATGCTTCTCTATGGCTCTGTCTATGGTAGTGGTTTGCATCTGGGCTTAATATTTTAGTAATTTTACATTGGGTACCACTTTACAATAAGTGTAAAATTAATTAACTGTGAGCTGATGCTTATGTAATACTATTAACGGTATGTTAACACAGCCTCTGGTAACTGTTAATGCTTAGTTATTTATGGTTATTCAATGCTTGGTTAAGCATTAACAATGCTTGGTAAACTAATCCTTAGTTCAGCATTAACTAACCATAAGAGTTAGACTTAATGCTGAGTTAAAGGGGTAGTTTGTTATTTTAGACATAGAACCTAATTAGTCTCATTTGCTAGGCTTGCGCAAGTTAACGGTTGTTGCTAGCCTGCTTCTAAAATGGTCTTACCCACTCTAAAGTGTCTCTGTCCATCTTGAGGCTTGAGTTGATCTGAATTGGCTTTATGGAAACATGTAACTCTGTTAAGGCTGTACTCAAGTCAATCTTCTCACAGTTAGCCCTGTTTCAACTTTCAACGTCCAGCCAAACACACACACACGCACACGCACACACGCACACAGGCACATCTTTTTATAGCTTCCTTTATGATTTTGCTCCTGCTCTGTGGGTAAGGTGTTGGAGGAGTTTAAAGTATGGAAAAAAATTGCACTGACGTTAAGAAGAGAAAGAGTAAAGAAAAGAAAAAAAATAACCCATAAATAGGGCTCAGCTCTTCCTGAAGCAGCGGCCACAGCAACAGTCGTAAAAGCTCAAACATGCAAATTCTTCCCTGATGGCTGATTTAATCCCCCTAGCCTACAGCCCTGCATTCTTCCTCTGTCCCCAGTTGTTTGGGTATGTGAAGGAGGGAGGGAGACCGGGGCAGAGTAAAAAACACAGGCAAAGAGGCGTAGCTCACTTTCCTGGGACTATCTATTTGACTTGTTATAGCCTGTAAAAGAACCCCAGTGTACTTTCATTATTTATTACATGGCTTTGACGAACACTCTTCTCTGAAATTGCCAATAAGTCCGTATGATCCAATAAATGGCCAAAAACATATCACTTTTTTACTGAAAAACCCCTATTGAAGGTCAAATGGAACATGTGAGGGGTGATTAGGGCTTCAGAGATTACACCTACACGTATATTTGTTTACCAATTGTTAGGACTTTTTACGCAAGTAGGTGTAGCAGCAACTCTCAGCTCTTTTAAATCAATTCTGAAGACTTTTCTGTTTCCCTTCTAACCTGTCCTTAAAAAAAATATATATACTGTATATATATTTTATTTACTTTTCTAATGCATATTCTCTACTTGATGTATTTTAATCTGGATGCGTCTCATGACCCTGTAAAGCACTTTGAGTGGCCTTGTGTCTGAATTGTGCTATAGAAATAAATAAACTTGCCTTGCCTTATAGTACGAATACTAAATATTGACATCCACCAAGTACAAATGGACTCAGGTAATGACGGTGCCACTTGCCTCATTATGGCTTGTTGTCATAGTACCGTCAATGTATTTCCTTCCTGCCAACTGGTCAAATTGCTAGAAAGAGCGCTACACAATGAAAATGTTGTAGGATGACTATGACATTTTATCGCACGCACGTCATGCTGCGATGACCTGATTGTTTGCTATTTTGCATCGGAGGCAAACATTAGCCAGTAGATCATAAGCCTCTTACCTGTCAGAGAACACAATGGCAACGCTGCAGTTTCCTTTCAAATTCTGCACTGATGTTTAGAATGAGATATCGACATTAAACTATAAACCAAATCCCACAGGGTCTATTTTGGACAGATAACCCACTTCTTTATTATATTGCTGAGTTGCTCCATGAAGATATTTCCAGTTCATTCTTGTCCTAACAATATCATGTGGAGCCTTTTTAATCACGATTCATTAAACTACTAATGTCCTTATTGTTATTTTTTTTCCCTCCCCAGGTGTCTCCGTCACCCTGGCAACGCTACAGCCACAGAAAGGGGAGGAGCCGAGTGGTCCTGGCAACATGGAAGTGTGCGTGACGCCAGGCCCGGCCCCGAGCCCTCACAGTGAGGCCATGACCAACGATCTGGAGGACCTGTCCCTCAAACCAGCGCCCAACCTGCTGCCTCTACGAGAGAGAAAGAACGGTGAGACCCACTGTGTTGCACTTACATTACGTGCTTTTTTTTTTCTCTCCTGTCAATTACTACTTTAATCCCACGTTTTGGGGATTGGCCCTTGGATGGATTTATGTAGGGGGAGTTGTCTCACAGTCCTGTTTACAGTCCATGCTTTTAGCAGCATAGTAGTCCCATCTCATCTTGGCAAGCTTCCCCGGATAACTAAACATAATTCAAGTTAAAAAAATGTAAATGCTTTCCTGTTTAACCCCACAAGAGTTCTATATGGAGGGTCAGATTGTTACTGACCTGGCAACTTCCATGAGTTGGATACACTCCTCTCTAAAGTGGTGTGGTTTTCAATAATAATACACTTTGCATTTTTCCATCCAGAGCTATTTTTGACCTGAGCAATGTTTGGTTGCAGATGCGTTTGAAAACACATGGAAATGACAAAGTGTGTTGGATCAGTTTTTCAGGTTTCCAGGCCACACTATACCCTTATTTAATTGGTGGGCAAACAATATCACATGCATTTAATGAGTTGTGTATAAAAATGAGCACAAAAGCATGGACGGATTCCCATTTCCCCCACCGTTTGCCATCTTAAACCTCACACTCTTCTTTGTAGAATTGTTTGGAGAAGACAGACTACGACATAACCCTTTGTCCATAAACTGAACATACATCTGTTATATACTCAACAATTCAAACAGAAGAGGAATGAATGCTATTTTTCCCAGCCATAGGGACAGTTTTCCCTTCTAAGGCGCGAGGTGAACGCACAGGAAAAACACTGTATACCATCCCTCTGACCTTGACCCTGTGGAGCCAACAGTCTGTCCAAAGTGAATAGTTTGGCTTAGCTCCTCTACTCATCCTTCACAGAGGGGTGGGCACATTGCCAACTGAAAAAAAACCTTCAAGGTTACAAAAAGTGTTTTGCGGCGAACAAGTAACATAAGATGAGGCTCGGTAGAAAAAGTCAGGGGAAAACACTTATTCTAGAGGCAGAGGTTAAATGTCAAATGTGTCTGTACGTTTTGTTCATTTGACAGAGGAGAGCTTACCTCAGCGCACAGAGAGATGTGGGGATTAAAATACCCAGGTGTGTGTGTGTGTGTGTGTGTGTGTGTGTGTGTGTGTGTGTGTGTGTGTGTGTGTGTGTGTGTGTGTGTGTGTGTGTGTGTGTGTGTGTGTGTGTGTGTGTGTGTGTGTGTGTGTGTGTAAGCCTACTGGGTGCAGTGGAGTCTCCTGAAAAAGGAGAGTGAAGAAGCTGCTCTACGTAATTGGCTTGCTCCTCTGTGCTGACCTCTTCCAGTAGATTAGACCTTGCCGTGTGGACTTAAGAAGGCCTGTTTTTGTGTCTGCAGTAACCTTAAAGCTTGGAGTTGTTGTCATGCTACCTGTGATATCAATATCATGGTGTGAAAGTTTACTATCCCACTTTTATTATTTATTTTTTCGGTTCATGCAGCACTATTACAAGGGGAATCAGAGCTCGACGCGATGGTATCTTGTTGAGTTTCGTAAAGTTTTGTAAACTTTTTGTTGTCAATTTTTGAATAAAGGAGATGTAAGCGTTTGGAAGGAATACATAATACCCTTTGTCTACTATAAATAAGTAATAAATAATAAGTCACGACTGTTTGAAAAAATACATTTGAAGGTGTAATGTTAAGGAAATGATGGTGGGACATTTAGTTAGTAGATTGCGGTCAAGTCCATGGTTAGTTGTTATGTACTTTTTTCCAAGTCAGACAAACTGCTGGCTTGCAGATGTAAACATATGGTCTCAAACCCATAAAGAACTGTTTTCAGTTCAAATTACACCGTCACGTTTAAAATACTTGACCGCTCCAGGCTTTGATAGGGAATGTGTTGGTGTGTTGGGAATGCCCCCTCAGTTTGAAGCCAAAACAAAGCCGCATAATTGCACACGTATTAAAGTAAGTGCATGTGCTACATAATGTCTTCAATGATACAAAGCCTCCATATGTTTCTGCAACCAAGTTAGACACAGTCAGACTGTTGGATAATCAGTGTTGATCAGATGATAGTGTAACTTAGACACACACAAACACACACACACTGCATTATCAGAAGAATCGGCCACATTAGCCATTGTTTCTGGTGGGGCGTTGGCTGCTTGGTTTTGTGGAGTTTGGTTAGTTGACCTGCAGTTGATTTTTTTGCAGAGAGACAGGTAAGCCAAGGTTAGACCAGTAAATAATTGACCATCTATAGGGTCTAACAGTGGCAAAGAATGTTGCACAATAGCACATCATGCATTACAATACAAATCAGAAGAAGTAAAATGAGTAAATGTGATTAATTGATTGTATATGTAATTGTATATGGACCTTAGTTCAGGCAATGTTTACATCATTTCATACATGTTTAAGAATGGTCCTGTGACTACTTGTCACCGGATCATGTTTAGCTCACAGAAACACAGACAAAGACAGACACACACACACACACACACACACACACTCTCTCACACAGCCTCAGGCTACCACTCCCAAATTTAAACAATCCCTGCCCTTGTTGGCCTATTTCTTCCACACTTCATTCAGCCAGCCAGAAGCTGACATGTTGCTGCAGGCACTGCTGAAGCTTGTCTTACATGAAGATGCTTAAAGCGCACTGGGGAGATGTGTTGCATGTGACTGCTGCATGTACATTTCTATAAACATACATTTGTGGTCGGGTGAGGCTGTATCTCATTTGTGTTACCTTTTCAAACCTTCCCCAGATTGTACAGTAGTACCGTTGAACGACTGCATTTAAACTACTTGTAAAATATTTTGAGCTGCATTCTAATATTTAAGATGCTATACAAACAATGGTGCTGCAGGGAGGACAAACCCATTTCTGTTGGCCATCTTTTCTTTCTAATTATCACTTCTGAAAAGAGGCGTTCACGTGACGTATAGCTTGTATGGGCGTGTCGAAATAGGGAATCCTTTTTTGGCCGGTTCTCTATTTGACCTATTAGGCTTACATCACTTACAGTTCTGTCATCACACACTCTTTAGGCGTTTATTATAAAACATGCACATATTACACAGCAGATATTTGGTGTGACGGTAACGTAAGGAATACAGATGCTATTTTTCAATGCGCTACTTGCCCAACCCTAATTTGTGTGAGTGAAACAAAATGGAATGCCCTCATAGTGATGCTTATCATCATATCTTTACCCTTATGTTTCACACCAACCAGGTTGTGCAATGTGTTTATTGCTCATGGTTCCTTCTTCCCCCGTGAACAACAAAGCTGGGGGATTTATTGTTTAACACAAGTGTGTGTTTGTATAGAGAGATAGAGGTGACAGGATGAAGATACGAGGTTGTGTGTGCATGTTTGTGCGGCGCGTGCGAGAGAGTCAGCTTTGATTCAAAACATGAAGGTTGAAATAATGGGGTATGGCGTTAACTTAAAAGCAAATACCATTTCCTGCCTACCCAGTGTCAAACTTGCCTCTGACTTGCGTTACAGTTAAACAAAGTGGTCACGTTATGCTAATGTGACTCACGCCATGCTAATGTGACATGAGATCATTTGAAAACTTTGAGGTGCAGAAGCTAGTTTAAGTGTGGGAGTGTAGGAGTGTGGACAGCAACAGAATAAGGAGGAGGAGGAGGAGGAGGAAGAAGGGAAGAACAGTGGAGGGGGAGGTCATGTCTGTACATTGCATAACTTCTCTTGAGAAGGAGCAGAAGGAAAGCGAGGGAAAAAATGGAAAGCAAGAAAGGAGGGGGCGTGCTAGTTGCTCTTCAGTGGGCGAGGCTTGGCACCAGCAACTTTTTGTTCTTTTTCTAATTTTCACTTCTAAACTGTCAGAGAGAGAGAGTGCAGGAGGAGTGCCCAAAACTTTTTTGTCGGGAAGTGCAGCATGGCAGCAGGAACAAAAACATAAAGGTGTAGCCACGGAGATTTGGAAGCTTTCGGGGCGGACCTTGTTGTTATCCGAGGAGCAATAAGGGACAGGCACACACAGACCTGGAACACACCCTCTCTCTGTTCGAGGGCTTGCAAACACTTGTAGACAGACAGACAGACAGTCGCGAGAAAAGGGGAATGTGAGGTGACCTGCTGCTACCTGTGGAGTACCAGGCTGCCGGGGGGAGGGAAACAACCTCTTTTAATGTGGCGTTTTTCTATAGCTGGACTTCTCTGCAGCCTTCTACCAGTGCTGTGTTGTTTTTATCTGAACAACGTTCATTGTGCTTTTCTCTGGAGTATGAATCGTTAAAACTTTTTTTCCGGGAGGGGGAAGCGCTCCCTACAGCATGGTGCAGAGAGATATGACTATCCACAAGCCAGGTAAAGTCCCTGTCAAGTTTGAGTATGTTGTCCTCTTGCTTTCACATCTTTGTGTGTCCTCTGAAAATGAATGGTTGTGATTGAAAGTTACCTGTAAAGTCTTCTCTTAAGGTGAGCTTTGCTGACAGACTACAGGTGTGTGAGCTTTTGCATGTGTCATTTAAAGTTAGGTGTGTTGACACAGTCGCAGTCTGTTTGGTATACTTGTTTGGATGGGAACGGCTGCTATGTGTTTATAGCTGAAAATACTTACTTAATCTTTTTTTTTCACACATACCATTACTGTCAATCAAACGGTAGTATTAATGGTAAGAAGGGTTGTTGTTTTTAGAAGGAGTGCTCAAAGTATTCAAATACAACACAGTAAATGTCTCCAGTTTCCATTAACGGTTAGCAGCTTTATAACAGTTTTACTGGAGGCTGTCACAACGAGGTGGAACTTTTAAATGCAGCTACAAAGGAAAAACTGTTTTTAGAGAAGAAATCAACTGCAAACTCGCAGGTCTTAGACTATAAAAGCAGTTTTTTTTTGTTAAGTGGCAAATTGGCCATACAGTATGTGGTGTGTTAATGCAGTTTCAGGGCTCCCCCATAACAAAAGGCAACAGGCGGGGCACTGTTTACGGGGTTGCTTGTAAGCTGAACTGGGCAAATGTGGGTGTTTGAGGCTATCGAAAGGTGTGGTTGATTGACTGGGCTCTCCTCAGACAGTGTCAAACCATAGCATATCATAGCGATCAAATTGACTGGAGAAAATACGCTGTATGGGTCCTGTTTGCAAAGTAGGGTGACCAGATCCCAATTCACCAGATGTGGGACAAAGACTACGTTTGTAAAATAAACTTGTGTCACCACCGGTAATGCCAGAGACACAGCTTTCTATATTAAAAAACACTATCTTTAGATCATTGCGCAGCATTAAGGCTGCGGCTTCACATTAAAAGCATTTCACTGGCTTCACATTAGGATTTCACTGGACAAACGTGAGTTGGCTTTTATTTTGAAGTAACTGGAAAGTAAACCCACTGAGCCGAGCAGGGCGACACAGACAAACGGAGACACACACACACACACACACACACACACAGACAGACAAACGGAGAGATGCTCACTCACCCACTCACTCACACACACACACAGACACACACACACACAAACGGAGACATGTAAAAATAACGTATTCGCCGCTGTTGTTGTGCTTAAAGCTAGCGGTAGCTTTAGCGTTAGCCACAAGAGCAGCGGCGTTGGGGCGACGCACACGTTTACAGTGACGTCATAATTTTGCTCTCTTGCCGGCTCCATGGCTGGCTCTGGTAGTTGTGAAACCAACCGGTTCATAACTGGGATAAGGCTGTAACCAGTTTTGAACTGGCCCCAGCACCAGCCCGGAACTGGCTCATGGTTCTTTTTGGTGTGAAAGGCCTACCTGAGAACTGAGTGCAGGCCAGGGGCTATAGGATCCAGGCAGCTCTGCAGAGTTGACTGTTTAGCTGAGGTCACGTCATGGAGGAGGAGTAGGGTTGGCCGCATTACAGAATCTGCTCCAGATTTATTGTGGAAATGAAGCACTCTTTACAGTCCAAACAGATTGTTCCAGAATCCAGATCATGACACACACAGACTGCGGCTATACCACTGCAGGGGAGTAGATTGTCAGTGATAAATGTAGCAATTTTTTATTTTTTTAGAGAGTAATCACTAACACATTGGCTGCTGTTGTGTGTGCCTTTTATTGATTAACTGCAGACTCTTATGTTGCAGAAACACAGGCACGTTATAATCAACCTGTGTAGGATATATGTGGACTTCTGTGATTTTTATTGCCTGTTTTTATTGTTGCCGCTGTGAAGAAACTATCTTGACTTGGTAAAAGGATATTTACTTTTAAAGAAGTTGCCGGTTACAAACTACAGCCATGCTGCCACCAAGAACTCAGGATTATTTAAAATTAGGGCTGTCAAATTAACGCGTTAATTTCGATTAATTAATCACAGAAAAATTAACGCGATTAAAAAAATTAACGTAGATTAATCGCACTTCTATAATGCCCTTTGACCCAGTGCAAAAGTGGTGCACAGCTTCACCTGTAGCTTGCAGACACGGCCCGCACGTAAAGAGAGAAGCCGGGGAAAGGGGCCGAGATGCTCTATGGACGGTTTATGGGATTCTTCGGGGAAATAAGCATGAAGGTAGGAAGACATCTTACTTTATTCTCCGCAGTGTCTGTGCATTATTGATTTAGTGGGTGCGACAATGTAGGTTCAAAACAGTATCTCTCAATCTTCCTCCGTGTGTCTCAATTTTGTTTGCTATAGCTCCCGCATAAATGGACACCCGCCCCGTGTGTGTGTGTGTCAATATGTTTGCCTATGAGTATGGCGATGGTGAATGGTGAATGAATCGGCATAGGCTATTCGCACCTGCAGTGCAGCGCTGTCTGTTGTGGGAGATGGAAAGTCATCATTTAGTCTGCTTGTTTTTTTTGAGAATATTCGGCACTAGTTCCTAATTTTATTTCATGTAGAAATCTGGCTGAGGGGTGGAGACAGAAGTTACGAGAGACGGAGAGAGAGAGAAACAAACTGTAGTAGGCTATACAGCTGTTTATAAACAGGCATAAAAGTGTCAGAAAAGTATGCGATTAATTTAGATTAATTAATCACAGAGCCTGTAATTAATTAGATATTTTTTTTAATCGCTTGACAGCCCTAATTAAAATAGAAACACGACTGATCTTTCTTAGAGAATGTCCAAGAAAGAAATGTGAGCAGAGACTGTTCCAGACGATGTGGCTTAATGTTTAGGGTGAAGAGAGGTTTGACTCCCTCTGAAATGCCATCTGAGAGCTTTTTCTATTTGACTGAATACATTATCCAGACTTTTAAACAGAAAAGAGATGGTGATCAGGACCCTCTTGGTCCCCTGGCATAATGAAAATAGATGGGCCGTAGCTTACACTTGCTCTGCGACGCAGGCGCCACAAATGATCGCTTTGCCATGAGAAATTAAAAATGGTAATCTAATCTGAACCCACACAGATGGACACTTAAGATATGGGCCTGTGGTTAAGATACAATAGCAAGACAGTCAGTCCGTTAGAGGCTAGCCCTATAGCCCAGCAGCCATACAGGGAGGCCGATGGTTCTGTTACATAACAGGCTGGAAGGCTGCCAGCAGCAGAGGCTCCACTGCACTCAGGCTGAGAGGAGGAGAGGAGAGGATAGGGTGACTGATAGAAAGCAGGAATGAACATGAACAAATGTAGAATCAGAGTAATCTGAAGCATAAAAAGTATGTGTGGGGGGTTATGTTTCAGTCCAACCCAATCATGCAGCTGCTTGGTTCCTTGCCTCTCTGCCAGTGGCTCTGTCATGGCAAGTCATTGTATATCAATTGTCTCAAGGAAACAATGTCCAATCAATAGAAAAAATGAACCAGTCATTACATGCATTACTTGTATCAACTTTCCAACCATGTTGTTTGTGCAGCTCACATCTCGGCTTTCCTGGAACGTTATACACAACAGGCTGAATCCAAACAACACAAGACCAAGTGTCGTAGCTTTTGGTAAATGTAAAAGCTTTCAGTCTAATTAACATAGAGGCTGAAAGGTATTTATGCCAACGAGGCAAGTCAAGTGAGTGGGCTTAAATCTTAGATGTGTCCAGCGCACCACACATGCACCCACTCACCCACGCGCCCATAGACTTCGCCTGAATCGCAATGTTTTGACACAAACACACACACAGACACACAAACACACACATGCACACACAAACACACTACAAAACTGACGTCACCGTTCGGGACCAGGACATGCACTCACAGGCTTTGGTAACCCTCTGTTTTGTCCTGATTAGTTCAACAAGCACCAACACATTCACATCTTTTGATTTGCGATCTGGTAAATTCCTGTTGGATAATGATAAGTGAGAGACTACTCAGATCACTAGCCTAGAGCTAGAGAAAAGCTCTTTATCAGCGCCGCAGGACTGCTTGTACCAGGAACACAGTGACTGCACACACCCACAGGTACAAGCCCACTCATGTAGCACAGGGATACACACATAGCTTACACCATGCACTACTTCAGGGCATATTCCCGCAAATCAGTGTTAAAACGATCTAGGAGCTGCAGAGCATGCAAAAACACACTTTTCTGCACCAGCATTCACAGATGTCATTCTACTGTTTATAGGTCTTTGAACACCTGTATTTTATTTATTTTTTCATAATGCGATTATGTTGTGGTGCCTGCCTGGTTTTGGCATAGCTGCAGCACACGCTGACATATGCACATTTATAAACAGTGTTGTCATGTAGCATCTTTCGAAGGACAACACTTTAAATCAAGTCGTTTAGCAGTAGATTGATGTACTGTTTTGAGATCACAGCAGGAGTCTTGAATCTCATTGTATGGCCGCACAAGCTGTAACAAGTAACCTCAAGGATTTTTTTTAGTATAAATAGTTTACTACTCTGCTTTTTAAAACCAATGCTTTAGTTGGTTTAGTTTGTGTCTTGTCTACAACATGGTAAATGGACTTGTATAGCGCTATATCTCCGTTTATCACGGACCCAAAGCGCTTTACATTGTTTTTGTACACATTCACCCAGTCACACACACATTCATACACCGATAGCAGCAGCTACCACGCAGGGTAGGCTTAGCACTAGGGTGCTACGCTAACTAAGCTAACTATCGGGAGCAATTCGGGGTTCAGTGTCTTGCCCAGGGACACTTTGACATGTGGCGGGGAGACGGGGGATCGAACCTCCGACCCTGCACACCAGAGGCGAACTCCCTACCCACTTCGCCACTGCCGCCCAAACACAGCTACAACACAGCTTGCTCCGGTGTTAACGCGCTTAACTTTAGCTGGTGAATGTAGCAGATGTCATTGTGAGCTGACATTGGGAAAAATGTTTTGCCATTTTGAGGGAAATTCCCTGGTGACGAAATTAGCTTTTCAACATGTACTTTCATATACGGGAAATATATTTCAGTATTTGAGAAGATCGGGTGGCGAAAGCAAATAATTTAGTTTGATGTCCAAGATATTGTGGCAATGGAGTGGTCTTTCTCACACACCAACAGGAAACGTTGTTGATAACGGTCGATTACACAATCAGTGTGTGTCAACGCAGAGATTCCAGGGAAAACTGAAGAGGGCTCGGCTCCTGTCTCCTGTCTTGGTTTGTCACTCTCTTGCTCCCTAGAACATGGCCTCCAGTGTGTGTGTGTGTGTGTGTGTGTGTGTGTGTGTGTGTGTGTGTGTGTGTGTGTGTGTGTGTGTGTGTGTGTGTGTGTGTGTGTGTGT
Source organism: Hyperoplus lanceolatus (assembly GCA_026929865.2). NCBI lineage: Eukaryota > Metazoa > Chordata > Actinopteri > Uranoscopiformes > Ammodytidae > Hyperoplus > Hyperoplus lanceolatus. The sequence continues at coordinate 23,618,528 of CM049411.1, read as the reverse complement.
GTGTGTGTGTGTGTGTGTGTGTGTGTGTGTGTGTGTGTGTGTGTGTGTGTGTGTGTGTGTGTCCAAACCCAAAGAACAACAGCTGATTATGCCTGGATTGAAATGCTCATGGTCATTAGGGACTCGTCACTGTCACTCGATACCTCTTCACTCCCATGTTCACGTTCCCCCTTTTCCAAAGTGTTTTGAACGGCTCTGTGTGTGTGTGTTGTGTCTTTGTTTTGATTTTCAGTAGCGTGGCAGCACGGTGAAAACAAGCCATCTTTCCAGGTTTGTGACTTTTAATGTCGTTACCCTAAGGCCAGTATAGGATAAGCTTATCAAGCAGACGCATCAGAAATGGAAATGGAAACCCTTTGTCCCCATTAAAGGTTGCTGCCCAATAAAAAGCCTTTTGATTTAGTCACTAAGGTAAATGAACAGGCAGGCTTTCATTCAATGTCATGTACAGTAACAGAGGAGGGTATAGGCCCGGATGAAGAAGCCTATAAAACCCCCAAAGAGGAACCTAATGTAAAACACTAGCAAGAACACACGCAGAGAGTAGCAGTCTTTCTCATCTCAAATCTAGGCTAAAAAAAACTTCTCTAGCCGACACTAGTATGCCGTAAACAACACACCCTCACTTCAACTTCTGAGTTATTGTCCTTTAAGTCTCTCTCCACCCCGTTGTGCTGGTGGGATCCGGTGGCCTTCCTTTGTAGCCAGCCAGCCTGTTCTTGAAGGACCGACATGAAACCCAGGCGTCAAACGAAACAAGTGGCCCCTTAGGTTAGGGTGTTTGTTACAATAAAGAATTATTTTCAGATGTTCGAGTTATGTAATAGTCGATCATCGCTGGACAGGGAAAAAGAGACTTGGGGGAGGGGGGGCGGGGGGGGGGTGGTTCCTTTCACTCTTTTTTTTCTCATCCTCGTCCTCTGCTCCTCTGAAAATCTCATTTTCTGAACAGGACCTCTCCTCCTCCTCCTCCAAGCCTTCAGTGTTCTCCGTTTTACAGTGAAGCTTCATGTTACCAGATGCTAACAGCTGCCAGCTGGCCTATGCCTCTGTTTCTTTCCTTCAACACTTGTGCTCTTATATATACTTCTCTCTCCTTCATCAGGATACAATAAGACCTTTAGTTGAGCTACTTTTTAATGACAAGATGTGACAGGGTGACGGGCGCTGCTGCAGTCTGGTCAATGGCCATACTCAACAAAGACGCTTTGACCATGTTAGAGAGCCTTCTGTTACTTTACTCACTCAGTGCCTTGTTTCTTTACCCGCAACAAAATGAACCAGTGCTCATATGGCTTCAATTTCCTATAGTGTTCTGTGTCTGGTTGTCCACATGTGCTGCATGCTCAGTGGCTGCTGGTGTGCTTGTTTTATAGCTTCTGGAAATGTTACCTACATTTCCCCGATATTAGCCTTAAAGAAAAGGAAAATAAAAAATATATTTACATTGGTGCAGTCAGTGCTGTGGATACATAGTATCTTTGCAACACACTGGATCTTGACTACATGGACTACAAAATATAGTTACGTATTATTAGTAATAACAGACATACCAGTAGCGTTAGCTGGATAAGAGATGTTTGATTGCAAGTTGGGTTATCACTTCTATCGGTTATGATAAGACATTAATAAGATCACTGGACGTGCCGACATCTCTAAGAATAGGTCAAATAAAGCAATGAGCCAGAGCGGTCAGACCAACTTATTATATAGGAGTGCACACTCATGGCTTTTCCTGTACAATTATTAGCGACCTATATATAACAACCTATAGTTTTCCTAAATCTCCATAACATAGACCTCTTACAATAAAGTAAGGCTTTGCAGTGGCCATTAGCGTAGCCTTCCCCTTTCCTCTCACTCTCTCACTCACATTGTACACATTCTCCATGATGCATTTTCACTGGATATGTGACAGACATCATGACTTTCTCAAAGATTATGCAGTGGTTTAATAAAGCTCTACATTGCAAAGCAGAAGCTGTGTTCTAAGCAGTTGGACATGCTTTCTGCTTTGTTATGCCCGACAGCTGAGAATAGAATAAATCAGGATTCCTCTCTTGAGATTGAAGCAGCACCAGGTCAGCTAGAGTTCATGAATCCTTTATCCCAGAAAGACTTTGACAATTGCCTTACTGTAAAGCACATGCAGTTAGCTACAAGCTTCCGGTGGTGAGTTTACCTCTTCCATTGAGTAACTGCAGACTTACTGAAGCGCTTTGTACTCGGGAATCCACATACTTTCCTTACCGTTACACACTCACACACACACGCTACCAGTCTCCTCGGTGCGAGTGCCTTTGTTCAAATATCATTAACTAGATTCCTCTGCCTGTGTCTCGGTGCAGTTTAGAAATGTCAGAGGATCAAAAACTAAGAAATCCTGGGCCTGATGTCAGTGTTGAGTCATGACTAAATGCAAACAGTGCTGGTAAATTCCACAACAGAGTGGGCTGGGGTGGGTGGGTGGGGGCTTGTACCAGGAAGTATCACTTAAAAAAAAACACCTTCTGTTTTCCCTGCTGGAATGTTAATGGCTAGTCTGACCTAAGGTAGAGACTGGCACATTGCCTGTTTGGTTTCTCAGCAGGTTGGTTTGGATTGGGTGTGTTTGGTGCTGACTTAAAAGTGTCCAGTTTCAATCTAGAGTACAAATGAGGGGTGTTGCTAGGTGCAGGGCTAGGTTTCAGAATACGACATAGCAAAACAATACCACTTTTCGGCCTCATTATTTTTGGGGAATGAAAACCTTTCTTTTACTTGTCTTCATTGAACTTGATACACTTATTGTCCTATAAATCCTTATTGTCCTATAAGTCAGCGAAACGCTTGTTGTCGAAATCCATTTTGTCGAAATCCGTTAAGCTCCTCATGATCGCAGCCCGATCATTCTGTGTGTGTGTGTGTGTGTGTGTGTGTGTGTGAGTGCCTGGAAAAAAAATCCTATATACTACACAGCCGTTATTTTTCAGTGCACATACAGACAGGTAGCGGATGGTGAGGAGATAGCCACTGATTTTGACAAAGTTATTTTGACAACAAGCATTTTCGGGAATCACTGACTACCTTGAAATGGAGAATACTTTCTAAATAAAATATGCTATTAAGTTAAAAGTTCTCTCATTTAGATAAGGAAATATCTGGTCAAAGAACAAGTGCATATACTGTATGCCTAAGGTTCCAGCCAAGCATTTGATGCCAACTTTGGATACTTTATTACAAATGCTATGCTACTAGACACATATTTATTGACCAATAAAATAATAAAGGTTATAAATGATTACCATCCCAGCACCTACATCAGCCTCTGGATAAACTGTACAGAAGAGAAAAGGATTGAGATCTTACTTATAACAGAATGATGAAATCAAAATGAAATTTTGTAGATTTAAGAGAAATATATTAAGTGCCATTGAGGTGGTGAGAAATAATCTCCGACATTCAAAGTGAATAGACAAGGACACCTGAGGGCAGGAGGATTTTTGTTAAGAGGACTCCACCATAGACCTAGATAATATTCATTGAGCACGTTGCTGGGATCTAGTGCCCATTTTGAAAGGAAATTCTCAAACCACTTCGTATCTGATGAGTTTTCCACATAGGCTCCTCCTGTGCGGTTACCCTTGAATGGGACTAGACCAGTCCTGTTTGTCGATGATGATTTTTGGGGGGGGAGTTTAGCGGAAACTACTAATTGTTGTGGGACGGTTAGTGGAATGTGGCCGGCCGGGTAATTGTTTTGGGCAGGTCTTGACTGAAGGACGTCAACGTTGTGCCAAGACGGTCGTGGTGACCCAAAGTAGAGAAAACAGAAAATATTTGGGCTTCATTCCCTCAACGTCAGCCACTTTTTGAAGATATGTGTCATTGCGAGGTCATGTTGTATTATTGGAGCTGTCTGGCCAGTTAATTGTGGGACTGATATTTGGGATGCCAGTAAGCAAGTTGTGGACAGTTGTGTGTGTTGTGTGTGTGTGTGTGTGTGTGTGATTGATTCTCGTCGCTACTGGACTTCTAGATTTCTAAAAATTGTATCAGTCCCATAACCAAAAACTGTAATATTAAGATACCATTTTACTAGGAAACAAAACAACCAATGTTTTAGCTGTTCATGTCCTTAGTGCTCCAGGTTATGATGACCGGCTCAAAGCTTTTGGGGGAGTTTTTCATTCATTCGTACATCTACAAGGCCCTCTCTCAAGACCCTCATATGGTATTTATATCCTGTCTCCTCGCAATAAAGCAGTGTTTTCTTTTTGTTTTATTCCCAGAAATGTCTTTCAGTGACAAATACAGAAAGACCCAGATAAGGACGTCCAAGGCCAAATAGCTTGACTGGAATGTTCCCGGAGCCAAAACTATGACAGCTAATTTCTCTTGCTAAAGGTTAACATCGAAGTTTAAACACTGGAACCCCTTCCTAGAATCAGGCCTGTGACACTGTTTTTAGCCATTTTAGTGGCATGCTAAGCTAAGATGAACATGGTATATGAACATTGTTCCTGCTTTACCATCAGCATGTTAGCGGAAGCATTGTGAGTGTGTTGCCATCGTAGCTAAATTAAATGAATAGTTCCTATGCTTATTGTTGCAATTCCTGAAGTGTTCTATAGCTATGAATTCAGGTGTAACCAACCATCCTTCCTGAACAATAGGGCCTCTAACCTGAAACCATAAAAATAGTTAATGTCTGCCTTGTCCCGTCGGTCAAGATAACGATGATGACACATCACTTATACGTAACTGATGAGCTGTAAATTAATCTCCGTTCATTGTGTTTATGAAAGACTTATCACAATAACAGAGCTGGCTGTTGAAAGAAAGTTCAAATGAAAATGTTTAAGGAATCAGGACATGAAGCCATGAAGATGAAAATAAACAGACATGTTTCGCATGCTGCGTGTGTGTGTGACTGTATGTGTGTGTGTGTGACTGTGTGTGACTGTGTATGTGTGTGTGTGACTGTGTGTGTGCGTGTGTTGCCGAGATTGGCTCATCCCACACAGCGACACCCTAATCCTACAGTGTGTGTTGTCATCTCCTGTGTTTCCTGCCCAGGCTGTGAATCATAACAGCTGATGGACTTTAACCACTTTGTTCAAGGTGTGTTCTGTGTTTTCAGGTGCTGTGTGTGTGTGTGTGTGTGTGTGTGTGTGTGTGTGTGTGTGTGTGTGTGTGTGTGTGTGTGTGTGTGTGTGTGTGTGTGTGTGTGTGTGTGTGTGTGTGTGTGTGTGTGTGTGTGTGTGTGTGTGTGTGTGTGTGTGTGTGTGTGCGTGCGCGTGCGCGTGTGTGTCACCTGCACGATAGAGCTGCTCAGTACTGGTGATCATCCATGATGTCACACTGTGCTGCTGAGTTTTCATGTTTGATATTTATATAGATCTTTTGTTTTATTAATGTCTCCACTCCACGTGCATGTATAGTGAGATGGAAGATACCGAAGCAACGTATCTCCCTTTGTGTCATGCTTCATGAAAAATGGATTCAGAAATTCAGCTTAAAAGTGTGTGTGTGTGTGTGTGTGTGTGTGTGCGTGTGTGTGCGTGTGTGTGTGTGTGTGTGTGTGTATTTGCAGTGAAGGCCGTAATGTTGTGTGCTTCCGAGTAACTCTACCCTGCAAGTGCACAGGTGATACCAAGCTGAATATAGCCCCTTTATGGCCAGCTGGCCTTGCTATTTAAAAGTGGAGAGTGGGGGGATGGTGGGGTTGCCGGCCAGGGACGGCGTTTACCATCGGCATTCTGCGGGAGCCACAGACAATTTAGTGGAGTTTCAATCCCACTAGGATTAGGATGCATTCATTCTTGATTCTCCTGTCGCGCCACACCACTAAAAAGTCTCATTCCTTGATAGCCAGATTAGCCTTTTGTCAAGGGCACTGTTTAAAAAATAACATATAAGACTTGCATTTGTGATTGGGTATCAATCAATCCTTCCAAAAGTCATTTGTGTGTGTGATTCATCCCAGTATCAGATTTACCCCGAGCATCTTTGACAAAGGTCTAGTATGTCGGATGAGGTCATCACTGAATAACAGTCGCTGCCATTTCCACTTAGCTGTTCACAGAGCGACTGAGTCACCATTTTTTAGAGCTGGCCTGAGTCGTTAAGAAAGCTTACAAGATTGTCTTATTCTGTATGCTGGGTTTTTGTGTTTGGTATGGGAGAAGGTTTTTGGTGTGGCAGCCCCCCTCAGCCTGTAACAGTGAATGAATGGCAACAGCTGAGCAGGAAAACTTTATCGGCAGCACTCCCGGCTTGTGTGTGTGTGTGTTTGTGTGTGTGTCACACTGTGTGTGTGTGTGATTCAGGAGGAGCTGCAACCAGAGCAGTCTCTCTCTCTCTCTCTGGCGAGCTCACTGCTGTCCTCTCTTCCTCCGCTGCCGCTGGCCTCTTTTCAGTTTCCTCCCCTTGGGCTCACTCGTTTATTTTTTCCTCCACGACTCGCCCTTACGGATTGGTCTTTCCCCGGCGCGTCTCTCCAGGAAAAAAGCCTTTTGCAGAGCCGTCGTGACTCGCCGGCTCCCACTGCAAGAGAACGAGAGAGCAGGAGGAAGAAGGGAAAGAGAGAGAGAGAGACAGACCAATCGATTACTCTGATACACAAAGACAGAGGCACTACGAGAGAAGGGAAGAGGCAAGGCAGTGTCAGCATTTCTCCTTATCTCGTCTGGCTTTTAAAAAGAGATTTTTCTTTGACTTGCATGGGAGTCTTTTTGAAGCGATACATTCTCGTCCTCCCCTTGGAAAGAGAGACAGCTAATTGAAGGGACAGCAGCTGCAGTATTGACACTTTGGAGGACTGCGCTTTGGTCCCCTCTCCAGCCGCAGACAGCCAACGCTTGGGACTTTGGGAAAGGAGGGCCGCCTTTTTGAATGAGAAGTTCAATGTTTAGCAAATAATTGATCCCCAAATCTGAATGATAATGCTGGACACCAACCATTGCCTGTCCTTTGAACCCTCCCCCCCGGGCTTTCCTCCAATGGGAGAGGAAGACATGGAGAAGGCAGGACTGATCCTGGATCATGACAGACACGTCTATCACAGCCTGAAAGAAGGTGGGCGCTCTGGAGCCGGACATAGTCAGTACAGACACAAGATATGCCTGATGTGATTTGTGTTTATGCGACTCAGCATGCAGGGTCATATCAGTACTTTACGGCTTCACATAACTAGGTAATGGGCCTTTGTTAAAGAAGAGCCATTTGGTTGTACTGTCTCGTTGTAGGAAGGAAGTACAAGTGGTTACATGTTCTCTCTGATAGACTCCTTCAATAGAGCAGACTTGACCGCTGTTTTAAGTGTAGGAAGTGTGGGCAATTACAGCTGTGAATGACTGGGCCTGTGCTGTTACAGTCACATCACATGTTACTTCAGTCTTAAAGGGGCCCTGTGGAGTTTTATCGTAAACAACAAATGAATGTGTACATTTAGCATTACTACACCAGAAATCAGTATGTTCATTCTTAAGACATAAATAACCAGTTGAATTGACTTTTCTTTCTCATGAAACATTAGCAATACTTTGAAAAGCCTCCATTATGAATGACTTGTTTGCAGTCTTTCCTCCTCTTCCTTGCCTTTGCTGGCACGTTGCTGCCAATAGCTGCAGTGGGAATGTGTGTCATTTCAAGTGTGTGCTCATGTGTGTACAAAGATAGAGACCCACTCATGAAAACATTTCTCCTGCGCGCTACCAGCAGTAAAGAACTTCAAATATCTAAGTTAAAACCCAACTGGACTTACTAGCAAATAGTTGATACTTGCATAACTGTACTTAGTTGTAGTAGTAGTAGTGTATTTGAGGTTTTCTAAAATGTGATGTTGTGGCACTCACTACCACTAAACATTATTATGGTTTACAGTCAGTGCAACAGTGAAATAAACTTCAGCTTGTCAGCATTACAAGCGAAGGTCAGAGGTGACGACAAACATTCCTGTGAGGTTAAAATATTTTGAAGTTTCAGGGATTTTTGCAGTAGCATAAAAACAGATGTCTAACAATATCAAGGTGTCTACACTACACTCCAGCTATACGTTGAAAAGCCATTCCAGCTCTCTTTTGTTCCATATTACTTGAAATTGGAGATAACTAGTGCTTGCCAGTTACGCGCGTTTGGAAATTGGAGATAACTAGTGCTTGCCAGTTACGCTCATTTGGATTGCGATGTGCATGTTTTTTGCACTGTTATGGCAGCGGCGCACTCTCCTATCCTTTCTAGACTAGTTTGCATACAAACCACTGATCATGACAACTTGACAGTCCGTACTACACTCCTTAGGGTCCTAATCAGCACACCCGCAAAGAGTGAAGGCCGATGGAATGATTGTATGACGAGATATTTGAAGGATAAAAAGACATTTTTCTCTGTGGTACGATGATTAGTATTCACCACAGCCCTCCTTGTTGTCATGTGGCTTCCCAGCACAGTGCGGCAGTGCCAAAAGCAGCGGGAGTGATGCCAAGGTGTGAATGGCCTTAACCTTGTATTGTTGGTCGCCCTCTAGCCGGCTTTCCATTCTCACGGATGTTTGAAACATTTGCTGGGGTCAGGCACCGCCACCACGTTCATCTCTCTGTTGAACAGATGCTATCAAACTAGCGCTGCTGGGCAAACCATGAGCTCATGCAGTAGAGCATCGACATGCTTTCCACATTGGACATGGCCTGCATAGCGTTGGTGCGTGACGTCTAGGAGGCTTCATTTTTAATAGCAGTGTGATCACGTCTGTTTTTCCGTCATGGTGTGCCCACTTCCTCAGATAGTGCGGGGATGGGCTGTCTGTGCCTCCAAGCATGTTGCTATGGTCGGTGTGTGAAGGCCGTTTTGCCGTGCCAGGCCTAAGGGGTCTTTGGGGACAGTGACGAACACAGACATGTTTAATCAGATCTAGTGACACGCGGTGCACAGCAGCAGGATTAACCTAGTTGGCCCACCAACATCTTGGCTCTGCTCTCTAACTTCTTCTATCTCCCTCCCTGATGCCTTCTCTAACCTTTTAATCCTAACCCCTCAACAACTGAAACATCCCGTTGGGGCTTCTTGGGATTTTTTTAAGTCCCTGCGCCAGTGTCGCTGGGCGACACCAGTTTGTAAACGCTGCCATACTGAGAAATAAGGAGAGAGTTTTGTTTGTCTAACCCTCCTTTTGTTGTTATGAAAAAGTTACGTACTCTATTAGCTTTAAGTGAAAGCAGAACCGAAAAACAGAATATCATTCTGAAAGTAAAGCTGTGCTCTCTCTCTCGCTGTCTTGCTCTCTCTCTCGCTGTCTCACTCTAACTTTATATTCTCTGTGACTTTCACTGTGACTCTGGCCAGAAGCAGGTTGACAAAGTGTTTTTAAAAAAAGTGATCCCGTTACCAAAAGCAGCCCAGGCTTGATTGATTCTGTGTCCTTGAGAAAGAAATGAAAGTTGTCTTTCATTCAGCATTGCCCCAATCTACAAGCTGTAAATGTAGCCTCTTATCTGCTGTCTCGTCCTTTGTTTTTTTATGACTGCGGAGGACAGTTTTGGCTGTGGCCTAGTATCCCAATAAAAAACGGCCCTGCCTTCTCTTCTCATCCTTTTCTTAAATGAACCAAAATGGCCCCCAAACCTGAACGATCCAAATTGATCCAATAAAAATGACATAATCTGTCTGCATCACTACTGAAAATATATGATTATATACATGAAACCAGATAACTGAAAGATACCAAGTTAGGGCAGTAGATCAGAGATCATTATGCACTGCATTACCTTGGTTATATTAAAACCCACATTACATTGGAACTGGTCAGGATTCCCATGTCTTCTCAGCCTCCTACGGTTGTCTTTTTTTCCTACACTGCATTTAAATAAATTCTACAAATGGTCGACTTAACAGCTGGGAAAACCTTTTTTCTAAATGTGTTTTTTTTTAAGTACTATATATATTAAAATATGGGTTAATCATTTTGGATTACAGTGATGCGTGTCTATGAATAATGATCTTTAATATTGTATCCATCCACACATGCGCCACTGCGATACCGGTTCATACAACGTTCACACGCGCTATCAGTACGAATGTTGTCACTTGCCGTCCTGACACCAATGCAGAGCTTACTGTATGGTTCTGATTCTAGAACGTTTGGTTTTGGTTCCCGTACTTGTCTGTTAAACTAGTTGTTGATTTTGTTTCCACACATCGACCCAAAGTTTCAACACCGCTGCAGCCTTTCACACTCTGCACCTTCACTAGAATGTGTGGGGTGACACTTTGAGACTTCTGCTATTTAAACCACTGTGAGAATGGCTGATAAAAACCACTGTGTGACCACTGGACTAAAGGGCTAATGCAAAGACTTCCAGTTCGCTTAAAGAGAGAGTGCGGGAGAGAATAAATAAATGAACTGAGTGTCGTGTCGGCTCAAACAGAATATGAGGAGCGAGCAGCGGGATGTGAGGCTAGGATAGTGGGAAAGTGTAAGATTCTCTTTCCCAGAATAAACCTCTTCCCTGGAAGTGCCAAGTGCTGCGGCCTCTTATCCTGTACTACCATGGTGTGCGTCATGTGTGAGTGAGTGAGTGTGTGTGTGTGCGCGCGTCTGAGTTCTTGTATTTGTGTGTATGCATGATCGTGAGCCACTGTTTGGCACTGAAGGAAAACTAGTCTCTTGGCTGTCACCCTGGTGCAACGTAAACATGAACTTGTCTGGCTGTGTTTAGGTCTCTGTGTTTATGTCGCTGACTGTGGACTGACATATTATGCATTCAGAGAGGAGTCTCTAGTGCTGGTCTGATCCCTCAAGATGTAGTGTGTAGTACACACTTGTAAATATAACAGAGAGAGAGGCTGGGATCGCCCACCAGGATTTGGAGCCAAGGAATGACATTTAGCTGCGCAGGCTCTGACGTTAATTCATGGGCCCTGCAGTGTTTCTCTCCAGGCCAGGACTGTTTGTCATAACAGAGGGCTAACCCAGCAGCAACCACGCAGGACACAGGCTAACTGGTTAGCTAGCCAGCCAAAACCCATGATGTCACTTTGTCAGTGAGAAGGAACAGGTGCTGCTTGGGTAGCAGGCACAACCCCGACCCGAAATGCTTGGCAAGCCTCAGCAGTGTGTGTGTGTGTGTGTACGCGCACACACACCTTCAAACACAAATACCCCTACAGTGTGAACTGCTGGTGCATATAAACAAAAAGGGTCTCAGCTGAGTGGAGCTGAGCTGAATGTCTGCGTCATTCTGATTTTATCACACTCAGTAAACTTAAAACCAGGGTGAACGCTCACATCTTCAGTTTTGAAATGGAAACAGGCTCCTGCCAAGAAGCACAGTCAAGTGTTGTATAGGTTCCTTGTCCACCTCTGAAAAACCATCAGACCTCAAACAAGTGTCTTCACTGTAGCTTGTTTAGTTTGTAAATTGTCTGATTAACTGAAGGGTCCTGCTCGCGTCCCCAAATTCTGTTGTTTTGCAAAGAAACTGATAATGCCACAAATGATGAAATACAATGCACTTGTCCATAATTAAATTGCTATTCTGTAAAATTCTATCATTCTCTCTTCATCTTGTTTCTAATTGGACGATTAATTATGATTTAGAGGGTTGAGTTAAGAGCTAATGAGGGGATGAGCTGTATAATGAGTTTCAATTTGAAAGTTACCATGATGAGAACAACACACAATGCACAACCGTTGAAATATTGTGTGCCTACAGAAAGGTCAAACATTGGCAGACTTCTTTTTGTCTAGCGCTGTGTTTCTTAACGGGCCTCTAGTGTTATGTAACAAGGGCTTCCTGTTTTGTAATGCTGTGCCCTTTATTCACCTATATACACTCTCAAATTCAGACTTTTATAGTTACAATCTGTTTTGGAATTGTTCTTTTTTTGTCCTTCTTCTGGTTTCTCTTTTACTTATTCCTTGATTAGAGATGACAGCTTATTTTTTTTCAAACACACATCTGCTCAGACTTGGCGCACAAAAAAAAACAGAAACAGGAAGTATGTAGTATGCTGCTGCTGCTGGCCTCACACCCTCCTTGTACCCGCCCTCCTCTGTTGCTTCAAAAAAAGAACAGCAAAAGAAAGGAGGAAATAGGAGGATAATTTGGGTCCACTTCATGTCAGCTTCAATGCATTGTGAGGGTTCCCTGTGTGCGGGTAATCATCAGAGCGGTAGAGACAATAACAGACGATAAGGAAGCATCAAGAGCTCAGTCGCTTGCACTTTCTTAAATTTCTCACCCGGCCGTCACTGACTGTCTTGTCCTCTGTCTCCATGCAGTCCTCCAGCTTAAACTCCAGCAGAGACGCACACGAGAGGAACTGGTCAGCCAAGGGATCATGCCACGTAAGTCTCTCCTACACTATTAAGTCTATGATGCTCTGCGATTTATTTTTTTAATTCAAATGTCCTTGTTTCTACAAACTTGCCTTCTATGGTTTCACTATCCCTGATTTCAATTGTAAAACTTGCATACATCGGTTGCATTGCTACATCTACAGTGAGAGTGTGTGTAAAGAGATGTATATGGTTAGCACACACTAGAGAAGAAGCTCAAACTGACCCAGTCTCACCTGAAGATAGATTGTGTTTGAGTGTATGGAAGATCTTAGTATTATGATGCTTTATAGAAAACCTATGCAGACTAAGGCAGAGTGTCTGTGCCCTCTGAGCAATGGTCAAAGTCTTCATTCTTTCTGGATGCTACATCATCAAACTGTATGGCAGAGTTTGATTGGGTTTTTTACATAATTAACACATAGTTAACACTGTACAGGTCAATTGATTCTCATATCTCTATTTGGTTGCCTGATATCAAAATGGCTTCAGGGAACACAAAATAATGAAGGCTGAGACTGTTTCTTGCATCTAGTTTTGCTGAAAATGTCAACCTTATCTGAATGTTTTATCGGTACGGCTGTGTGTGTGTGTGTGTGTGTGTTCTGCATGTGTCAAAATTTGGTGGCGTCTTTGCACCGCTTTGTGTTATCAAATAGGGCAGCTTCCTCTTCTCTTCTGTATCCACTTCCTGTTTCACAGTTCCGCACACATCACAAGAGGCACAGACATCTTCTGTTTTCCTCTCTTTTTCTGTAGAATGTAGAATATAGGCAGCAAGTAAAGTACCAGGCTTTCTTTCCAAGAAGACACTTCTTGTTTTAATGTCAGTTATATATACAGCCTCAGACAGTACAGTAGTGCGATGGTAAGGTGAGTGTCGGGCTCTATAACGGGAGAGAGAAACTAAAATTGCAATGAATACCTTGTCACTTATTGCCATTTAACAGATAAAAAATTCAAAAAAGTGCTCTTAAAGGTTGGACAGCACAGTACTGGCTGTTGTGCACTGCCACTGCTGTCAGTTAGCGGTAGTGATATGCAGCAATGGAGGATTTGAATAACGATATGTCTAACACTTAACAATGTTATGAAGTGCTTCACATAGGAAACTAAACCCAGACGAGGCAGCTACAATGAGAATCATTTAAAAATGGCTGCCATATCAGTTCACTTAAATGCACTTAAAGTAACTAACGCGGTCCAATTTGTATTAAAGTCCATTAGGTATGGAGTGGACAGTGGACTGACCAGTATCCATCTTTAGTGGGCAGCATTGGAGTCTTGCATTGGACTATTTAGCCGTTACAGTAAATCTGTCTTTGGTCTTCCTCATGCAACTTGCCTCCAGATACAAGCAGACAAGACAATATGATTTAGTGAAGTTTTTTTTTTTTTTGCTGGGAACTTAAGTAGGGTCAGTTTGTAGTTCGACACCAAAATCTCCACACTGGTTTTGCAGTTGTACGGGGTGTGAATGAGTAACTTTCCATCCTCCCCCTCTTCAACCACTGTCTACGTGTTCTTCAGCAAGACACCTGCCCTCTGAAGTGGCCTTGGTTAAGCTTTGCATTTGAATTTGAAGAAGAGAATCAAGGAGAGTTTACATTGATATAGATATATGGCATAAGCATTAACAACATCCCTGGGTCCTGAGTTCAGCCATGTTTTTAAATTAATACAGGGTGGTAGGGTAGCTGCTGACTTGATACATTTGACTTTTTGAAAGTTAGATATTGGGCTACAATTTGTTATTATGAGATATTCTGTTGAGATTGTAGCTGTGTCAAGGTAATGGAGTTAAAGGTAAAGGTTATTAGCAGGATCGGTTCATCTTTCCACTCATTTATTTTAATTTCTTTTACATAAACCACGCGAGCGGCAAGAGAAAGTAGAACTTAACCATTACTGCGAAGGATGAAATACTATGAGATACTGATACATTTTATCGGCTTCTAGCAAAAGCTCAGTTTGTGCCCACACAAAAAAAATACACAGTAACTATTTAGAGTTCAGAGACGCATTGGAGAGGAATTTTGAACTAATCTTTTTTTCTATAGCTTTAGTAATTAGCTAAGTCATTTTTATTTGCTCATGCTTGGCAGCTCCTCAACATCAGAATGAGCCATTCTGCCACATCAGAGGTTGGGGAAACTCTGGGCTTTATCGATGGCCATGATAAAAAATAAAAGTGCAGAACACAGGGTTAGCTGACCAGTTGCCTGTTTTGTTGTGATCTGGTCCGTCAGTTATATCACACTTGGTATGCGCTAGATCATCTTCTTTTTACGTCGAGGTTGTGACATGAGGAGTACCTCCGGCTGCCTCCCACTCGTCTGTGGAAAACACACACACAGTTGTTGACGCCCCGCTTGTAGCAAGTGTGTGTCCACACTCACACTCACCACTTTGTCTGGTATTTCACCAGCTCTTTCTGGACCACGTTGCACCATCATAACTGCCACTGTCCTCTCAATATCCTTCCCAGAATAGTGAGTACATGTGTCTTTTCAGCAACACGTCACGTAACAGTCAAATTATAGCTATTAATGTCAAATTATTTTACAATTTATTGGATTTGGCTAGTCATGATAATAAATGGAAAACTCTTCTCATGAGAGATGACATTTTTTCCATGGATCTGGATTCTGGAATGTGTTTTTCTTGAATTTAGAAATTATAACTCAATAATTTGACGTCTTTGAAGTAAATCATTTTTTTTGGGGGGGGAGGCTTTATCCTTAAGGCTAATGGACTCTAGCTTTTGAGAAAAGTCCGTCCCGATATAGAATCTAGCCTGTATGTGTCTATTCACTCACTCACACACACACACACACACACACACACACACCGCATAGATGTACAGACGTCCCCTACCCCACCCATGCACTAGGTACAATACACACACACAGTCATGGCTATAAGTGCAGTGTGTGGAGTGTAGGTTTTCTTAGTGTGCTGCAGTCTCCATCCATCAGTCCTCACTCTCCTCTGTCTCCCTCACTCCTTTTTAAACGATCCACTGCAGACTACTGGACATCAGGAGTGAATGTCTCTCAGGTTCCCAGCTAATGTTTATCTCCCAGACTTACTGATACACACACACACAGTCGGCCTTTGAAATAGTCTGAGCCGTCTGCTGTCTACCAATCTCAAAATACATTGCTGAAAGTCGGTGCGCTTCAGCTGTGTTTTTATGTTAAAATAAACCCTAAAATTATAACGAAGGACACACTGAGTCACTGGCGAAAAAGAAAGCCGCACAAATAATGTGGGAAAAAAAACTGCATGGAATAACGTGACCAACTGAGCTCCCAGAAGGCAGTATGGTTACGAGTAGGATTATGAAAAACTGCTGAGTTAAGGTTTGGGAGGGAAAAATATCTGGTCATCATTACAGTATGTGGTTTGGACTGCAGATTTGTTCCTTTTTAAACATTGTCTTACTGTACTCCTGCTGAGCCACCACTGACTACAACACTTTTCGCAGCTGCTTCTAATGTAAAGAGAGCGACGTAATGATAACGCGACTGGGATCTGCACTGCGTAGGAACAGGCCAAGCAAATCAATGGCAACAATTCATTTTGTGGTGCCTGAGGTAGCATTCACTGCAGAAAATGGATGTTCAAATCCTGCGCACACAGTATGCTGCGGTGGCCTTCCTTATGGGCAGTTCAGCATAGCTCTCCTGACCTTTTGTGTCCTGCTGCCACTTCTGCTTTGAGTCTATCTCCCTCTGTAGCTTCTTCATCTGATATTACATTGCTGAAAGGAGCATCCCAACTCCCATCAGAGAGAGAGAGAGAGAGAGAGAGAGAGAGAGAGAGAGAGAGAGAGAGAGAGAGAGAGAGAGAGAGAGAGAGAGAGAGAGAGAGAGAGAGAGAGAGAGAGAGAGAGAGAGAGAGAGAGAGAGAGAGAGAGAGAGAGAGAGAGAGAGAGAGAGAGAGAGAGAGTGTGTGTGTGAGAGCTCTTTTCACCCATCTTCTCTCCCTCTCTCCGTACAGCACTGAAGAGCCCGGCAGCCTTTCACGAACAGCGAAGGCTTCTGGAGCGAGCGAGGGTGAGTGTCTCAAAGTACCCAGGGTTTCCTGCTTACTTAATGGACTTAATGCCTTGTTGAAGCAAAACATTTACTGTATGTGTGTGAATAGCATAAATCACAAAGCACTATGTGAAATTGAATTCCGCTGTAAGTATTAGGCACTTACTGTATTTGCTGATGGGAAATAACAAGTCGAAACAGTAGCCGCCTGACAAACAGTAGACCTCTTCAGTGAAAGAGTTGCACTCACAAACAAGGGCTGCTCACCAATATTAGGATGTTTTTTAATAACCAACGTTACTCTTGCTGACAGCAAGCACTTGTGTGAAGATTGCATATTGGCTGTTTTACTGTTTATACTCTGTAACAATACACTCTAATTGATGTTATGTTATGTTATGGTAAATGGACTCCACTTGTATAGCGCTTTTCCCTGGTTTTTCACAGAGTCAAAGCGCTTTACATTGTTTTGTACACATTCACCCAATCACACACACATTCATACACCGATAGCAGCAGCTACCACGCAGGGTGCAAGCTAACTCTCGGGAGCAATGTCTTGCCCAAGGACACTTCGACGGGGGATCGAACCTCCGACCCTGCACTCCAGAGGCGACCTCCCTGCCCACTTCGCCACTGCCGCCCCTCTATGTGTTACATAGTTAGCATTAGCAACAAGAACCACCTGTACTGATTTCACACATTAGACACACTTTTTGGTGAGGATACATAACATTACAAGCTTTAGCATTGAACTGGATTGTAACATGCGTTTATTTGAGATCCCCTCAGTCATCCCCTTGCTTACATCTGCTACCTGTCTACAATGTGTTTCCCTTCAGACCGAGGACTATCTGAAGAGGAAGATCCGCAGTCGTCCAGAGCGCTCGGAGCTGGTCAGAATGCACATTCTAGAAGGTGAGTTTTTGCCTTCGTAGGTGGAACTGTGCTTTTAGACGAACGAAAGTTTAGAATGATGAGGTTGAGTAAAGGTTAGATATGTGAAACAGTAAAGAAAAACGGAACCGATTCCTTGTGGAAAGGTTAATGTATAGTCCCTAGTTCTATTTTAGCTGTCATTGAGTTAGACTGTGTTTTCTAATAATTTGATGTCACTGCATAAGTGGAAACTCATTCGCCTGATTCAGCCACATAAAGCAAAGGCTTCTGTTACTTTAGACCAGGGGTCTCCAACCTTTTTTCAACTGAGAGCTACTTTGAAAAAATTAAAGTGGCCAAGAGCTACTTGTATCAAATCGCTTATATTTATTTACATAGCACACATAAAATGAATTAAGCTTCTGTTTGTACACGTGTGAAATTGCAATACCCAATGCTTATCATACATAATTTCCCATCAAAGGTCCAAGAACACATTACTTTTTATGGGCCACATATCAGTGAAAATTGACATCAATGTCTGTATTACACTTCTTATTGTGACGCAACAGTGTTTCCCCAGGAAATGTCTTAGTCAAGGTGGTCACCACCCTGGTGTGGAGGAGGCCCGGCGCAACGCGGTGCGCCGAAAATTTTGGGGGTATTTTGCTCAAGGATGCCAATACGCACTACAGAAATAAACAACTGCTTATTTGAATAAAACAGACAACTGACCTTACAGTTGTACCTTTTTAAAGTTCCTTTTTGGATAGGGGGCTATTGTGAGATTGTTATGGACAATTGAGCCTACTGTGATGCGATAGCCTATAATTCATTAATGGTTAATTAATTAATAATTAATTAATGGTTAAGCCTACTGGCTTGATTTATTTTTAAATACAGAGGTTATTGGTCGTTTTGGAACATGTATTTCCCAATTTAAAACGTAAAAATAAAGCAGCATTGAAATTCAGAAAATAAATCTTGTATGGCTATTATAGCAGGCTGTTTTACAAATAACTAAATACAATGTGTTTTCCCCTTAAAATGATTAAATACATTTATGCAAAGGTCAAAGACAGTGCATGCCGTAGTTATGCATGGCCGCATGCAGAGCCGCAGGGCAGCACACACACCAGCTGATAGAGAAACGCTTTGAGACACATGTGAACATTTATTTACTGCAAATCGCAAAATTTTGACCATGGGAAGAGGTGCATTTACCTTCATCAGATTTTTAACTTGTAAAAAATTTTTTTTTTTTTTTTTTTTTTTTTAACAAGTCGGTCAACCTATCAGGCGAGCTTCTGAAAACCCGTCCGCGAGCTACCGGTGGCTCGCGATCGACCTGTTGGAGACCCCTGCTTTAGACTGACAGAATGCCTTTCCTATGCTGAATTTTGTCTGCTGATTTTAATGTGTGATTTTCAGAGAATCATCTTAAGTTCTTTATGAATCTGCTTAAAGCCTTTTAACTAGGATTATATGTGGATGCACAGTTCGCGTTCACAAAACATACCTGGATGTGTCTTGTTGAATGAATCGCTCGATGACTAAAATTTGCATGCATGTGGTCTCGCTGTGTCCACCCCAGAGACGTCGGCAGAGCCGTCACTGCAGGCCAAGCAGATGCAGCTGAAGCGAGCGCGGCTGGCAGACGACCTCAACGACAAGATCTCCCACAGACCGGGTCCCATTGAACTGGTCCACAAGAACATCCTGTCTGTGGACTGCACTGTGGATGAGGAGGACGACTCACCACTGGGTAACATGACCACACTGCTCACTGTCTAACCAAACCTTTCAGTTACTTCATGGCATTTTACAACACAGCGTTGCACAGTGAGATATACTGTAAGTTGTAGCCTCTTTGCGCTTCACAGTATTACCGTTAAATATTTATATGTATATACAGAACATAAATACAAATGTTTTATTTAGAATAGAAGTTACACAGTTACTTACACATATACTCTTAATTATTCAAGTATGCACCTAAAAGTATAGACAGTATTGGAATGTGCAATGAAAAGTATTTTAAATTCTAGTGCAAAAGTAGTTTGTTTTATTGTGGGAATAAGAGAAGTGTAAAGGTAGTGGTATATAAAATGTTTAATTAGAACATTTAGTTGCTGCAGTAAAGATTCAAAAACCACACTGACAGTCAAGTTTGCTAATGTACATGTGTACACACATTACATACAGACAGACATGCTGGCACAGGGATGCTTTTTGCCTCATTCACTTGGCAGGTGCTTGCTGAAACTATTAAAGCCAAACAGATTAGGAAAGAGTACAGGTGCAAGTTCAAACATGTTCATGTCTATTATTGCGTTGCCATTGTACGACTGACTTGGAGTACAATTGCACCTCCTCTAAAATCTATTCACGATCGAACACAGGTTACGTCTGAACACACCTTTTAGTCGTGCAAATTTCAACATCCAGGTATCTACACTCATTTGCAATACGGTGCTTTAAGAATAAGTGTATAAACAGGCACACACATTGCTTAATAAGTCCAGGTTGCATCATCCTACACCTACAGGACGTGATACCACAAAAAAGCCTTACAACTTTTGACTAACAACTCAGAAATGACACAACAACTATGTTTGGCCATAGTCCTGTTTTGAAATATTATCAAACCTACACTCTTGCATAACTTCTGTACAATGAATCATCACTGTCTATTGCTTAACATCCATGTTGTGTTTTTAACTGTGTAACACATAGTGAGAAAGCTGGAATTGCTGGTAACATTCCTGAGCCATGTTCACAGTTTTACCGGCCACCGACGTTTATAATGCCACGGTATCCATGTTTTTTTTTAACCAAGTTTGTTTTTGTCCCCTGTCACAGATTCTCCAAAGGAAGCTGGAGAGAGCTCGTCATTAGATGAAGACAGCAGTGATGCTCTGTCACCAGACCAGCTGACCAATCATGACTCTCCTCTGGGGGCAGTCCCTCACCTGTCTCCCCCTCCTCACCTGCTCCTACAGAACGGGGACATGTCTCCCTCACAGGTACAATCTCAATAGAGTCAATGGAGGGTCACAACTGCCACATTCTCCATCCCAACCCAGAAACAGCCATTCTAACCTCATCACAACAACGAGAGACT
This sequence comes from Hyperoplus lanceolatus, assembly GCA_026929865.2. NCBI lineage: Eukaryota > Metazoa > Chordata > Actinopteri > Uranoscopiformes > Ammodytidae > Hyperoplus > Hyperoplus lanceolatus. The sequence goes on along the minus strand of CM049411.1, from coordinate 23,598,163 downwards.
TTAGGTCGTACGAAAGCTTTGTCAATCCAATATGGAGGATGGTTATTGCTAAAAAAAAATGATTCTTAAGGTTTGGAATAAGGAGATAGCCCCCTGCTTCGACATGTGGCTCATGGAGTTCTCTAGCACTCTATACATGGAGAAAATCCGTTATGAGTTTTCAGGAAAAGTAGAAAAATTTAAGCAGATATGGCAGCCTTTCCTCGACCATAGCAGCGCTGAAGTGACCTTCATGACACCTGAGTTTTTTGCAACATTTACCTTTTAATTTAAACAATGTCTTAGAAACCTTTTAAGTAGAGTACGCCATGTTAGTTGTTTATTTAGTTTTGTCTTTTGTTTGTGTGTTCACTTTGTCAGTTGTGTGTTTATGTTCTATTAATAGAAAAAATCAAAAATTAAGTATTTAAAAAAAATAGAGGGTCACATCTTTTGGGAACTCGATCACGCTATTAACCAAAGAACCATCTTCTCAGTTCCTCACACAGTCCCCTCCTCCTCCACCGCCTGCACCACCTCCACCTCCCCCCCAGGTCAACGGCTCAGACTCCTCCCTGCTCCCTAAATTAACCAATGGGATGACGGTGATTTCGGTGAACTCCCGCCCCTCCACTGGACACGTCAAGGTGTGTAAAACGGTGTGTATCTCCTCTCATCTCCCATGAACATGAAGTTATTTCCCTGCTTTTCCAGTTGAACATCCTGCAGATTTGATGACTTGTGAATAAGTTTGACCTCACTTGTTCTATTTGTGGAGCAGCTATAAGTAGCTAACCCCTCCTTTTCATCTCTTCATTTCCTTACTTCCATCCTCCCCGACCCCATTCCTCACGCTTTTCTGTCAGCAGTCTCAGGCTAAGAGCAGTTCAGACCGTCCTCCGCAGAGACCCAAGAAAGCAAAGGACAGCAAGCCCAAGGTCAGCAAGCTCTTCTGTTTTTTGGTTTCCTTTGAAGAGGCAACAACACAGGTTTCATTAAACTGATAAGGTTTCGACACCAATACACTAGTATTGCCCAACAATAGTCAAATATAGTATATTGCAGTATTTTTTAGGCTGCTTCAGGTCATCTGTATGGAATGAAGATGGTGCTTGTTATATTTAACCAAAGAGCTAGAAGTTCATCACTCATATAGTGCATCAAGTGACTCTCCCTGTGGTTTTGGCATGTGTTCTCTGAGAACTCTAAAGCCATTCAATGATTTGACATTTCAAAATCTTACATGTAGAAAACCACGTTAGAAGGGTAAGAAGGTTAAGGTTGGTGTGAAGTAACTGCAGTATCATCAATACAGCAAAACACAGAACAGAGCAAAATACAAAATGGCCTTTTCTGTTGTGTGTGCAGTTGTGTTTATTACTGTTGATCCCTCCAACCCACTCACTGAAGACTTAAGTTGTCTCCTAACCTTTGTCCATGTACTTTGGTGTAGGTGAAGAAGCTGAAGTACCACCAGTACATCCCTCCAGACCAGAAGGCAGACAAAGAGCGTCCGCCCCAGATGGACTCGTCCTACGCCAAGCTCCTCCATCAGCAGCAGCTCTTCCTCCAGTTGCAGATCCTCAACCAGCAGCAACAGCACTACAACTACCACACCATCCTGCCCGCCCCTCCCAAGTGAGCCTCAAGCGTGACCCTGTGTGTGTGTGTGTGTGTGTGTGTGTGTGTGTGTGTGTGTGTGTGTGTGTGTGTGTGTGTGTGTGTGTGTGTGTGTGTGTGTGTGTGTGTGTGTGTGTGTGTGTGTGTGTGTGTGTCAACTAGTTTGCCAGTTACCTCCTTTTTTTCTTCCTCATAGTAAACCAGTAGTTATTACCCATAGTTCATTTCTGCAGCTGAGCCTTCAGGCAGTGTTCTTTATGACTTCCTGTCTTTCCTTCTCTGTTGGAGCTTGTTCCCTTCACATTAGTGGTTTGAAGGTGCGTCTATAGAGCCTGGAGCATAAAGCAGAAGATTAGTCCGTCCAAACTTAGATTCTGTGGTTTGACATTAAAAGAAAAAATAGAATAGGCTTGGTTGGTTTTTAAAATGATTAGATTATTGACGTGTAACCGCTTGAAATGCCAATGATGAAATCAGATAAAAAACCATATTCATACTTGACTGTTTTCTGCCTCCCATCAGGCCACAGACCGAGCTTCCTCCCACAACCAACTCTGGTCCCTCCCCTTCCCGCAGCGTTCCCACGGCGACCACCCCCTCCCCCTCCAATCAGAGCGGTGGTGCCCGGCAGAGCCAAACCACAGTGGGAGGAGCCAAACCAGTCAGTCTGCCAGCCAACCTGGACGAGTTCAAAGTAAGTTATAGACAGACAACTCCACTCAGAAATGTACCTGACAAGATAATAACTGTAATACAACTGATTATGATTTTCATTGTCCCTTTTATATTACGTGTTTTAACTGACATTCGTTATCGGGAAGTAAGTGTTAGATTTGCCGACTAATACAAGTGATCCAGTCTAAGTCTGTGAACAGGTTAAAACAATGCATCTAAAAATGAATCCTTATTTCAATAGCCTTAATGGTGCATACTCTGCCCAGTGAGCCACTAGGATGCCCGCAGCAACTATATCAGTTATTGCTGACTTCAAACTGTGGAATTTGTTGACACAGCTCATAATCAATGTTTCATTTGAGAAAGTTGTAGAGGCCCTGATAAGTCAAAGGGTTCATGTTTAGTGAGTGAAAAGGGCAACAAATCGTAGACTTGTGTAATAAATACATTATACATCTAATCATCCTGAGACCCCCTAAGATTGTTTTTGAAAACTGTAAAGTTATGTTCCACTGAACTTTTTCCACTTTTCTGTTCTGTTTCACTCTGAATAACTGCTTGCTTACTCAGTACCGGCTTTGGTTTCTCATCCTCCCAGGTCGCCGAGTTGAAACAGGAACTAAAATTGCGTGGTTTGACCGTCTCAGGCACCAAGAATGATCTAATCGAGAGGCTCCGCAACTACCAGGAGCAAAACGGCTTGAAAAACAGTCTGTCGCAGCCCGGACAGCAGGGCCTCACCACAGCTGCCTGCACCATCACATCCTCTACGACCACAAATACCACCACCGCTGACCACCAATCGGGAGAAGGCGGGTTTAAGCTATCCCTGTCGTCATTGGCTCAGGTGGTTCCAGGGCGGGTCATCCGATTTGGCAGCACCAGCTCCAGCCCTCCGGTGTCACCTAGTCCATCGGAGAGGTCGTTGGCCGGGATGAGTCCAGACGAGGCCAGCTGTAATGGAGACATGTTTGGAGAGATGGTGAGATCTACATGTGGAGCAAAGAACCTGTTTATTCAAGGATATTGCTGTTGATTTATTAAATTAAGCTATAGTGCGTAACTTTTTCATATAAATGAATGTTGGTTACATTCAAGCCAAGCTTCAAATGACTTGACACAAAGTTGATTAAGCCTATCAGCTCCACAAAACTCTCTCTGTACTTCTCAGTATGGCAGCGTTTACAAACATGTGTCGCCCCCAGACACTGCCACAGGAGCTCAAGAAGTGCCCACAATGTTTCAGGTGTTGATTCTACTTCCAAGAAAAAACATGGACGTACAGCAGAAGGAATCAAATCCATGGGCAACAGAAGTTACACAATATAGCTTTAGAACACAAATGATCTTCTTTAAAAAAACATTCTCTTTCTGTTTTATCTTCCAGGTGAGCTCCCCGCTGACCCAACTCACCCTGCACCCATCTCCTCAGCACCCGTCCACCTTCTCCCCGCTCTCACAATCACTGTCCAGGGTCAAAGAGGAGAGCCAGAGCTCCTGCTGCCTCTCCAGGCCTTCCCCCACCCCAGAGCCCCAGTCTGGGGGAACCGTGGACAACAACGCCGACAAGGACCAGATGCTCCAGGAGAAGGACAAACAGATCGAGGAGTTGACCAAGATGCTGAGGCAGAAGCAGAGGCTGGTGGAGACCCTCAGGTCCCAGCTGGAGCAGGGCAAGGTGGTAGGAGGTGTAGTGGTGTCTGAGAAGGAAGGCAGTGACAAGAGCAAAACAACCCCGGAGGTCAAACTCCAAACTCTGATAAAAGCCTCCGCCATTCAGCCCCCTGTTTTCCCCAACGGCATGGTGGTGAAGGTGAAGAAGGAGGTGGAGTCTGAGGAAGGCATGGAGGGAGTGATGGAGGAAGCCCAGGGGAGGAAACCCGCCCAGCAGCCCATGCAGTGCTCTCAGGAGACTCTGCTGAGGCTGCAGCAGATCCATAGACTGCAGGTCCAGCAGGCCGAGCAGCACAAGCAGACGCTGCCTCAAAGTCCTCTGCAGCCGTCCAAAGTCACAGAGGCAAAGTCCAACCCGCAGAAGCTCCAGCAGCAGAAGAAAGACGCCCAGATCCTGCTCCACCAACAGCAGCAGCTGCAGCAGCTCATCATACAGCAGACCCAACAGAAACAACTCCTGGCCCAGCAGAGACTCGCCCAACAGAAACTCAGTCAACAGAAGCTGCTGCAGCACAACCAGCTCAAACAGACTCAGGCCCCGGTGCCACAGAGCCAGCAGCAGAAGAGCCAGCAGGTCCAGCTCAAGCCTGTTCAGGTGCAGCTCCAGAAGCCTGCAGCCAACCAAAGCCAGCAGAGGAAGCAGCTCAAGGCTCAGCAGAGGTTACAGCACAGACAGCAGACGCCAGCTGTCACCACCACACAACAGGTAATGTTGCAGCAGCTCCACGAAATGAAAAGTCATTGTAATGTAAATGGTTGAATCCCACCACATTGAACACTAAGGGCCCACTCACACTTGGCCAGGTTGACCCGTGCTGTGCTTAAGCAAGATTGTCCCTCCTCCTCTGCTGGCCAGGCCTGTCTGGCACTCGTACTGCTATAACAGATCCGAGCCTAGGCACGATTGCTGCGGGGAGTCTTATATAAATGTATGCCACCACCTATACTCAGCATCCATTCCGTGCCGAAGGAGCTCTCCCAAACGCTCCAGGGTCAACGTAGTGTGACGTGCTTGTACGGAGCATTCACACTGGTTTCAACAAACTAGATAAGAATGTCTAGTGTGAGTGTGCCCTAACAGTGTCAGTACCTCTGAATGTGGTGGATAATAGCTGGAAGTTTTAATTTGAATAAAATATATTAATCAAACTGTTTGGTTTCCAGGTGACGCCGGTCTTTATCAACCAACAGAACGGCACTCAGGTCCAAACACAGGCCATTTCATTAGACCTCCTCAAGGCTAATGGTGCTCCTACACTGGTCACAGACAGCAACGGTAACCACTACCTGATCGCCCTCACCAGCCCCACCACAGACGCACAGAACGGAGTGTCCTCAGTGGCCAAGACCAACGGACGCATCACACTGCAGGTAGGGTTCACCTGATGTTTCCCTGCTGGCCTGCACTGTGTTAATGATATGTAATATTTATATAATATAATACATAATGTTTATCTGAAACTTTCCTCTTTCAGAGATTGCAGTCGACTCCAAGTAAACTACCCAGCACTGAGAGCCAATCAAAAGAGCAGCCAGTTGCAGAGCCTGCGAGCCAGCCAATCAAAAAGGTACAACTAAGACTACTGACTGAGGTTTAGAATACCTCAGATGCTAAATTTATGTCATTTTCATTTTGTAAAAAAAAAAATGTGTGGGCTTACTTTTATGAAGCAATCTTTTATTATGTTTGATGTGTTTGTATAATTATAAAAAAAAATCTAATTACTGTTATTGTTTTGTTTTCCTTACTCCTAAATTGGTTTGAATATTTGTGTACATAGTGGAAGAAAAATGTGGTCTGAACCTAACAAATAAATATAATGCAACACACAACCTTCTCACCTTTGATAACTTTATTAATTTGAGTAATCTTAAATTGTTTTTCAAGTGTGTAAATAACCATGTGTCACCACTGTTGTCTGAATTGGCCATCAGACGTCAGAGCTCTCGTCGGGCAAATACACGAGCCTCCATCAATGGTGATTGTCTTGTTCCAATGCACAAGACATCTTTCGGTCAGTCTGTTTTCTCTGCAAAGGGGGCAAAACTGTGGAACCTCTTGCCCAATAGTCTAAAACTAAAGACTAATAGCAACACTTTTAACAGAGAAATTAAACAACGGCTCAAATCAAATCAACAGTGCTCACACAAATAATTTACAACTGGTTTATTGTTTGATCATGCTGCCTTTGTTTTACTCTACGTAGCCTATATATATATTTGACTCATTATATTGCTGCTCTGTACTCTATTGTATTCTGCATTTTTAATCTTTTAATTATCATTGTTTTATCAGTATTTGATCTTGTTTCTGTTTTGTTTAGTTTATTTTGTTGTTTTTAAAGAAGCCTCCTGTGGACAGGTGTAGTAAACTAGCATTTATGTTAACACACTGTAAACAATGCATCTGGTTCGTCCAATGACATTGTCATGTCCACTCCAAATAAAATCTACTATACTATCATCTTAGTTTTCAAAGTAGTAACATCTTCCAGCCACTGGGTGTCGCCACTTAACCACTTTAAACTTACCAGAACGAAACAACCAAACGGACTGATGGAACAGCAGCCTCAAACTGAAGGATTGCACTTATCTAGCCAATCAGAAAGTTGCTCGGTCCTAATGCGTCTTTGTTTGTCTTTTCACTCAGGGACCGAAGGCGGGGCTGCACTTGGACACCAATGGCGTGCCACAACCCAGCCAGTCAATCACCGCTCCGCCCAACCTACAGCCTTTCTTTGACGACTTGTCGGACAGCGAAAGCCAAAGCAACTTAGTCTCATCTCTTAAGGTGACAGCGCCTCCCTCGCCCGCCTCATTTTTTCCCTCTAAGGCTCCATCTTTTCTCCACATGCTGTAGAACTTCATTAACTTTACCTCTCTCTCTCTTTCTGCTCTCCTCTCTTCATTCCATCACTTCATCACTCCATCCCCCTGCAGAGAGAGGAGGTGTGTCCGCCTTACGACCGGCACACCCTGTTCACCCCTCCCTCTCCCAAACCCAACACCTCCCTCCCCGCTCGACGCTCCAAAGTATGTCCTCCAGCATGTCTTTCTTCTTTCCATCTCTCCTGCAGTTTTGTTCTGTTTCTGTCTATTCTTCCATTTTCCATCTAAGCTCCTCACACTGAGCCGTGTGCTCCTTCTTACTGAACTGAAGGCAGAGAGGTTGCAGTGGTGTTGGGTTGGATTTACTGTGTGATAATGCTCCAGTTCTTTTGTGTTTTTCATTGGTGTTTTGACTTTGAAAAAAAGAAAGTTTCCTGAAATATCCTAAAACATCTGGTCTTGTCCTCTTATATTGTGGCTGTTTGGTGGAACTCACTTTTCTCTGTCCGCCTTTTCTACGGATTACGACTTTCAGATATCTGCAAGTAGAAGATGGTCAACCAAGTGTATACAGTCAAAAGAAAGGGACACTTTTTTTTTTTTTACTTTGCATTTATTGTTTTTTGAAGATTTTACGATCCAATTATATATAATGAATCGTTAAATAAAGACAATTAGATCTATTCTTTAACGGCCAACACCGTCTCTATACATAGTGAAACATTTGCAGCATTGCTCCATCTGTGTCTACACAGGATGCATTCAAGCACACTATTGTGTAGGCCATCTTTAATTTAGTTCAGAGCCATACGCACTAATTTGCTTTAATTACAAACCAGAAGAAAATAGACTTGAAGCATAACAATATTTTTCGGGTCGCTGTAACGTGCCTATAGCGTGAGTTAAAAAAGTACACAAATGTACACAGCAACGTGAAGTGTCTGACATTACTGAGAATAAACGTGTATTTCATTGTTTTACTTACAGTAATATTGCCTTAAGTTCATATAGTCAAGTCAATTTTATTTCTATAGCAAAAAAAATCGAATATTTTAGAAGCGCTTGTAAACCAGTGAGAAAAGAAAAAGACTAATAATGTTTTTTCTCTTCTCTTCCAGCAAGAGAATGGCATGAACTGTCAGCAGATGGACGACCTGTTTGACATCCTTCTCAAGAGCGGAGGTGATAAGACGAACTACAAACTTTACTACTGACAGAAAGCAATCATTGCTCTGTCCTCTCCTGTACTCATTCCATTTCTCTCTCTGTCCTTCTTTCAGAAATCCCCGGCTTCAAGTCCAACCCGGACCCTTCCCTGGCCCCGCTCCACTCCGACCCTCCCTCCCCGTCCTCCCCTCCGTCCCCCCTCCACCTGTCCCCTCCTGACCCTACAGAGCCGTGTCCGGGAGGGGGGCGTCTGGAGGACTTCCTGGAGAGCACCACGGGCGCCCCGCTGCTGGGCCACGACGGGGGCCTGGCGCTCATCGACGACCTCCACAGCCAGATGCTGAGCGCGCCCAGCCTCCTGGAGCACGCCCCCTCCCCCATGGACACCTCAGACCTGGGCTTCTCCGCACCCTCCACGGGGCTGGACTTTGGCGACCCCACCCTGGACAGCATGGACTGGCTGGATATCTCTATGGGGAGCACCAGCGGAGGAGGAGGGGGGAGGGAAGGGTCAGGAGGAGGGGGAGACGGGGGCACCAGCCTGGCCCCCCTGGCTCCACACACTCCGCCCAGCGTCTTCTCCACAGACTTCCTGGACAGCACGGACCTGCAGCTGCACTGGGAGTCCTGTCTTTAGCCCTCCCAGCCCACTGCACACAGAGGGACACGTCGCGCTCGCTCGCTCACACTGTGTACAGGCTCCCGTCTTTATTTCACGCACATACAGGAACCTTTTTTAATGCTGTCTCTACCACTGCGGGGGGTCACTGGCACATGCAAACACACTCACACACACTCACACTCGTATTTACACGGTTTGCCCCCGTCTCTCCCTGGCTGTTACTGTATGCAGGATGAGGTGAAGTAAGGGACATAGAAATAAAATTCATAGAAAGGAATTGAAGTTTGGTGGAGCTGAGGTGACCTGAGATTGAATTCTATGGGGGATCCACACAGCAGGCTGTTTGCAGCCGAGCAGATCAAATCCCATTTTACTTTGTCCTTAACTTGAACCAGCAGGAAACCAACTGTAGCTAACTGTTATACAACCTTTGAAAAACGGTTGGACAGATTAGTGCTGAGGGACCCAGGGCTCCTCCATATAGCAAAGTGTGTGTGTGTCAGTGCCTCCTAAACTTTGCACTTATGCTGATTGCTGATTGGTTTAAAATGTGGGAGGGGGGTGTTCAGGTCAGCACTTGAATCAGGTGAGGCTGAGCGAGGAACGTCACGTGTTGTGTTGATCAGCTCAGCTGTTGATGGTGTGAAAAGAAAGGCAGCTGTCAGGGACCTCACAGCCCACCTCACCGTCGCAACCTGAACCCCACCTTCACTATTGAAAAATACATAAACAGCTGTCATTGGTTGACCGTTGCTATTGAAATGAACCATATCACTGGCAACAGTTTGAATTGAAGCCTCATTGGAGGTTGCGTATTATTGGTAACATTATGGCAGACCACTATGTATTGCTGTATATGGGGTGTATATTATCAATTGTCCATATGACTATTTTCTTTGCTGGTTGCTTTAGAGTCGAGCTAGCTGGCTGGGGAACATAGGGTGAGGGCGGGGCCTCCAAAATACTTGGACCTTGTCATTTTTTTAAAGAAAAAAAAGTTAAAAAAAATAAATAAACATACTATAACATTTCAAAAAAAGATGCGTCTGTTTTTTTTTGACATGGGCACAACAGATAAACATATAAAACACAAACATGCTATGAGTCAAAAGAGCTTAGTTTATTTACTGATTAATTACTTGATTTCTCACTTTATAATTTTAAGTAATCCAGGCGATAGAATAGCCACAAGAGGGCGCCATTTTAAATAAATTAGCTGTCCAGAATAATCCTTTACAAGCCTTCTGGATACCCAACTATAACACATGATAGATAACTGAACAATGCACTAAAGAAAGTTAAAGCATATTTACCTCTTTTTTTTATAAAAATGGAAATTGCCCTTTAAATGTTGAGTGACAACAAAGGCTGGACCTTTGCAAGTTTGTATGCAGGAACAATTCATTTGCTTTGAACATGATGATAAAACAGATGACCCTCTAAAGTGTAGGTGTTTTCTACTGCCAATGTGGCAGATTTTCTACAGCTGTTTTCCAAAGCATTACTTCTCCCAGTTTGATTCCCTTTCCTCATTTATGCTCAGAATAAACTCAAACAAACCTGACCCATGTGGTGGAGAATGTATACAGGTTGTGCACTTAAGTACTTAATACCACACTGTAAAACAAGATATGTCATTAAGAGTAAAAGTCTTTCAATGAAAGTGTTACTAGAAGACAAAATGAGTACACTTGAAGTATCGTAGTTCAAGTACTCAATAGAGAAATGTTACTTTATAAGATTATCTTTACTTATTTATTAGGGTGTTAGCAGCACTTTAGTGTTGTATAGCTGGTTGTTACGGAGCTCATTTTTAACATCTTCATATTAGGCTGCAACTTATCCCACATTATTTTCTCAATTGTTCTATAGGGTTGTGGCATGAGAAGACAATACTAAAGTAACTTCAGAGGTGTCCTTGCACTCCATGAGTAAATGAACATTAAATGGTTTATTGTGTTCTTCCACTGCATAAGAGCTTGACTCATTCTTTATACAAGGTTTAACTGAAATCTAGTCTGACATTTTGTTATGAAAGCACGCACGTCGCACATTAGTGGCTACACTCCTCTTCATCAACGACACGTTTAAATATAATGCGGTCCATCACAACGGCACGCCAGGAAGCTCAGCCTCAAAAACATTTCCACTGTGTATAAAGTGAACTAACACTGTTTCCAGAGGAAATGGTTATCTCTATGGCTATCACACTCGCAGATACACGGAGTCCTCACTCTTTGCTGTTTGTGTTGCATTATTTGGTAATCTCTTTTTTACACCTGTGCCCAATAGTACTACGGTATTATTTGTATTCAGATTTTTCCCAGGGAGACTTTCCCACTCACACACTCTCTCAGAGGATGAAACAGACCCCCTGAACAACTAGGCTACTGCACGGACAAGCCTGTGATCAAAACGCGTCATTTAAAAGAAAGTTAGGCCTACATGAAAGCCCACGTAAACTCAATTCCACAAAATCCATCATTTGGAGCGTTAGTTGCATGACAGTAAGCATCTGAAAGGAGTTAGCCATTTATTTTTTATCGATCCAAATCAAAGAGTGCAATTTAAGTTTGATCAATTTGACAGTAATGTGGTTAAGATGCGCTCTGAGTTGACCAACTCAGAGCGCAGGATTAAACTCAGAGTATGTAAAACCAGCTACCTGAAATAGGCCCCTGCAGTGAGCAATCCCTCAATGAAAGGACTCATTTCTACCCACAAACCAGAAAGAAAAGGGAGAGGTGTTGGTAATTATGAGTTCTTGTTTAGAACAGTGAGGGTAAAATGACCTCTTGGTTATATTCCAAACGGACTGAATGGAGCTCTAATGCCTCGCTTGACTCCCTTCATCATCTCTCAAAGACTCTGATGTGCCTTTGGTAGCTCCCTTTTCACTCTCTCACACCCACATACACACAACCACACACACACACACACACACACACACATACTTAATAGTATACTGAATTCAATGCACGCACATATTCAATGCAGCTCAGTACGATCTTACAGATTCACTTCACAAACACACACGCACAGGTCATTGCCGCTCCCCAGTATCTGCATCAGTATCATCTCTCTCTCCCATACACACACAGAGCAGATCAAAGTCCAGAGGCCAAGCAGCTAATTAACTGAAGGGTTTCAGTGCCACGAGGGCTAAACATCTTCTGTGTTCAACATCCCACTGACAGGAGCCCACCACCCTGCAGGACATGCATCATTTTTAATCACAAGTGATCAGAGAATGTTTTGGCACCAAAATGTGAACGTTGCAAGAATGACAAGGAGATGTGCTCCTAAGGACCTGTTGTGAGTGTTGAAGGAGATCAGGGGGGATTTGATCTTTTAGCATAGGTAGCAAAAGAAAAATATTGATTCTTCTCACCTCAACATTTTTGTTACATGCTTTGGGAAATATGCGTGGTTACTTTCAGATGAGAAGATTGATTACACACACTTGCATGGTATGTGCATTAAAGGTGCTGTAAGCGGAATGGTTCTTTTAGCTAACTTCCTGTCAGTTACCGCAGTTAGCAGTCCCCTCGCTCGTCCCTACGTCACCACATTAATGCACTGCGGTCTTCAAGCAGCAAGTTATCTAGCATTATCTCAGATCCATAAGTGTGATAAAACATGATAAAAACCATCAAAACAGACATTGGGAAGGACTTGTACCTGCTCCGCCATTGTAGGTGCATACACATTCACCCATCTGTTGCTCTGGCGTGCACCGGCAGTGAGACCATGGACTGTATATACTATATATGAGTGAGACGCCTGTCAGTTTGTAGAGTTCTCTCTTCTGATTGGATAAAAATGTCGGGATACTACAATAAGTTTATTTGCCGATTACATGCAAAGCAGCTGACTGAGAGATCGGCTTTATGAAACGCGCACATTATGTAAGTGATCACTGTATGAATAAAGATTTTACACTTATGTTAACATAAATAAACCGCTTACTTCACCTTTAAGTTTTAGGCGGGATACAGGAAGTGATTAGCTTAGCTTAACTTAGCTCAGCCTAGAGAAAAATCACAATTTGTGTTTTTCAAAACTGGTGGATGATGATTATTATGTTTTATTCATTGACAGTTGATGTATTGGTCTTTCAATAGTATAGAAGGAGAATATGTAATTTCAGGAATTTAAAGTGGGATGATTGCACGTTTTCCCTGTGAGAAAATTGCAATCATTCACAAAAAATATTTTTCAAAGCATGGTTTTGTATGCGTGCCTGGAGGGACTCTAAAATGTTAAACATTAATGATAACTGCCGATAACAAGGCAAAACACTAACAGGGATTTACTATTGCACTTCCACATAATTCAAGAGGCTTGCGAGAGAGAGAGAGGTTTAGGATCAAAATGATGCAGAATGAGCTATCCTGAGGCGTCTTTCAGAGACGTCAAACATCTGTTGTCAAAGGCTGACAGGCACTGGCAACGAGGAGTAGCTAAACTGAACTCTGTGTGTAAATGATTCACATATGAATACAAGGCGCTGCATTTTGTCAGCTGCTTTATATCAGTGGTAGACGTGTTTTTTTGCCGACCTAAATGTGTTTAGGTGCTTCTGATGCGCAGTTGTGTGTATGTTTACTCAGGGACCAATCAGATCCTGTGCTCCGGAGCACCATATCACCATGTCTTTGTTTGTTCAACAAAACCACCCCGTGTTTTTTGGGAGAGCAAATGTTTCTTTGTGTGTGTGTGTGTGTGTGTGTGTGTGTGTGTGTGTGTGTGTGTGTGTGTGTGTGTGTGTGTGTGTGTGTGTGTGTGTGTGTGTGTGTGTGTGTGTGTGTGTGTGTGTGTGTGTGTGAACTTGTGTGATGTGAGACAAGCAGTCAGGTTTGGGTGGATCCCGCTGCGACCGAGGAGCCTTTGATAGCAGAAGATTTGAAGGCTGACATTTGCACGGGCAAAGGGGGTCGGGTTCAGGGAGGGAGGTGGGATTCAAAAAGTATGGAGGGCACTGGGAAAGTAGCGGGAGTGTGTTTTTGTTCTTCACCTGTTTGTTTGAAAGACACGAGAGTACATGTGAGTTCAAAAAGACAGGGAACTGTGGCACTGAAACATTTGGCGTCGGCGCTTCTTCTTGAGCTCCTGTGCCAGTGTCAGGGGGTGACACGAGTTTGTGTAAATTAAAGAGAATTAAGATTTCCTCCACGTTGTGTTTTGGTTTAAATAATACAAGCTGGGTTGTTGTCCCGTGGTCAAGTGTTTGTGAGCTACACTGTTTGAATGCATTTTCAATCATGATCAAAGTCAGTATAACACAAATGGACTTCATCGTGAAACAGAAGTCAACCTGGGGGGGGGCTCATACTGGCCTCAGGGAGGGGCATCTGCCCTCACGGTCGGTTAGTTATTATGTAATCTAGGTCTTTTTAATATAACCTTGGACAGATACAGTATACTGTGTGTGTGTGTGTGTGTGTGTGTGTGTGTGTGTGTGTGTGTGTGTGTGTGTGTGTGTGTGTGTGTGTGTGTGTGTGTGTGTGTGTGTGTGTGTGTGTGTGTGTGTGCGTGGAGGATGGGAGGGAGGAGGTTACGCAATACACCCATGTTGGCCTGGTTTAGAGGTTTTGGGTTGGGGCTGGGAGGGAGGGGTGAGGATGGTGCTTTACCATTCAGCTGTATTGTAGTTCAGGTGAGTCATGTGCTGTAGAAGAGGGTTGTGGGTTGAAAAGAAAAGGCACGTTTGACTTTAAATTCAATGCACAACCCCCAGCAGTGTTAATTACATTCTAGATCAAAGGATCTTCATTTAAGTGTCAGTTTGACATGTAGCTTGGGCCCACTGGGGCTAACTAGTGTCATAAGACGGAGGTGACACAATAGGCTTTTCCACAGTGTAACTTTGATCAGTCTGTCCTTTTTACGAGTAAAAATAATATCAGCAAGAGCTTTATTTCTGCCTCTCTATTGTTCAGGCAATTGCGATTTAGGTCATGTATTTATTCAACAGTACACTGTGTCTGTGACAGTGATCTAATATTGCGTCATCGCCGAATTGACATGTTGAGAGAGCACTACATGAAAGTAGGTTCGTCACAATGGAAGCATCAATGCATTGACCGGTTCAGTCCCAAGAGCGCTGAGCTCCCAGTTTAATTGGAGGGAAGCAAAAGTTCATACAATGAGTGTACGCTTGGTGCGAGCGATAGAACAGAGACGTGATCAGAGCGATTTTACTTGAAATCAGTTACATTAGGCTAATTGGTCGGTGATGTAACAGGGAGTATGGGTGACAGAAACCAGTAAGGCGTGTCCTCAAGGATATGTATGTGTCCTATTGTACTGTAAAAGTAGAGCTGGTTTAGAAACATTACCAAAGTCTCAAACATACACGGAACACGGAATCTTTCGGCTCCGTGAAAATGGTTAACGCTCACTCACTGCAATCAGGTGTGTGTGGCACTGATTGGCTGATTGAGCCCAGGTGTGAGGAGTTTACTTATGCCCTGAGACCCCCCAGTGCTCTGTGCTGCTCATTGTCTCGCCCAACCTGAACCCAACCTTAAGCACGGACACAGGTCTGGTCCCAATTTGCACAGGCTGTCCCCGATCAACTGCTCTTAAGTCTAGTGTGTGTGTGTGTGTGTCTGAAAGTGTCTCAAGTCAAAAACACACAAACACACTGCTTGTGCTTAATATTTTCTGCAAATTGCTTTTGAACCTTCATTTCCACATCGTGAAGCTTTTCAGACAGGATGAAACTCATATGTTTACTTTGAACAAAATCCAAGATAATCGTTTTACTTTAAGAGCTGAAAAGAACAAACTACAAATCTTATACGTGCATCAACAGCACTGGACCATTTCTCTTGTTTTTGTTTGTGTGCTCGCATTATCAGAGTAGCAAAGACTTAATTACTTTCAAAGGATAATTAACGACATCTTATTTTTAACTGTGAGGACTCACACAGCGCGGCGCACACCAGTGTACGTACGCGCTGGTACAATTAGCGGCGCTCTCATGAAAGAGTTGATTTGTCTGGAATTGATGAAGGCGAAACCATTCAGGCAAAAAGTCGATAATTAGTTGGGGCCGATTTCATTTGGCATGTGTGGACAGAATCAAGATGAACACACAAGCACACCGCAAACTATTTGTTTAAGACAGTGTTCCAAACACCAGTCTCTACTGTAAGCCCCCACTCAAGATATTTCATTGTAAATTGTCAGACTATTCAAGGAGTGAATCTTTTGTCACATCTATTCGTCATGTGGAGCCTTCACATATGCAGTGTGTGGTTGAGTCCCTAAAGCTCGTCTCCCTCCCTACACATACCTCTATAGTCTATATTCATTCCAATGTGTCTAATCTATTCTTAGGTTTACTCCTAACATCGGGGTCCCGCCACATTCCTTTGATTGCACTATGGGGCCTGTTCGCCGAATCAGGAATACAGCTACACAGTCTTTAAAAGGTGCATACATTATCCGTTGTCTAACATCAGTGAATTTGCAGCTAAAATATACAGAATACACAAATGCACACAGAAATCATTTTAATTGTTGATAGTTGCAGTGGCAAATTATCATAGGAAATTCCACTTATCAATAATGTATTCAGTGACTTCATTTCTGAGATCTCCGGTTTTGATTCATGCGATACCCCCTCACTCCCACTGTCTGCCTCTTCGCATCAACTGTCAAACAAAAGTAAAAATGCAATAAAATAAATAATCGTATAAATAGATTATTTAAAAAAGCTTTTTAAATTAGACCCAATTATGTTGTTAAATCAATACTCCTAGCAAAGATCTTTCACAGAAATGTACATCTAAAAGTTAAATCTGGTCTGTCTGGGGTCTTTCAGGTGAAGTTCCCAAGTCTCTGTGTGAATAAGATCGAAGGCACTGGCACTTTAACCAGCTGACAGGCGATCTGTGTACACCGACGGATTTTCTTTTTTTATATCATCAGAGGAGAGACGGCTAATGCTGGGCTTACACCAAAGGACTTTTAAAAGACTTTGAAAAGACTGAAGACTGAAACCCTCTTACATCTAAAGATAATCAACTCACATCTGAAGACAATTAGTCATTAGTTTTCAGTCACAGAGGGAGATTTTGAAAAGACAAAGGTCTCATATTGCAAGACTACAACTAGATTCCTTTTTTAGATTAATATTATTTCAGCAAACGCGATTGTGATTATTTAATTTAAGTTAATTCAATATTCCGAGCAGGGGACTTCCTTTAGTTATTTGACCAGCTTTATTTGCTGATCTCGTCCCCCAATAACTTTAACTCCTAACCCTAAATTTGACGGTAAAGTGTTAAGGTTGCGCGGTTGCCAGCCTGGTTCTCCAGCCGAGGCCTCTAGGAAAAAGTGTCCGAAATAAGTGCCTCACAGTTGGACACAGGTCGCGACGAATGCCGCTCCTCCTGCGTCGTGCTAGCCTGGCTCCGCCCGCCTACCTACTTCCGCTCAATTTTCATTTCACTTCAGTAGTCAGTCTGGGACTGGGGTGTATTCATGAAATTCTGCTCGTCGAGATTTTTGGTCATCCAATCAGCGAACAGAGCGAGTGGCTGAGAACGATGACGTCGAAGTCGCGCCCCAGTTTCAGTTGAATTCTGCGTTCGTTTATACTCGGAACTCGGAAATTTCCGACTTGGTAGTTCCGAGTTCCGACCTGTCTGTGTTCCAGTGCATCTGCTCGGGAAAGTATGGATGCCTACAACCTTTCTCATCCAAATAACTAAACGTTAGGCTCTAGCAAGTTACCGTTGCCAGGTACCGGTACATCCATAGACTACAATATGTAGTGAAGTCAGACATTTCAGAGCTCCCTGTACAACTGAAACGCACCGTCAGAAGCCGTTTCATGACACACGTCTGACCAAACGTGATGCGATTGGTTGGCTGATCCAGAGTGGCACTGGGCAGATCCAATAGTTTTAAACTTCAACAGACACTCTTCCACTCCAGACCTTCTGTACAAATGAAATGAAGTACGATGGTCTGGTTGGACCAGGCTAGCGTAGTGCTTGGTGCATGCGAGAGTGTGATAGTGTTTACATCATTTTGCTTGAGCCAACCCCTTAAGACTAGCGATAATATCAAACCTGTTTGATAATGTCGGAACCTCAAGACGGGAAGAAGACTGGCTGAAATCGGGTTGGATGACCACCTTACACCAAACGACTAAGATTACGGGCGCGCGCCACAACTCCAGCATGACTCCTAGTGATTTCAGTCTGACATTGGAAGATTGTCTGTCAAATTGCGTGAAAAGTCGTGTAGTGTAAGCCTAGCTTTAGTTGTGGCAGAAACTTGATTGTTGGCCTGGGATTGACGGGGTGGGGTAATGGGATGTGGTTACTATGCAGCCAATATAATGACATTCAACCCCAAACATCCGTGCAAGACTATGGGTGATTACCACACAAAAAAACTCTTCCGTTGGAGAAGATGTAGTTCTAAATAAAAATGAGGAGCTGGGTGATTGGCGAGGGAGGGAGAAGACCAAAGTGAAGCCATGAAGAAGAGTGAGAGCCAGTGGAGGTCCTAGAGTTAGGAGCTGCAGCGCTGTTCACTGTGATTACCTTCATACAACAGAGACGTCTGCTGGAGGACCTCTTACCGAAATAGCTGCTCCCTATTAAAATCAACTACTGAGACTGCCACTCACCTGGCTTGCTGCTTAGCATTGCAAATGTAGGCGACAAGGCAGTACATTACAGCGTCTATAGGCAGCAGCCCAATGCACAGTCAGGGTAGAGTTTGTCCTTGTTCCAGTGAGACGGTGAATGCCAAGGTGAACATGGAGCATTTTTTTATTTTTTTTACGTAAAGGCGTTAACATGCAGATTTAATGTGGATCAGTCAGATTCATCCTGACTGATTATTGTCATGGCTGTGAAGCACTATATTGGGAAATTACAGCACTCAACAGAACGAAGAAGAGGTTTTTTGTTGAATGTGCTTGAAGCCCATTTAAAATTTAAAACCATTGTATTAATTATTCTGTGTGTCAGGAAGAGTTCTTGTTGTATGGAGATGCAGGGTAAATTGGGCACCAACTTTGGTTAGAAATGGGCTTGCCACTCTAGTCAGTTCTTATTTTTGTTACAGAACAGAATACTAAGCTGTTATAACTCCTGCTTTTCATGTTGGCTGTGAAAAAATCTCTTCATTCTAGATTCTGGTGGAAGAGATGATGGGGGACTCTTGAGTTCAGCTGAAGACAGTAGAATCAGGTGGGTGTGTACCAAAGTTACTGTCTTGTTTTTGGTGCAAATGTCCCTCTCTCTCTCTGTCTCTGCTGACAGTGTTTTCTTGCTGTGACATGGCGGTGGGTTGGTAACATAAAGAAGGAATTTTTCACTGAGCAGATTATGTTTTTGAAGACACCACCTTTGTTTTATCTCCCACAGACTGCTGGGACCTCAAAGTAGCTTTTAGACTGCATTTGGATTTTGAACTATATATTTTGCCCCCCCCCCCCATCTCTTTTATAGGTGTAATGAATGTATCTCTTCACAGCAAGTGTGGACAGAGGGAACAATCAATGTGTTTAAATGCACTGGCAGGGGAACTGCACGATTTTGCACATCAAAGTCTGTTTACAGGTCTTGCCGAATATTTATGCATGTCTAAAAAAGTTGTTTAAAGCCCTTTTTCTTTAGCTAGCGGCTAAAGGCTACAGTAGATGCAATAGCTTGAACTGCTGACTGAACTATTATTGAGATGCATTGTGTAACGGCTGGATCAGGAGGACACAGGCGCGGAGACAGAAACAGTTTTAAGAAGATTTATTTTGGAAGTAACCAGCAGGGGGTTAGGACCGTGATCCGGGGGGGAAGCTGGCTGTCATGGGGCTCCAGGGAGAGAGCAACGGGGAAAGTCCAGGGAGCTGAGTGTGAGCAGACTAGAGCAGGCAGGCAGAGGGGTCCGGGAGGAAGTGCTGGCGGGCGAGGGCTGGAGCTGGTGGCTGGAGTCAGGCCGGGAGAGCTGTGGCAGAAAAGACAGGAGTTAGCCAGGAAAAATGCAAAAAGCGAAGCTGCAAACAGGTTAGCTTAGAGAGAGGACTGTGTGGAAACAGAATCTACAATCTGGCAGTGTCTGGCAGGTAGGGCCGGGTATATGAAGAGCAGTTGATTGATGATTGATGGCAGCTGTGAATGCTGGTGATTGACTACAGCACACCTGACTCCAACCCTGCAATAGACCAGCACATAGACAAGGGTATAAGGGAAAAACAACACAAGGGCTTGAGGCCCAAGCAGGATCATAACACATTGTTTGGTAATGTAGGAGCCAAAAATGCAATCACATGGAACGTATAAAAATACAATATTTCTCGATCTGCTGCATTGATTTTTAGCGTGTTTTTTAACTGTGCATCGTGAGTCTGACTGTGTACACAAGTCAAATGCTTAAAATTTGTGGAGTACCCTTTTAAGGAAATGGAGTTGTAGTCTGCTTTCTCCAATAAACTTATTTTGTCATGTAAAGGGAAAAGCCCTGTTAGCTAGATTCACCCCTGAAAAAACTTTATTTCTTGGCCTTTCATGACATGTCACATCAATTAATTTGCACAACTGGGCTTCTAATTGGCTTTATTCTGTACAAGTGCGAGACAAAAGACTGCTGACAGGGGAAGTATTTCCACGACAGCAGAGCGGTGGGATGAAAGGGAATTTAATTACAATGCAATGTAGTCCATCCATCCACGTGATAGGAATAATACATTACAATCCAACATTTGCCTTAAACTGGAGCTAACACAAATTGGCCTCCGCAAGTGTAGTTGGGAGTGATGTAACCCGCTACAGTGCACGTGTGATGCTGTTTCTCTGATCAACCTTATTTTCAGTGCATGTGAACTAACTAAATGCTATTATAATTATTCCACTTGTGAACCTCTCCTTTGACCGTTAACCAGCTACGATCTCATAATTCTTACACCGACTAAATCTGTGAGCCACTGAGCTGACTGTTCATAGAATTTAAATGTGCTCTGTTCAACTAGTCGTCATTTAAAAAAAAGTGTGACATGTGCTTCTGTCACACACACACACACACACACACACACACACACACACACGCACACACACAAACAATCTCTAACACACGCGTACACACACACACACACACACATGAGAATATTTTTTGCATGGGTTATGTTTTTATGGGTTTTAGACGTTTTAGCCGCAAATCTCTCGGATGGAGTTTTGGGAAGGTTCCTGCTTCTTGACTTCTCCCCCTCCTCGTTGACAATGTGCTCCGTCACTGATATCAAAGCTTTGCACTCATCCACTAAGCCATCTCTCATTCTTCTGCCATATCTTCTCTCATGCAATGATTTTCTTCCTCGCACGAGCCGCATCCAGTAGCTCCCTTGTGTCTGTGTTCCTTTCAGCTCTGCCCTTGTGACGCAGAGATTCAATTCGATAATAAGATTGTCCAATGGAGGTCATTTGTGCAAAGTGTTATGTGGTTTAGATGAGGCCCCCTTTCCTAATATACCATTTAATTTACACTCCCTAAGAAAACATTGTCACGCATACATTCTTTATTGTTCCAATTCCGAGTAAACTAGAGCTAAACGTTGACATCTCCGTAACATGTGCTGCCCCGTCTGCTCTGTCTCAACACTAAACTTCATTTTTCGGCTCCAACAAAACTAAAGCTTTGATTTGCTTTGTGTGAGGGGGGAGGGTAGCCTGGCATTCCCAGACCTGCCACTAAGCGCTGGCAAATTAAATTTGCTGCGCCTGTTGGTCTGGAAACTCTCCGTTGAAGCTTTTTTTTCAAAAAGACCAGAAATCTGGGCTCACGTTTCAATTGGTTCTATCTAACATGGGCGCGCCAGAGCCCTTTGTATGGTACTCTGGGGAGGACGTAACCGGATGACGACAGTGACGTGCATGCGACGTCGAAGCCGTGATAGTAAACATCAAAGATGGCTGCGGATATGTTGTGAGTTTGAGACTGCTTTGGCCTCGACCCTTTACGATTTGGAAGACGGCACTCAAATATTTCATTAGCAAGTATGTTCTGTTTTGCCGACCGACCACGGCAAACGTTTAATTTAACAGTTTAACAGCTGTTAAACGAACGGGGCTTACGTCACCTTGTGCATCGCTCTGATTGGTTGTAGTGCTATCCAACTGCATGCAGTGGCATTTGAAATGCAGGAGTAGGAGCCGCCCCTTGAGTTGGAAAGTACTATTGATCATGGCCAGACCCTCTATCGTTCAAGATATCAGGGTCTGGATTTCCAGGCTAGGGGGAGGGTTGACTCCTTGACATTTACAGCTACAAGTTAGAGAAGACTCTGGGTGAGTAGAAATCGATGGCTTGGCTTCATCTATGGATTTTACGTCTCATGTGTTAAGGTTGAGTTGGACTACATTTTCCCCCATCTGACAACCTTGATTACACTTTTGCTGATCAATGTGGGGCGAAACTCGGACATTAAAGCAATTTCTGATTCAGGAAAAGCTTCAAAACTAGAAAATATAGAGTGAGATTATATACAGAGAAAGAGAAATCAACCTCTGTTATGTCTTCCTTTCTAATAATCCAGTTTTTCAACAATCTGTCCATCCATCAAATGTGCACAGTCATTTTGTTTTTGATTATTCATCAATCATCTATCCATCTATACAGTATATCCTTCTGCAGTCTATCTGAATGGAAGCAATGGCATGACCCAACCGAGCGACCGATTGACCTGCTCACAACTAAACGCAGGTACACACCTTTGTTTTATTTGACCATGAAATTACAACACTGGCAACATAGATACTGGAAATACTATACTATGGAAGTACACACACTATTAGAAGTATGGTTAAATAAGCTCTGTTATATAAATGAAGATCCAGAAGAAGCATGGCCGATGCTGAATAACATTAATATCATCACGTTCGGTTCACGACCTTGTAAGGCTCTGTGTTGAATTCCGGGTTGTTTGCATATACGCTGAATCTCAATGTGTTTAATAATATGCAGCTGGTCAGAATTAGTGGTGCACGTCCACAGTGAAACAGGGTGTTTGAATTTCAAATTTATGATGATATTTGGACTTGTATGTTAATGTATGGAGACATAGAGGAGAGGTAGTAGGTGTACGTTGTGTCATTGTGATTGTGGCCTGGTAGGATGCTAATACAATCAGTACGTGTTCAGACCATTACCACCACACACCACGATTGAAATGTTTGGGCTTATGTATTGAAATGAATAAAAGTGCATATATGGCGTTTTTAAATTCACAGGTTCATCTTTGAGTAAAGCAACAACTTGTATAGTCGCGAGAGTTTTCGTTAGTGTGTGTGTGTGTGTGTGTGTGTGTGTGTGTGTGTGTGTGTGTGTGTGTGTGTGTGTGTGTGTGTGTGTGTGTGTGTGTGTGTGTGTGTGTGTGTGTGTGTGTGTGTGTGTGTGTGTGTGTGTGTGTGTGTGATTGTTGCCAAAAGAGAGAGGAGAAAGGAACAGAGACAGGGACATGCAAAGACTACAGGGAAAAGAGCTTCATCATAGCCCTCTCTAGAGATGATGCCAGTAACGGACATGGCAGCGTCAGGGCTGATTTGCCTCTGTTGAAGACAGTCGGGGGTTCGGGAAGAAGCCTTTCAAATTGCTAATCAAAGCCTGCCGAGGAGACTGACAGCTATTCTCACTGGGTGTCTCCGCCAAGCTCATTCACCGCTATAAATCAGTGTGTGTGTACTTGTAATGGGCCCAAATGAAGCTGGATATTTGCATCTCCTTTGATTTGGTAAAGGTCAGTGCTGACAAGGTAGTCCATGGGGAGGGAGGATGGGGGATGTGAATGAACACACACCCACACACAAACACACACAACAGGTGAGTGCTATTCCAGCCTTGTCTCTATTTCATGACCAGCCAAAATGTCCTCGCCTCGATAATTGTACCCACAGTATTGGTCGTCCTCCAAGGGTTGGTACACACAAGTATATAAAGACAAACACACACACACACTACCCTGATTGAAGACAATACTGTTACACTTTCCCTGCTACTGTATGTGTCTAAAATAATCAACCAAAAAAACCTGAGATGTATCTTCCTTTTTCTTTCATGCTCTTTGTGCTTTCTAGTTCCCAACTCACAAACGGTAATGTCAGAGGGCTGTAGTGGGTGGTAGTCCTGCGCTCTGGTTGGGACCCTCTGGGCGCTGCTGCCCTCTTTGTCTCTGCTTTTCTAATTGGCTCGCTGAGTGCAGCTAGACAGTCGGAGGATCATCATACTAATCATTCACCTAACCCACTCTAATAACTAATGCTGTCCTCCTCTGTGCTCTCTCTCATTCCAAAACTTTTTTCCTCGTTTTTAGGGTACGTGGGGTATACCGTGGTTGTCATGATGGAAAGCCAGACTTCTCTCCCATCTCTGTGTATTTCTAGAGACAGATTTGTTTAAAAAAACAAAGAAGAGGCCGACATTGAACAGTTAAAGGTGGAGTCAGCCATTCTGGAGAATGCCTGTTGTCAAAGTCACTTTTTGGGAAATAAAACAAGTGTTAATACAGAACCTAGACTCTGTAAACTGACATATTGCCAGCTATGGTGGGCACCCTTGTTTGTATACCCCTTATTTACATACCAGTTAAAAGAGCCTAGGCTATGTACAAATACCGTATTTTCTTTTCAGAAAGGAAGCGGATTGTGAAGTGATATTCTCTGATTTTAACAAAAAGTGATTTTGACAACAAGCTGTCTCCAGAATTGCTGACTCCACCTTTAAGTTTTCCGTGTATTCTTTATATAGCGATAACCCCAATGTTAAATCAGAGTATGGTGGCTCAAACATTCAGTTTAAAAACATGAGCTTGACCCCATGCCTTTGTGAACAGGATGCAGTTTGCATGCGGCACCCTTTATTTCAATACTATGCTAAATGCACTCAGCGAAGGCAATCGATGTCACAGTTGTTTTATGGATCGCGTGTGGCCATTCTGCCCGCTCTGCCTGGTTTTAATCATCAGCAAGTGACAGACATACAAGCCACAGTCAGTGGATCAATATGGAGCCAGTGTTACCCTCAACTTATACCATTACAAATAAGTCATGCCTGCAAAATGACTGCTGCACTTTGGCTCCATTACAAGTTTCCGTCAATTTAGCTGCTGAGAGTTTAAAGGCCCCCTCCCTTCACAAAATGTGTGTTCACCTGTGGTTATTGTTTGGGCAGAAAAAATATATCATGTTGCTTTTTGGTGCACGGCTTGGCAAGTTTCGTGTCACAATATCTGAGAAGAAAGAATTGTCTTCAGTCATTAAAAATGTGATAAGTGCACAATACAAACAATAAACTGTGTCTTGATACAACCACCTTTAGTGCACAAAGACCATTAAGCAGTGTCTCACCTCAGTTGCCCTTATTAAAAGCAGCAGCCGACGTATGACCTCATATGTACTGTACTGTGTTAGTGCGTGAGGAGCAGACAGCTTACACAGGGAGAGACTGAAATTATTCTCCAGGCAAAAAAAAAAAAAAAAAGGCAATTCGGAAGCAAACATTTCCCACATGTCACATCTCATTCCAACAAATCAAAGCCCACCACCCCAAGGAGCGCCGTGAAGTCAGCAGCATTTACACGGTCAAAACATGCAGAGCGCTGAATGTCTCTGACTCCAAACATCGTGTCAGTCCGTCACATTCTAGGCTGTGGTGTTGGTGTTGTTGTTGTTGTGGGGATGTGGTGTCAAACGGGGTTGAGTCCTGCAGCATCCGAAACATCAGACACACTCATTAGCTTTGTGCTGTGAGTTCACATTTTTCACTCACGCGCGCGCGCACACACACACACACACACACACACACACACACACACACACACACACACACACACACACACACACACACACACACAAACACTTACCAGATATATATATATATACACATACACACATAAACTGTGAGAACAGATAAGAGGAGAATGATTGACAGCTGACGCCTCAAAATCGAGCACTTACTGTACGCCAGTGCAAGAGAGACAAGAGATTAAACCTCACACACACACAAACAGCACTATGATGCAGCATCACCCACCACAGTGAAAGTCAAGCTGTTTTATTATTGTATTGCAAGTCAATGCGTCCTTGCCACTGCACTAACATTTTGTATAAAATGTTCCCCCATCAACATCTCAACCCACCCAAGGTGATTTTAATTTGTAATTACCTTTCCCAGCTCCCTGGAGTATAAATTATTCGTATTAGAATGTGGTCCAATGAGACCTGGGCAAATGAGATGGCACACACACACGCACACACACATGATGTGCCATACCAAAAACACAGACCTTCAGTCCTGTGTACAGCCATGAACACATGAATGCAGATAAAGCATTGGCTGAATTAATTTATGTAATTGGTATTCATTAAAAGGCGCCTTGCATGAGCCAAGGCTTGATGAAACTGAGTCTGTAGGGAATACTAATATTGAAGTTATAGTGAAGTGAGCCTGCTCACATTTGGTTGCAGCTTGTCTTGCTTATTGCACAGCATGTCCTCTAGATATTACAATATGTCTATATATAAACAGCAACAGGTCATTAAAAAGTATGGGCTGACAACTTCAGGTGACCATAGATATGATAAGGGGTTAATAACGTTGGGTAAAAATCTCCCCCAAACGTATAAATTATTCATCAGAGTTTATATGAAATGTGGTGTTAACAAATGCCAGTATTACCATAGAGGATACAGACCATGTCCACTGTGGTCTCATTTATTAAGGGGCCTTTTCAGTCATTAAATCCAATCATTCAAAATTCTATCATACTGTGAAAACACATAAATCCATCACCCAGGAGCCTTCAGTATTGTTTCTGAAGACATAGGTCCACACACAGCAGGCATGCATGGCATTCTGCCCTATAAGAAGAGATCAATGGGCTGATGTTTGTGATCCATCAGCTTCCTGTTTGAAGTGCACGGTCCGTTTGTCCCGGAGGAGATGACCTTATAATCGCCTGTACCATGTCAGGCCAGCTGAGAGTCACATCCGTCACCATTGCACTATTCTACAATAGTCATTTTAATTTCACATCATCAATTGATTATTTTACTGCATAATGGCAAAAAAAACACTAATTAATGCAGAAAAAGTGAGAGAAAAGAATAATAACTTTGCTTTTTTTTAATGGTGTTGTACTTTTTTGGACAAATGCTGAACTTGCATGTTTTCAAAAAACATTGATTTGAAACAATTATTGAGTTCTGTCTTCAACCAATATTTTTTTTAAACTATATATTATATAATGAAGAATTGTCCAGTGGATTCTATCTCACCGATTCAACAGTTCAAACAAACGGTAACACTTTATTTGAAGGTGTATTCATAAGACTGTCATAAGACTGTTATCACACTGGCATGACACCTGTCATGAACATTATGAATGGTTATGACTGTTGTCATAAAATGTCATTCGGTCAATTATAACACGTTTAATGCAACATTGACATTGTCTGAGATATCTTTGTTATGACAACCTGACATAAGCTGAGACAAAATAACTTGTCAATGTCTTTGTTATGACAACCTGACATAAGCTGAAACAAAATAATGTGCCCATGTCTTTGTAATGACAACCTGACATAAGCTAAGACAAAACATCTTATTGATGTCTTGGTTATGTCTAATTGACATTAACCAATAAAATGACCTGTCATAAACATGTCATAGTAGGCTTAATTATCAAATGTAAATTAACTATTTCCATTTATGTGGTAAGATTATATTAAACTGTCATATGCGGAACATTTTGACATTGACTGTCATGAGACCTTTATTACAATGTCATGAATGATTCTGTTGGCCTCAAGTAAAGTGAAACCATTTGGACATTTCATTAACATGTCATGAAGCGTTATTACACAGTCTAAAGCCTTTATAACAGGCTCATGAATGATTATGTTGGCCTCAAGTAAAGTGAAACCATTTGGACATTTAATTAACATGTCATTAAGTGTTATTACACTAATTTTGACATTTACTGTCATGAGACCTGTATTATACTGTCACAAATTATTCCCTTTACCTCAACGTAAAACAATTTGGACTTTTCAGTAAATGTTATTACACTTAATTTCACAGACAGTGTTAACTGCAGTAGTAGCCCCTATAGATGTAACATGAAGCATGTCAGTATTACATGTGGAAAATACCTTAACAAAAGCAATATAAGTCAAGACAGTCTGTTTTATTTTCTTTGAGACACTACACAAAATATATACACTGTGTGTATTTTTTCATGTCTATATTACAGTTGTACAAAGAAAAACCTACCAATACAGTGTATGTGTATGTATATATTTTGTGTAGTGTCTCAAAGAAAATAAAACAGACTGTCTTGACTTGTATTGCTTTTGTTAAGGTATTCTCCACAAGTAATACTGACATGCTTCATGTTACATCTATAGGGGCTACTACTGCAGTTAACACTGTTGTCTGTGAAATTAAGGGCCAGTTTCACAGACATGGATTAAGCCTAGTCCTGGACTAAATGGAATTTTGAATGGAGATTGTCCATTGAAAGTACAATTTAGTCCAGAACTAGGCTTAATCCATGTCTGCGAAACCGGCCCTATGTGTAATAACATTTACTGAAAAGTCCAAATTGTTTTACGTTGAGGTAAAGGGAATAATTCATGACAGTATAATACAGGTCTCATGACAGTAAATGTCAAAATTGGACAGTGTAATAACACTTAATGACATGTTACTGAAATGTCCAAATGGTTTCACTTTACTTGAGGCCAACATAATCATTCATGAGCCTGTTATAAAGGCTTTAGACTGTGTAATAACGCCTCATGACATATTAATGAAATGTCCAAATGGTTTCACTTTACTTGAGGCCAACAGAATCATTCATGACAGTATTGTAACGGTCTCTTGACAGTCAATTTCAAAATGTTCCGCATATGACAGTTAAATATAATCTTACCATATAAATGGAAAAAGTTAATTTACATTTGATAATTAAGCCTACTATGACATGTTTATGACAGGTCATGTTATTGGTTAATGTCAAGTCGACATAACCAAGACATCAATAAGATATTTTGTCTTAGCTTATGTCAGGTTGTCTTTACTGTACAAAGACATGGACAAGTTATTTTGCCTCACCTTATGTCAGGTTGTCATAACAAAGATATCTCAGACATATAGAAATTCAATGTTGATAAAGTGTAATTGGATTTTATGAAACAGTCATAACCATTCATAATGTTCATGACAGTCTTATGACAGTCTTATGAATACATCTTCAAATAAAGTGTTACCAAACAAACTTGTTAAAATAGGACTTTTATGATAACTGCATCAGTAAAGATGCACAAAACAGAATTTACTGGCCCGAGCAGGTCAATCAATGCAATGGTGCATAATGCTGAAAAACCTCTGACCTTTATGCTGTGTTCAGGCACACATTGAGATCCTGTCACGTTAGTCACCTGAAAATGTTGGGATGCACAATCATCGCTCATGCAATGAAAATGAAATGCCAAGAACAACAAATCAGTGAGACACTCACAGGAAGGCTCACACACACACACACACACACACACACACACACACACACACACTTTAGCTTGGTCTGACCTGTAGCTACAACTGAGCAAAGTTCAAAATCAGCAGAAACTGTCTGAGCCTTTGGGATAAATTCAGATGAATACAACAACAAGGACCATTGTGAGGCAGAACCCAGCCTATCTTTTCACTGTGTTTACAGTGTATTGATAAAGAATGAATGTCTAATTTACATTGGCTCTCCAATAGATTTTACACAAATAGACATTACGTCTAAGCTCTTGTTCAAACACGCACTAGCGTAAGGGAAATCCATTTCTAAAGAGAGAGGATAGCTCCAAAGTCTCTTTATATTTGTGTAGCAACATTCCGCACATTGGGATTTCCCAAAGATATTCCACAAGGTAATGTCTTGGCTTTCTGTGATGTAGCCCTGCAGCGTATGTTTATCTGCTGATTTTAAAAGTTTAAAGGTCACTCATTCCGCCATCCCACCCCCTCGCCTTTATTTCCCAGGATCCCCTGAGAAGAGCAGCATCAAAGCCTCGACTGGATGGACTCATTAAGGGGCTTCCCTCTGATCACAGCCCAGCACGGATCCTCAGCTTCAAGTGTAGCAATCACTCATCAGAGATCATGCACGCTCGCTGAAAACATTCTACTGTGCATACACCCACACATCACACACACGCACAGACACACACGACACACACACACACACACACACACACACACACACAGCCACAAATCCATGCAGATATAGACGAACAAGTGTTCAACAGCACCAATTTCGACTTGTTTTAACGCAAGTAAAACTCATCCTCTGTCAATGCTTTTTTAATAGAGGCTAGATGAAATCTTCTACATCTCTGCTGTGTTTTTTTTCATCTGCTCAGCACTCATGTCTGAATTAATAGGATATAAGTCTTAAATTACTGTGGTTATCTGCATCCTCTCCTCTCAATTAAAAACACTTACAAGATCATACAAAACAAGACAGCGCCTGGGAACATTTTTAAATGGTTTTAAGAGATTTAGAGCTGAAAGCTTTGTGCATGGCCTGTCTAGGGTGACACGTCACTTCAACACTTCAGCGTGGAGGTTTGGGACAGCTGCCTAATGAGTGGCAGACCAGGGTGGTGGTTCCCCTGTTCAAAAGGGGGACCAGAGAGTGTGTACCAATTCCAGGGGTATCACACTACTCAGCCTCCCTGGTTGAGTCTACTCCATGGTGCTGGGAAAGGAAGGTGAGCCGATAGTCGAACCTCAGATTGAAGAGGAACAATGCAGACTCTGTCCTTGCTGTGGATCCTAGAGGGGAGTAAGCCAGTCCAGTCTACAATGGATCTGGAGAAGGCGTATGAGCGGGTCCCCCGAGAGATACGGTCTGAGTTTGATATTTGCATTGTGATCTATGAAACATCGCCATCTAATGAGAGAGCCCAAGAAACAAAAGCTAGCTGAGATTTAATTTTTGGACCTAGTTTCTCTCAACCTGCCTCTTCTATTTTGACCTCAGCCAGATTCTATACGATCTTCAACAACTCCTGAAATGCCTTTGGTGACTGATGTTCTTTAAGGTGTGCAGGGAGATACTAACGATAGAGGAAAGCGGCAAAGATGAACATAGTATAAGCAAGCGATTACTCACCCAGCAAAAAATATGTTGAAACAATTGAAAATACAACTTTACCTTAAGTACAATATGTCCTAACAATGTTTTGCAGCAAGACTGCGACACCTCTTCGATGATTATTATGGTTACCTCTGTATGAATGACAGGAAGTCAGACTGACACCAACAATTGACATGCACTGTTGATGTCTCAGATGGCTGATGGCAGTTTCTTTACTGTCAAACTCAAACATGGCATCTGCCGAAAACACCGCCATGTCACACCATCGCCGTTGGTGTCCACGAATTAGAAAAGTTGAACACAAAGACCACAAACTACAAAGTAGTAGCTGACGTGAACATGTGTTTTAGGATTAATATTTTCTCCTTAACACTTGGAGGCACACAAAGACACTATCTGAATATTCATAGATGCTGTGAAGTCATCAAATGAAATATTCAACATATTCAGTATATTCAGACTGTCTCCTAATGAAGGGGGCAACGTTGCTGTGGTAAATCAGGGACCTGCAGGCACTTTGTGTGAATCTAGTTCAAGATGAGCATTAATTCAACAGGATTATTTAGAATTCATGTGGTGACAACAGCGGCTCTGCATTTAAACTCACTCACACACACACAAATCATCATTCACCATCTATCAACCATTTTAATTTTTTCTATTGAATGTGACACAAAAACACACCATACTTTCTCATTCCGTCAACTTGACCTCCATTTAAGGTGCCAAGCTGGTAGAAACAGGAATGCAAAAGCATCATTTGGAAACGTATCTTTTTTTTGCCCTCACTTTCTAGGGTGGAAAAGCAATTTGTGCACATAAACTATGGACACATTTCCAAAACTATTGTACAATTAGCACAATACACAACTATGTGCACACAAAATATAGTGACAAGGAAATAAGGTAAATAATCTGCACACTCATTCCTAATGCAGACCCTGTTTATTTTAATTTTTTTTTTCATTCCGAGGAGAGATACACCCACGCACAATACAAACGGTTTTCATGAAGGGAGGTGGGGTCATCGAATATTTATCAGCACACCTATATGCACATTTAAATGCATCTTTACAAAAATATTTCTGATATTATGTATTTCTCTAAAACAATAAAAGTTTGTCACTAAATCAGCATCCATCAAAGTTGAAGTCCAGGGAGAAAAAAATAACTTTAATAATCATTTCATTTCACATTACAGTGAGGTTTTTTCTTCCGACATTTTGTTTGTTTGCGTCTTCTTTGCTTTACACTGCAGGACACATATCTTTTTTGAGAGGTTATGTAATGCATTATTTGAATGTCTCAAAGATTTGATCTGTATCTGATGGTTGATACATTTCATTCTTTGTTCCTCTTTTCACTTTTGATTCGCCACATTCAGACCAATATGCTGCAGAAACCAATTATTTGTAGACGGTATTCAAAGTCACTGTCTGGCATTGTTTTATTGAAGGGGCACCGTGCAGATTGTACAAGGGAACGAAGCTTTCCAAAGTCAGATAAATAATTTCACTTGGTTTGGGTTTGCGTCATCAGTGTTGACAAATGTCAAGCCTTTGTCAACAAATCAGGGAACATCAGAGAGATCAGGGTATCTCATCAGAGCAAGCACAGATCCTAGACTGTTATCTTCCACAGTAGCACGTCATATACCACCTCAACCTCATGCAGTGTGACACCAGCTCTGATAAAGAAAGGTAACTGTTTGAATTACAAGAGGGGCATTCATGTGTTCATTAATCACAAATTGCACGGCCACATGCAGTGTACAATAATTATTGTACACTGCACTGTATATGCACACAGCTTCAACATCCATTTACCATAACGAATATGCATAGCCAAAGTCCTGCAAACCTACGTAATGTATGAGTCATCCTTTCACACACACCGGTAATGTTTATTCTAAGGATGACCGACATTTGAGAGCGCACAGAGGGACCTAAATAACTTGTTGTTGCTTCCGTCAGGAGGATAATAACACAATGGGGGCTCGTCTTGGTTTAAATTTGGTTTGCTGGCCTCTCTGCACATCTCTGTCAGTCTGGTTATACTGTATTCATGCTCTGAATGATTCCTTATCAGCATAAAATTGCGGATTTGAAAAAAAAATCCTGTTTGGAAATAAAAAAATATATAAAGTTTACTGGTAATTCATCACCCTGGCCCTCAATTCAGTCCTCTCCCTACTTCAGTCACCATCTCTGACTTTATTCCTCCATCCTGGAACCTGTCGCCCCACTGCTTTTCTACATCCTCTTCCCAAAACTCTCTCTCTTCTCTCACTCTCTCCTCTCATCTTTGCCTCTCCCTCCCCCACTTCCTTCCTTTCTTTTCTGGTCGGCCTCCTCCCCACTGCCCTACATTCACTCTCTTCTTTTCATTCTCTCTATTACACTTTCCTTTGCCCCGTCTCTCTCTCTCTCTCTCTCTCTTTCTCTCTCTCTCTCTCTCTCTCTCTCTCTCTCTCTCTCTCTCTCTCTCTCTCTCTCTCTCTCTCTCTCTCTCTCTCTCTCTCTCTCTCTCTCTCTTTAAACACACACTGATATCCAACACGCAATAGAGTGCAAATCTGAAGAAAGTGGAGGAGGCTTTGAGTTGCTCCGGAATGACAAGACATAAAGGAGAGGATTTTGGGAGAGGCGATTAGCGGAAAGCAAAACAAAAAGCCCCTTGTCAATCTGGCTTATAATTCCAATTAAAAATTGTACATGTGCTAGTTTACTTTGAGAAAAGCTTAAATTGGCTTAGGCAGGGTGTGTGTGGGGGGGGACATAAGTAGGTGTTAATGTACATTTTTGTCCATTTGCATGTGTACTGATTATTGTCTGTGTGGGTCTTGTGTGTGTGTGTGTGTGTGTGTGTGTGTGTGTGTGTGTGTGTGTGTGTGTGTGTGTGTGTGTGTGTGTGTGTGTGTGTGTGTGTGTGTGTGTGTGTGTGTGTGTGGGGGTCTTGTGTGTGTGTGTCCACGAGCTGCTGTCTTCAGCAGTGTGTGTGCCAGCCCGGGCTCCTGGTTGTTGGCATCTCCTGTGCAGGTTGGATTTAAACAAAAGAAGAGGCAAAGCTGGAGTTGGACACCGCTGACTCCGGAATCTTTGGGATGCAGATGCTCCACACACACACACACACACACACACACACACACACACACCCACGTTTCTTCTCCCGTCTCTTATCGTGTCTTCCCTGCCCTCCCCTCACGCTTTGGGCATAGATAACACACTTGTTAGCATATTTATGCAGTGTGTGTGTGTGTGTGTGTGTGTGTGTGTGTGTGTGTGTGTGTGTCTCTGTGTGTGCGCATGCGTGTGCGCGCGGTGGGGGGTTGTGAAGAAAAAATCAAGAGACAAACTGGGACAGGGAGAGCAATAAATGAATGTTGAGCAGGAGTGACCGCAGCAGATGTTGACTGTCCTCCGTCTGCCACACAAACACATCTAACAGACAGTAACACACACACACACACACACAGGCAGAGGCATCTCCTTCTTCCCCATCCTTCCACAGCAATGAAAATGGTAAAACGGAAGATAAAACATTTTTATTAAAAGTTACAGTCCGCATAAAAAAAAATCCTCTCTTTTTATTTTTTTCCCCAATCCGTCTCCTACCAGGCTTTGTCCCTCCAGGGGATGATGGGAGATGCAGCTGGATATAACCCCCCCCCCCCCACACACACACACACACACACACACACACAAACACACTCCCACACACTCCCACACTCTCTCCCTCTCTCTCTCTCTCTCTCTCTCTCTCTCTCTCTCTCTCTCTCTCTCTCCTCTCCCTCCTCCTCTTTCTCTCTGTCTATCTGGCACTGAGGAGAGGTAAACGGGGAGGGATATCTCATTTGGTCCCTGAACTGTTGCAGCGCTCCCAATCACACACACACACACTCTCTCTCTCTCTCTCTCTCTCTCTCACACACACACACACACACATGCACACTCAGACAGGGTTTTATTGGCAAAGCAGGATCCTGACAGCACTGGACCACTGGGGACTCACACCTGCCAGCAGAGACTGACTAACGCTTAAAGAAGAAAGAAAAAAGAAGAGAAAGAATAATTGATACGGGGAAGAGAAAAGAGGATTGTGTAATTTTTTTTTGTTTGTATTTGTTTGACGGGTCTCAAAGCCCCCCCCCCCCAACCGACGATGGAGAACACATGAAGGACTAGGGACAGGTCTGCTGGGACACTCGGAGGGAGGAAAATGCTGCTGAGTAAAGTTTGTGGATATTTGTAGAGGGAATTTTTAAGCCCTTGAACTTTGGGTGGAGAATCGCGGAGGAAAGTCCACTGTGTGCAGATTGCATAGAGAACAAGGTGAGAGCCATTTGGATTTTCCACGTGAAATTTGCATTGTTTGTTTGAGTGTGTTTCTTCATGGCACTATTTCAGAAGAAAATGTGACCATAATCTATTTTGAAGGTAAGAGAATATAGTGCTATATTTGACTTTTTTTTGTGTCTCACTTAAAGGTTGAATACTTAACTTACAGTCAGGACAACTGATTCTGGACATTTCATTTTCCTTGAGTTGCTCTCGCTAACCTAAATAGTCAAGTAATGATCGTGTCTCACTGTGCGGTAACAGTCTCCAATATTTGTTCTGACTGACCTGTTTAAAGCCTCCTCCCACCTCGGCTCCATATTGATTCCATAAGCATGGGGGATCAATAGATGCATCATGATTTTATTCATTCCGGCTCAAATCAATCTTGTCTGAACTGGTGCGAGAACATGCCGCAAATCTGTTGCTGTTTTTGATTGGTAGTGCGGAAGTAGCTGACAAGGCTGCACATCAGCCATCAAAAACAGCAACAGCGTTTAGGCGTTTAGGAAGTTATGTATTTCTTCTGCCTTTAACACTTGAACAGTTTAACCACCTAACCCCTAACTTCTCTCCTGTCCAAAGCCTCCAGGTGGGACGTTGGACAGAAGGACTCTCCCAGCATCATGGCAGCCACCAACCATTCCTCCAGCCAACTTTTCCTCTTCTTCTTCCTCTCCTTCCTTATAACTCAACCTGCCCTCACCCAGGACCCGTCCGTAACCACTGTGACGGTAACTGAAGGTGACCCGTACATGGTCCCCACCGCGCTATCCAACCAGACCACCTCCAGCCCTGTGGAGAGCACTCAGAGCACTCCTCTAGAGACAGGCCTGTCCACCACCACCAGTGGGGGGGAGGCGGACGACGAGGACGGCCCTCCGGTCGGTGGGTCGCGTTGCCGGGGTTACTATGACGTAATGGGCCAATGGGACCCGCCGTTCAACTGCAATGCCGGCGTCTTCCTGTACTGCTGTGGGACCTGCTACTACCGCTTCTGCTGCCAGTTCCGCCAGCAGAAGCTGGACCAGAGGATCTGCTCCAACTACGACACACCCATCTGGGCCAACACCGGCAAGCCCATCACCACCATCACCGAGGGCACGGAGGACCAGGAGAGGGACCGCACACACCTCATCGTCTACATCATCTGTGGAGTGGTGGCCATCATGGTGCTGGTGGGCATCTTCACCAAGCTGGGGCTGGAGAAGAGCCGTGGGCTGAGTGGAGGAGGAGGAGTGGGGGCCGCGCACTCTGACCTTAACTCCAGGTGAGGAGCACGATGGCATGTGGATACAAGTGTGTGTGTGTGTGTGTGTGTGTGTGTGTGTGTGTGTGTGTGTGCGTACATGCGTGTATTAACATCTGTTACCCCTTTTCCGACGAGGCAGTTTCAAGGCCGGTTTGGATCCGGTGCGATGAGTTGCAATTAAAGTTAGCGTAGCCATATAACCACAATACAAACTAACGCCATGGCGTGTGTCTTCCCCGTGGAAAAGCAAACCGGTTCCTAAGTTGAATCAGCTATGAATCGGCTCTAGCACGGGCACAGATCTGGAACATGGTTCACGTTGGTGGAAAAGGGGTATGTTTGTGTTTGTGAGTCAATGCATGTGTGTCTTTTTGCATGCACTTGTTTTGCAGGGATGTTGGAAGGTTGGAAATTCTGAATTTACCCCAGCAGAAAAGAGACTAAACTGTTTAGAATACAGAATAGAATATGTTTTCAAGTCACAATTTTGTGTTTCACACAATCTGCGTGCTCTGAATTTACAACTTCCAACTCGGAACGTGTATCTGTATGCCCACTAACGCGTGTGTGTGTATGTGTGTGTGTGTGTGTGTGTGTGTGTGTGTGTGTGTGTGTGTGTGTGTGTGTGTGTGTGCGTGGGTGTGTGTGTGTTTGCATGTGTACAAAATGAATCCCCTTTCCTAACAACACAATCACTAAATTTGACTTGCTCATCCCAACCTCACGGACACCTTTCTAATCGAGACTTTTTAAAACTGATCTATTTGTTCTGGAGGTGTCACTGGAATGATTGTCCAATTTAATATTAACCTGTAGCTGAATCTAGGAAAAGGAGGAAGCTAGAACAGAACAGCAAGGAAGAGAGAGAGAGGAGAGAGAGAGAGAGAGAGAGAGGACTGAATAGCTGAGAGAGAGTGGGCAAAACCCTGTTGAGCTTAAAGGCCTACTTCACCGGTTTGAATATGAAGGTGTATTGAATTCTGAGATCCTATGTAGTATAAATGTGTGAAAAAAATTTTAATCGGTTCATCCTAGCCTGAGAAAAGGCAGAAAGAGTGTTTTTTTAACCCTATATTTCTCTTTCTCGTGACATCACAGAAAGAAATATAGGGTTAAAAAAAACGTACTTTGTAAATATTACTGTGATCGATGTCTTTTACTGTGACATCACAGTATTATTTACAAAGTACGTTTTTTTTAACCCTATATTTCTCTTTCTGTGATGTCACGAGAAAGAGAAATATAGGGTTAAAAAAAACACTCTTTCTGCCTTTTCTCAAGCTAGGATGAACCGATTTTAATTTTTTTTGCACATTTATACTACATAGGATCTCAGAATTCAATACACCTTCATATTGAAACCGGTGAAGTAGGCCTTTAACATGATATTTTAAGACATCCCCGTATAAAGCATTGTGCTTCATGAGCCATGTAACTGTCTCTTTCCCCCCTACCCTCCACATACACATATAGAACGCCCATATTTCACTTTTGCTTCATTTTCATTTTCAAATTTTGATAATCTTTTAATGCGTTTCTAATTTTGCATCATGTCTTTGTTCTCATTTCTCTCTGCTTGTTTCTTTTCTTTCTTTTCTTTCTCCTTTTCTTCCATTTTTCTTTTTCACATGCTTTTGTATTGCGCCCCTTGTGTACCATTTGCTTTGCTTGTAAGCATGACTTATATTTGAAATAAACAAACAAAAAAAAAAACTTCCAACCACGTTTTGCTGCAGTAGGTTTTATTGATGTGTTAAGTGGTTGTACGGTATGTGCAAGAACTCCTTTTCCTTCTAGTTTGCCTTACACGTTTTGTTTTTTTCACTGAGCACAACGATATTCATGACTCTCACCTCTGGATTGAGAACCTAATAATTAATGAGCTGGACTGACATGAAACAGATTACGTCCCACTTTAATGAACCTCCTTTGCGCAAAGAAAACATTTAGCACAAGTGTATGCAGTTGGCTACTTATATTGTTAACTTTACCTCTCTCCCTGCTGACACATGTGTAGGCACGCACACGCACACACAGACACACACATACACACACACAAACACACACACAGATGTAAACACACACTCCCGCTTGCAGTGGGGTTCAATACGTGGTCCAGGGTTAAATCTGTTTCGCCTCAGGAAATCATTACAGCAAACGGCGCACAGTATGGGCTCCAATCTCCCCCTCTGCTTTCATCCCAAACTATCTAACCCCTCGCTGGCTGCCTTCCCTCATTCTCTTTTCTATTTTAAAGAGCTCATTTATTCTCATCCCTCCCCGAGCTTGTTGTTTTTTTTATATCTCATTTCCTTCCAAGACATCTCCATTTCATCACGTGCCTTTGTTCCTTTCTTTTGGGGTTTCTTTGTCATTAACTGCAATACTCGTGTTCCTCAACAAATCTTTCACTGGTCTCCCTCCACATCTCCTCCGTCTACTCATCTATTAACTTTCAACTTTCCTTTTTTCCCCCTCCTTTTCATTCTCTCTTACTCTCACCTCCGAGGGCTAAGAGAGCTTGAGGGAGGGGGCCAGTTTCATCCACTAACATCTTCATTTCAATCCGTCCAACTCTCTTCCCCAAACCGAGACCTCCACCGACCGGCAGCTCTGCCTGTGTGCGCCTCCCATTAACCTGTTACTATATAACACCCAGCTCAGGATTAATATTTTCTTACAGGGTGTAACACCTCACTGAAGCAGACACATGGCGCCTTCATAAACACCCTGCCTCCCTCTGTGAGCCCATCTCCACAGATTAGCGCTCCTCCTTCGCGATTTAACAAAATTTCACCAAAGATTACAGCTTCGACGTTTTCCGGACTGCTCTGCCTTGCACGCTTCATTTAGTTATTAGCCTGCTGACATAAATCCCTGGTCCAAAAAGTATCCATGCAACTAAGACATCTTGTACTGCACGCACTTCATGAGGTGGATTGCATTTATGTGTACTGTACATACACCAACTGCAGAGTTGGATATAGTGACGAAAGTGAAGCAAAAAAAAAGCATCTTCTGCATTTCGACATTATTATTT
Organism: Hyperoplus lanceolatus; assembly: GCA_026929865.2. Taxonomy (NCBI): domain Eukaryota; kingdom Metazoa; phylum Chordata; class Actinopteri; order Uranoscopiformes; family Ammodytidae; genus Hyperoplus; species Hyperoplus lanceolatus. The sequence goes on along the minus strand of CM049411.1, from coordinate 23,558,797 downwards.
TCTATATCTCATTTATCTTTTTTTCCGGCTCTACCTCCCCCCAAGCAGAGGACGATTGACTCTGAAATCCCACCAGTTCTCCCCAATCAGCTTTGGAAGTTGAAATCCAAATTGATCCTGCTCTCAGATTACCCAAACAAGCACACACACACACACACCTTTCGATACACAGAACCTGTCTTCTTTGGACGCTAAACAGGTTGAGTGTGTCTGCATGCTGCTCTAATTCTCAGCCAACAAAAGGGAACAGAGAGCGCCGCCTTAGTTCACGCGTGTCACGTCTAATGAAAGGCCTCAACCAGAGAGAGGTTGGCTTTACACCCAGAGAGTAAACAAACACTAATGACCTTCATGATTTCACACACACACACACACACACACACATATTCACCGTGATTTATAGTTCAATTAACAACAAGAATGATAGTGGTGGCATTTAGGTTGCGTGAGCATGCTTCAGATCACCACAGTGAGATGTCAGGAGGCCAGAGGCACAATCTGTATACAATGTCTACCTTACATCAATGTGAGAGGCCAAAAGAGGTCACAAGGTTCAAATTGTGTGTGTGTGTGTGTGTGTGTGTGTGTGTGTGTGTGTGTGTGTGTGTGTGTGTGTGTGTGTGTGTGTGTGTGTGTGTGTGCGCGCGCGTGTCCGTGCATGTGCGTGCGTGTGTGTGTGTGTGTGTGTGTGGCATATGTGGACACGTGCGACTAAGTGCATTCCACAAGAGTGCATCTGGATATATGTATGTGACCATTTGCTTCCAGCCAGATGCTTTCAACGTGAAAACCTATCTCCAAATACAGACAAATAACCATACATTAAAAAAAATAAAGAAATGCAATCCTGATTCTAGATTCAGATACAATCATCAACTACTTACAGTATGTTCATGAAATGTGTTCAGCAGCCTATGTTTAATGTCCAGAACTAACTGTATAAAATTATGGATTTCATACGACATCCCCTACAAATATACAAATCAATAATGTTTGACTGCATTGCATGTATCTACCGTGCACGCAAGGGTGTGTGTGTGTGTGTGTGTGTGTGTGTGTGTGTGTGTGTGTGTGTGTGTGTGTGTGTGTGTGTGTGTGTGTGTGTGTGTGTGTCTGTCGTGCGTGTGTGCATGTGTCTTTTTAGCCATCATGTTACGTAATGAAGGACACTGTCACTTAAAGGGTTTGACTGCCCTGCCCTGATTTGAGGCAGGCAGATGAGCAATGCTCAATACAGCGTGGGTAAATGTATGGAGACCTACTGCACGCAACAGAAGGGATCACTTTTCCATATCACCTTCTATCTTTCCTTTTTCACACATATTCTATTATGACATAAGGAAAAGGTATCACGGTTCATATATCGAGGGCACTTTTGGCCTGTTGATGCAATTTTTAGGGACTTTTGTGAAAAACTGATGCAGTTATTGAGCTACCATCACTCAAACCCCTTCAGTCTGGGTCTGCATATGTCAGTGTCACTTTCTAATAATTTGTGCTTTATAAAAGTGTTGGTAAGTTGTAACTAACTGCTTTCTTATAGAGTTAGAATATGCCTTCTAACTTGTTGTCAAGCATTAATAAGAACAACTTTTGGTTGTAGGAAATCCCATTGGGCTGGTGCACACTCTCGTCCAGTACCATTTTCTTTGTCTGTGTGACAGCTCTCTAATCTCTCCCGACAGCTTATTAGAAAGTGAGAAGACTAGAATGAGCTCACAGCCCTTTATAGAGACTTACAAATTATAACTTAAGATTTGACGACATGTTAAAAAGCTATTAAGTCACTGATAAAAGGGTCGCGAGTGTCTCAGTAATAAAGTAGATGTCAGTTCTGCGCTTAGAGAAGTTAGTGAATCCTAATGAAGGGCTCTTCCATTACCAGAATCTGCGGAGGGGCTGTAATCATGAGGGGTTATGTCCATAATTAAGTGGAATTGGACAGGATGGTCTGAAGCCCTGCCAGTGCTTGAATAATAGTTGCATGATGAATTAAAGAGCCAGACAAAACATTTTTCGTACATATTCTTACAGTAATCTACAGACATTTTATAAACCTTGGAAGGCATTTTTTAACCTTGTTTATTTCTGCCCCTTGCTATACCTACATGTCAACTAATATACATTATATATGTTGTAACACATACACACAAACACACAAACACAATGCATCTACAAACTTGAGAAAGCACACATCTATTGTACAATCCTTTCTCTCTGACGCGCCCCACCTCTCGGTTGTCGCTACCTTCTCCGAGACTTGCTCTGGTTGTAGAGGGAAGGGAAAAAGACATTCAAGTCAGGAAGTAAACCAGTGGGAGCCTTTAATACCTGCCATGTGTCATGTGACAAAAACACGTTTGCATTAAGAAGTGGAAACAGGAATACGTTGTTCAGCAACTTTCCTCAAAGTTTCCTCCTCGTCTTCTCCACTTTCTTAGCTCTGTTCCATGGCCCATGTCTTCTGAGCCCCTCGGGGCTGAGCTGTCACTCTCTATCATGTCTCACCTGTCACCATAGTGTGTCATGCATGTCTGCATCATGCATGTACGCTTACCACGGTATGTGTGAAAGTGTGCACACGTATGCAGCACTCGCGTCATCACTTCCCGCAGATTCCTCCCAAAGTGAAAGAACATGCAAGTTGACAGCTTCCCCGCTGTATCAGATGTGACAATATCCGCCCTCCAGCTGCTTCACCTCTCTCTGTCTTTCTCTCTATTTACTCGTCTACTTGCTCCTATGTCCTGCCGGGCTTGGCCAGGCCCATCTACACTTTAATGTGGGTCAGCGGCGCCCACTGACTCAAGGGCTTTGTATATGTGCTGTTATTTGGCTTCGTGGGGAAGCTGAAGTGGACGACATCTTAAATTGGCAGCTCCTTATCCGTCCAACCTCGAAGGCAGCATTTCCATTTCCAGGTGCTGTAGGAGATAGTTGATTCCAAGAGGATTTTGTCCATTATACTGTAGTCAAACCAATATCAGTCAGTGAAGTGCATAGGACAGGCTGGCGGTGGTGAGTTGCCCATTTAGCTCCATTAAATTCTTCTCCTATACATGTAATGGGCCATCTGTCTATAGCTGCAAGTAGTCAAACTAGCTAAAACATCCAAGATTACTCCGTTAGCAATTTTGAAACTTTCATTTTAGCACAAAACTGCATTTCTTCTATATTCAAGGTGGTTGAACACTTGGCATCCAATGTGCCCGCATCAACAAACAGCTGAATAATACATTAGAAAAATATACACTGTAAGTTACATTAGAAACAAACAAAAAACAACTTTTAATTTTCCACATGGTGGGGAAAAAGGAAAAAAACACATGGCAACCTCTTAAAGAAATTCACTGTCTTATAACCTCTATTTGAGAAACACTGAGTTAGCTTGTTAGCATGAAAATAGTTACAGATGCTATACCTTGACCCAACAGCCCATAATTAACATAGTAAAACAATACAGGCTCCTGGATAACACTGCTATGCACTGGAAGCTCCTTGAAAACTGAGACATCACCATATGTCATCATTAATCCTGTTGGTCATGCACATTATAAGCGCAGCTCTCTGCACGTCTAAAGAAAGAGCAGTCAGATGTTAGTGTGGGCGTTAATGGCCTTCACGATTCCTTCTGTGTTACAGTAGGCTAATGTCCAAAAAGCACATGAAAAGAGAGTTTCATTTTGTTGATGCAGAAATAAATTGTAGAATAACTTTTTATTAGATTCATGTTAGATACAGACTCATTTTGCAGTGTGTTGCAGTTTCTTTAATCATTATGTTGTGTTACCTTCGCCCTGGATTCAAATTTGGGTAACACTTTACCATTAGGGTACATTCATTAACTGTTAATTAATACTTGGGTAATGCTCAATAAGCATTACGTAAGCATTTACAATCCTTTTATAACTTCTTGATTGATGCTTGAGAATAATTGAATTCAGCATTAACTAACTGCTGTGCTTAGTTAATGATTAACTAAGCATTCATTAACTAAGCATAGTAAATGCTTAACCAAGCATTAACTTACCGTTAATAAATTAGCATTAATTAGTTGATCCCTAATAAACATGAACTACACATTAAACTACCCTCAATAGCCTTAACTAACCCTTAACTATCAGTTAATTAATGTACCCTTATTGTTAAGCGTTACCAAAATTTGCATCTACCAGAAGCCAACGTTGTTTTTACCAAATTATCCCAATCACAATCAAATGTTGTGTGATGATAATGATAATATATACATGCATTTTTTGAGACCAATAAAGTACACATGGTATAGAGCAATCCAACAGCAGAGGTATCAGCCCTCTGCAGAAACACAAACTAGGCTATATTTCTGTGCTTTTGTTTGTGCTCAAACGCATGTCTGTGCATGTGTGTGTGTGTGTGTGTGTGTGTGTGTGTGTGTGTGTGTGTGTGTGTGTGTGTGTGTGTGTGTGTGTGTGTGTGTGTGTGTGTGTGTGTGTGTGTGTGTGTGTGTGTGTGTGTGTGTGTGTGTGTGTGTGTGTGTGTGTGTGTGCGTGTGTGTGTGTGTTTAAGATGTTAGCTGTCATCTACTCATTCTTTATCAGTAATTGTCAGTGACAGCGAGGCTTTAGCTGTAGCTTTGATGAAAAGACTGAGCCATGAGTGACATCAGAGGCGTGACAATAAAGGGAATGAGACACACATATATCTGCCACAGTGATTTTTCTTTCTTGGCGGATGATCTTAAAGTTTTGTTTTTTGTAGATAAATCTCTCCAAGGTGTATGTGGCCACAAGACAGCTGCAGAGAGTGTAAAAATTTAAAATTTGAAAAAGAGTAAAGAGACACTCAAAGGGTGATGGATTGAGGACTCCTGTGAATAGACAACACTGATACGTCCCCACGTGTGAGTGTGAGTGTGTGTGTGTGTGTGTGTGTGTGTGTGTGTGTGTGTGTGTGTGTGTGTGTGTGTGTGTGTGTGTGTGTGTGTGTGTGTGTGTTTGTGTGTGTGTGTGACAAAAAAATAGTATTACGTCTGTCTGTGTACGTTTATTATTCAAGCTCCATGGGCTTCTTTGTCTCAGTCAGTTTTAGCTATTAGACACACAGCAGTTCAACATGTGAATATTTTCAACAAGATTACAAGGATATCTAGCCTGGTCCAACCAGACCATCGTACTTCATTTCATTTGTACAGAAGGTCTGGAACTGCTGTAATTGGCAAACGTTCATTCACTTGGAGGCGGGTGTCTGTTGAAGTTTAAAACTATTGGATCTGCCTAGTGCCACTCTGGATTAGCCAACCAATCGCATAACGTTTGGTCGTCACGTGTGTCATGAGCCGGCTTCTGACGGTGCGTTCAAGTTGGACAGGGAACTCGGAAATTTCTGACTTCACTACATATTGTAGTCTATGGATCTACCGGTACCTGGCAACGGTAACTTGTTAGAGCCTAATGTTTAGTTATTTGGACGAGAAAGGTTGTCGGCCGGCGCCCATACTTTCGCGAGCAGATGCACTGGAACACAGACAGGTCGGAACTCGGAACTACCAAGTCGGAAATCTCCTTCTTCCGAGAACAAACGTCATCGTTCTCAGCCACTCGCTCTGTTCGCTGATTGGACGGCCGGAAATTTTCCTCAGCTAGATTCCACTAATACCACCCAGCCCCAGACTGACTACTGAAGGGAAAATTAAATTTGTCCGGAAGTAGGTAGGCGGGCGGAGCCAGGCTAAAGGATATCATCAGCCAAAAACAAAAGCAGAAATACACACATACACACATTCAATTTGAACTGCACGCCCCAGTGATAAAATGGGGAATCCAAGACAGATATAGATAATGGACAGCTCATGTGGATGTACAGGAAAGGAGGTGCTGTGCTGCATGTTCCGATTGGAGAGTTACAGTAATGTTAGTTTAAACTAATCACCATGGCTGAGTCCTGATCTGGCTGTTCTGGGTGGAGTAATTGGCTGTTACAGGACATTAGCAAAGTCTCATCTCAACGTGGCCGTAAAGTAATGGGAGAGCATGAGGATGACCTCAGAGATTTCAGGCACATCGCTGTTGCGTAACATGTTCTAGAGTCATGGGATGTGTACTGTATATATCAAAGGAAGGGAAGAGATGTCTATATTCCATGAGTAACCTGAAGATTATGGAATACATAGGCCTACATATCATAAAGTCCATACATTTTACCCAGTAGGAGAGATTTACCCTTGAACCTTGAGCATGAATCAATTTCTGTCATTTTCTGTAGTTTGCTGTGCAGTTTGCAATTGTTTTTTGTTTCATTTCCAAATCCCAGCAGCCTTTCAGCAGAGGAAAACCATTGTTAAATAACTCAGGGTAGAACGATATAGGGTCTGAAGATGAGCAATAGACCTTCCCAACTCAAGGGGCGGCAACGTTTGAATTTCAAAATACCACTGCTCGCAATTGGATATCACTTCAACCAATCATAGCAATGAAAAAGTTGACGTATTAAGCCCTGTTGGTTTAGCAAACAGCGGGGCTAACTGGTCATTTTAACTTTTGCTAATTAAATATTTGAGTGCCATCATCCAAATCGTTAAGTGTTGAGGCCAGAGCCGCTTCAAACAACATATCCGCATCCATCTTTCTTGTTTACTATCACAACTTGGACAGCGCATGCGCAGAACTTTCGTCCTCCTGTCACGCCCGCCCATGTCAGATAGTATGATTTGATTGGTAGCGCCGAATTTTCCAACATAGTTAATGAGCTCCAATGGTTTGTGCCCAGAGTAGTATGCGAAGCAAATAAAAAAAAAATTAAATGCATCTTTTAATTTATGATATCACTGATTTAGACGTCATCGCTTGCAGCCACCACATTGCGAGCCTTAGTCTTTTCAACCAATCCACGGCCATCTTCACTCCCTGCATCCTCGCAAGCTCTCACCAAGCTCCACAAACACTACTCAGCCCCGAGACAGGCCAAGTTTGTGTTGAAGATTTAAAATAGTCCAAATCAGCAAGTTGTGAAAGGAGACTGCGTGTGGGCTTGAGGCACTGAGTGAGTCAGAGAGAGGGACAGGAGGAGAGGGGGACAAACGATATGATTTGAAAGACGGGGGACAGAGAAAAAGAGACAGATTTATGGGAACTGAGTTTAGGTGAGGAGGGGGCAGACAGTGACAGAACAAGAAGAAAAAATAATTGAAAACTGCAGATGAAAAGAAGAGAGAAAGTGATTTGCATCTTTGCAGAGGAGAGGAACAGAGGCCAGGAGGAGTTTCAAGTCTTTCTTCTTGTTGTGGGATGCAAATATATGCTGTAGAATGGATGAGGACCATTTTGCGTCATAATCTAAAACAGACTGTGGCAGAGACACACGCATGCACAGTGAATATAAAAGGATTCCCGATAAGATGATTAAAATCTGAATTCATTTGAATGAATGAATATAATATCCTGTTACAAATGAGACTCCAAAAATAGAGCCTAACTCATAAATATGCTATTTTTGGGGGGTTTAATGTCTTTTTGGTGTTTATTTATTTATTATTCTTTCGGACAATTCCACACAATACACAATTTTCTCTTGCAAATATTCATACATCATACTTTGTGTTGTCCGAAGGGAGACGGAAGAAGCCAAAGGCTTATCAGGTCCCGCCCCCATTTTCATCAAATTCGGATTCAGATACACAGTTACTGTTACAGAAAATAAAAATAAAACAAAAAACAATTTTTTTTATTTATATATATATATATATATATATAATATATATATATATATATATATATATATATACATACATATATATATATACATACATACATACATACATACACACACATATATATATATACATATATATACATATACATACACATACATACACATACACATACATTTTTTTTTTTTTTTTTTTTTAAGAATCTGCAGTCCAATACACAATCAATTTTAATGTAATTGCTTCAGCTTTTAAGATCAGTTCAGCACAGTTCAGTTTCTCTGTGACAATGCCAAGTGTATAAAGTGTGAAGTGGCCTTGTATTTGGCCTGTTCCATTTCTTAACAGGTAGTCAAAACACTTCTGCAAAAGTATTCAAAAACAAGTCTGACTGCTGGCCTGTATTATTCTTTACAATATTGATATGTAAGTGACATTGACATTGTGCTCAGGTTATTAGTCTGTAATTTTCAATAATTTTTGAAACATAATTTGCTTTGAAATTGCGCAAACTGCAACTCCCTGTGACAACTTCATCAAGTCCATTCCACAGCTTAATACCCTTTACAGAAATCGAAAAGGATTTAAGTGTGGTCCGTATATTTTTCTCAGTGAATTTATCTTTTCTTCTTAAATCATGCAAAACTTCTCTGTCTTCAAACATTACTTGTAAACTGTTTTTTTTTTTTTTTTTTTTTTTTTATTTATTTAAATTCACCTCAATGTGTTCACCTCAATATAACACCTCTCATTATACTTAAGTGTATACTCATCTTTGAGTTTGTGTTTTTCCTACATTTTATGGAATTTCTTGAATTAAGCCCCCCAAAAAGTTCTGAAATACACCATCCGCAGCTATAATTACAGAACGTTTAGGTTTTAGGGACAAATACAAACGTAACACATGTAAACACTTGCACAAACTGTACACACGCGTACCATTTGTCTATGTCTTACTAGGGGCTGAGAAAACAAGCCCGATTAGCATATCTGTCACTGAAGCAGCTTTGTGTATTTACAAAAAGTCTCGGCAGGACACACTTTTCCAAACAGTTTGTAGTTGATGAGAGGAGGATGGGAGGCCCAGGGGACTCGCTCTGTTTTTTGGCAGGTTGAGTGTGAACAAGCTGCCACTGGCTCTCACTGTCAGGTCGCTTGTGTGTGTGTGTGTGTGTGTGTGTGTGTGTGTGTGTGTGTGTGTGTGTGTGTCCGTATGTGTGTGTGAGCGTGAATGTACAAAACACATGCGCTTCGTTAGCGAAACAGAGGCACCACTGTTTGAATTATTGATCAAGGGAGTGAATACCATCACACCACTGTACATTCAGCAAATGCACAGGGAGCAGAAATGTGTTTATTTAGAGTGATGCATATGCCTGCCTGCATCTGCCTCAGTGTGTGTGTGTGTGTGTGTGTGTGTGTGTGTGTGTGTGTGTGTGTGTGTGTGTGTGTGTGTGTGTGTGTGTGTGTGTGTGTGTGCATCTGCCTGCATCTGTGTAGTGTGTGTGTGTGTGTGTGTGTGTGTGTGTGTGTGTGCCTACATCTGCCTCAGTGTGTGTGTGTGTGTGTGTGTGTGTGTGTGTGTGTGTGTGTGTGTGTGTGTGTGTGTGTGTGTGTGCCTGCATCTGGTCAGTGTGTGTGTGTGTGTGTGTGTGTGTGTGTGTGTGTGTGTGTGTGTTAGAAATCAGCTGTGGGAAGGAGGTAACTTTTGTGTGTCTTTAGCTGATTGAAAATTAATTAGTAAAAGGAAAGTCATTGCATAGTGTGTGTGTGTGTGTGTGTGTGTGTGTGTGTGTGTGTGTGTGTGTGTGTGTGTGTGTGTGTGTGTGTGTGTGTGTGTGTGTGTGTGTGTGTGTGTGTGTGTGTGTGTGTGTGTGTGTGCGTGCATGCGTGTGTGTGTGTTAGAGAGATGATGATGTCATTCTTTTTTGCATTTAAACACATCAAACTCTGAGTCCAAACATGGCCATATTGCAGGAACTCTCGCCCGTATGTCGTTGAGCAAAAAAGGCCGCGAGTCAAATCCAGCTGACTGATATTTACCCCAGAGGACACACAGGACAGAACAGACATATAAACACTGATGAGCCACTAAGAAACAAAATGTCTTTCATTAAGCGCAATTTCACAAAAACATTTACTTTATAATATTTTTATTATTTTATGAAATACGTGTAGTTTGACTGAGGTTAGGATACATTAAAAATCACAATGGTTCAACTATAAATGCCGTCAAATGTATCATCATTGTTCAAACTGGCCTTCTGTGTTTCATAAATACCTATAACACACCATGAACAATGAACAAATAAATGTATTTAATACGTGTGTTTTGTTTTCCTATGAAAGTCCAGCCTCAAAGTGGCACAACAGCATAGCGTAAAGTTGTTTGAGGCAGGGCAGTAATGTCACCCTGGCATCAGCTGACTGGCATCAGATGCTTCATTCATGCGTCTCAATCGCCGGCTCATTCAGAGCTGCGTGGTAATGAGCTGGAAAGGGACGTACAATCATGGGCTATGTAAATGTAAATCACCACCATTAGAACCTGAATCAGTCGCTGTTATTCTGCTTGTGTTATACTATCCAGTTCACTTCTACAACCTCCTCCATCACCCAAACCTTCTCTGTGTGTCCTATAGGTTATTGATTTCACTAAGAATTAAAGTTCATACAGCATATGTTGGGTTGGGGGGGGGGGGGGGGGACTGTTATTCCAGTTTATTCCTGAAAAGCTCCCTTTGATGAGCAGAGCCTTTTATGACTATTGTAACTGCATAATCTCTAAAAAAAATATTAAAATAAAGGTCAAATACGTTGGGCTACGTGTCACAGCTGGTCGATGTTGTACGATAAATGACGGTAAAGGCCAGAGATGTACATAAAAGTGGCTTTAGATGTGCAGTGCACTGTGCAGTGACTAGATGCACATCATCTCCAGGGATGGGAGGACGTACTGTACATGAATTGGGCCAGCTATGTGTACATCTGGATAGCAGATGATGTTTGTTGACACAGTAATGTTTCTTTACATAAAGCTGCTCCAGTGTAAACAAATAGTTTCATCATGTTTGAATTATGCTCAAGGTAAAGGATGGTATATATTCTACAGTAGTTCTTCTACAATTTTTTTTTGTTTTCTTTCTTTCTAGCGAATTGAAGTTGAGCTTTCATTAACAGCCAGTGTGTGTGTGTGTTTGTGTGTGTGTGTGTGTGTGTGTGTGTGTGTGTGTGTGTGTGTGTGTGTGTGTGTGTGTGTTGGTCTCCAGGACCCTCACAGACCTGCTGAAGCAGCAGGGATGTGAGGTGAGCTCAGTCGAAGCCACAGCCAGTTCCCCCAACGGAGGGAGAGCCAACGGCATCTCAGCCAGGATGCTGCGCAGCAGGAGTGGTGAGTACTGAGAGAGCACACACACACACACACACACACACACACACACACACACACACACACACACACACACACACACACACACACACACACATACACACACAGGTGAATTCCGGGTAACATACATTTCACTAGCAGTACTGCTTATGATACAACCACATTGTGTGTGTGTGTGTATAGAATCACATTTCAACGGCAAATGATCATAAAATACCACTATCTATGTAAAATACACTCTGCTTCCAAGCAGCCCTTTGGGTTCAGCTCATTTTACATCTCCCTTTCTCTATTTGCATAATGCATGGTACTAAATGCAGAGCTCCCTAGACTCTATTCATATAATATGGAGGAAAGTAGAAAACACAGAACTGGCTCTCTACCCATTTCTCTACTCAGTTTACTCTATTGGATTCAAACCAAGTTGGCTTCTTTGTCTTTTTTTTAAGTTTCCTGAACCCTGCAGGCAGACAGTGATGAGACCTCAGCTTATATTACTGTAGTCCACATCCAAAAGCACATGACTGATTCCATTACAGGGAGACACAGAAAAGTGTCACACCATGTTTTGTATCTGTTAGTTTAACAAAGCTCACAAACCCTGACACAAAGTTGTGACTCTAGTTCTAAATAATAAGAGAAACCATGATTCCAAAGCCGTATGGACTATAACTCACTTTTCAGTTTACTGTTTAGGTTAGATTGAATTATTTTTAATTTTTTTGGGAAACTTTTCCAGAAGGAATAAACTGTCCATCATGTATTGCTGAATAGCTGACTTAGCTGACATAGCTGCTGAAAATATTACACTAATTATGTCATTTTTAGAAGTATATAGCTATTGAAGACTTCTGCGGCCCTTCCTTTAATTTTGGACACAATATCATATAAACAGGAAAAGTCTGGCAATCAATTAAAGTTGAATTTCCGGCAATGAATTTTGTGCCTGCAATGCATTTTGGTCCCTGGCTGGTAAAGTGGAGAGGACCAAGTCAGAGAATGAACAATAGAACATCTTCTTTTGTAAGGAACACATGCTTGTTGCACGTGAAACACTGACACACTTACACATTAGTATGTTAATGTAAGCAGGCTGTACCCCTACAGGCAGAATGTGCTATTTTCCATACTTTCTCTATACATCCAGATAGAGCAGCCTGCATACAACAAAGCTTTTGAACAGGTAAACAGTGCTTTGCTCTTGTACGACAGGGTTACTTAAGAGTAAGAGTGTCATCACATCATTTATGTTTGGAATGTTGTTCAACAAGAATTGTGCAGAATAGCATCTAACTGTGCGTTTGGGTGCCTGTGTCGATGAGTGTGTGTTCTTGTGTGTCTGCATGTGAACATGTGAGTGTGTGAATGTGTGTCAGAGGGAGGGTGAGGGCTGCAGTGTTTGATATCAGAGGCCCCCCTGTGGCGTCCATCGCTCATATCTGGCTACACGCCAGTTTCACACACTGCCACTGTCACAATGATACGACATGCTGTTTGTGGTGGACGCTTTAATCTGGAGCATTCCATTGATCCTATGCACTTAAAAAGGGCAATAGATATACCAGCCGGAACAAACATTATAAAAAAGGAAAACAGATGCTTGTTGGGCAAATGTGTCACACGGACAGCGGCCTTATTATTACATAACCAAGTTGCTGAGTAACTGTTGCCTGTGGCCGGTGGGGCGCCTGCACCACAGTCACCTTTGAAGTGCATGCACAAAATATGTATCAAGTAGTGTTTGGTAGGATGGTAAAGAGTTCATCTTTTATGACCCGCAGCTATCTAAACATTAATATTAATGGGCACGCATCAGCTCTTTGAACATGATCTCTGCCGGCTGATTGTTCGTGTGATGAAATGAGCTGCTTTGGTTAAAAAGAAAAATCTTTGTCACTACTACTGCTGGAAGTGAGATTAAAATGCACACAGCATGTGCAGTGAATGGCCAGGTAAGATTTATGCAGGTATTGCATTGAAAAAATACCTACATTTCTTTGCTATTATCTCACCTGCATAGTAATTACAATTCTGATTATTTTACATTGGTTACTCACTACAGATCCATTAATGGATTTTAAAAAAGCAGTCAGACGACACATTGGAGGTATTTCTTTTTTTTTGCCAAGCTAGCAATCGCAAAAGTCTGTCCCCTAAATGCAGACAGGCCAAAGTGATATCAACCCTACATCAAACTACAAATGGATATTTCAAATCGTAGGCTAATTCTTAACCATTCTAAGTATTGTAACTTGTCACTTAGTAATGTGTTACTCTCTCTTTCCAAATAATCACCATAATAATTGGCCCCATCTTTTCTTAATTCCCCCTTTCCCTCTTTTTTTAAGCTTACTCCCCGCTGCCTTTGAAAAAATGTTTAAGTCTTATTTAGTTGTCAACAGCGTCCTGGGGGATTTTTAAATCTCCCACTGCTTAGGACCACCAACTGATAGAGGATTGACATGATCATGAAGCAGCTTCTGGGGGACCAGATGTCCTATAAATACTGGATGTGTTTCAAAAACACATGGTGGAGTTGCAAAGGAAGGCAATGTATTAGAAAAAGTTGACTGAATAAAAATAAAAACAAAAGGTTATAATGTTGTTGTGGGATATGAGTGAGTCCATTTCCTAATGTGAAGTGACAGAAGGGAAAGGCAGCGTATCAATGTTGACGATCCTAAGCTATATGGTGCTACCCTTTAATGCCATTGTGTCATATATAATAATGACAATTACATCCACAATATGCCCACTAGCTGTTGGTGAGCAATTAAACCCAAAGTCTTAATACAGCGGCCATCTTGGTGCCAATAAAACGGGGGAGAAAAAATCCACATCGTATTGCATCAGAACTCACTGCTTTTGCCTGAGAGGAAATAGTTTTGCCTGAAGACCGTCATAAAACACGTCACCTGAACTCTGTCGGAACACGTGTTCTTTTTAGGCCATAACGTGGTCTAAAGACAACTCCCAGGTTGACATTTGAGGGTTGACACATCATTATGAATCACCATCCTCTGTTCACCCCTGTATAGCCATGTCTGAACTGAGCTGTGTGTGTTTACCGTGAGATACGGTCTGTGTCTACGAATACAAAATGTTCCCCAATTGAGCGGCATGAAAAAGTGGAACACTACATAGATCGCCAGGGCAGAACACATGAACAGTATTGGTTTTTCCATGGTTAAAAAAAATGGCCTTTGGAAAAAGGAATGCACACACAGTAATTGAATCCATTTGAAATAAACAACAACAAGAGTTAAAAGGCCTGAATCCTTTTTCTCTTTGGCGGACAATCACTTTAAAGCACGACTATGTAACCTTTGAATAAAGAAAGGCCGAAATATTCTTATAACTGGTCTTGTTATGACTATAGCTCACCAATAGATTATGGTTATTGGGGAGTTTTAGCCTTTAGATAGGCCTAGATATCGGTGTTATCAAATGTTACTAGATGCTTAAGCATAATTACTTGTATCCTGTGGTTGTCTTTGGAAACAAAGTCACATAGGCTATACATACCAAATATGTGTGGTTTTGGGGGTCACCCTGCCCATCCAACATAACCACACTTAACCATTAGCTCACCAAAGTACGAGGTGTGTTCTGGGATTTCGGCGAGCAAAACATTTCTTAACATTTCCAAATGAAAAAAGTTGGATTGAAGTCTAATGTATGCATTTGGGAGGGTGGAGGCCAACATTGCACTAAAGCTCTGTGTTGCGGTGTATTCGGCCTTACCCACTTTTAAGCGATCCAATAGCATATTCAATTACAGTTATAATGGAACATACGCCACAATATGGAAGCCAAATAAGCTCCCAACTATCGTTTTACTGCGACTTTCGAAGGTTGGAAAGGCAATTCTTTAAAGTCAGTTCTTTAAAGTTTTACATTTTTAACCAAGGACAGGAAGCAAATTTTGGGTCAAAACTTCTCCCAAACAAACTCATTGCAGAAAGAAAAGCCTGAAGCCAAAGCTTGACCCGTTTATTAAAGAGGACTGCAGGAGTACTGTAGAATGAACCAGTGAGAAACCACTCTTTCTACCTTGTTCTTCTCTCACAGCCCTTTTTCTCTCTTTACCACAGCAGTCAGAGACAGTAGATGCCTTTTGGACGCTCGTCTTTACCAAAACGCTTTATTAATAATAATAATAATTGATTGGATTTATATAGCGCTTTTCAAGGTACTCAAAGCACTTTACAGGGTTCCAGGTTCAATTCATTCACACACAGTCATACTGGTGGTGGTAAACTACGATAGTAGCCACAGTTGCCCTGGGGCAGACTGACAGAAGCGAGGCTGCCATTCCGCGCCATCAACCCCTCTGACCACCACCTCAAACATACAGCAGTCATACACATTCACACGAGGCAAGGTGGGTGAAGTGTCTTGCCCAGGGACACAACGACCATGACACAAGTGGCCGGGCAGGGATCGAACTGCCAACCCTAGGATCATTGGCCAACCAGCTTAACCACCTGAGCCACAGTCGCTTTCCCGCTTTCTCAACCCCGGAGTCATGAGAGGCAAACTACTCCATCTCAGTGTTAATCTATGCTTCCACGCTTGTGTCACGTTGATTATATGACAAAAGCCATGTGTGCCACCAACTCAAGAGATTGCGCAGAGTACAGACTAGACTCTCACATACCATCTCACTCAGTACTTTTCCAGGCGCTTAAGTCGAGCTATGGTTATATCACTAACATTTAGCGAGCGGCAAAATGGTACCATGTAGGGCAGTGATATGGATAACTTTACAGCTCTGTACATTTTTACTTTATTTTCTGATAGCTGATTTTCATTGAATGCAATTGTAATTGCATTGTAAAAGTCCGGTTTCAGTCGGAATGATGCAATAAACCGTCTTTCTCTAATGTCATGCAAACGTACTGACTGATGGCAGACAAGGCAGGGCTCTCTGTACTGCCGCCCTCTCACACACAGGGACGTTCATATTTCATCTTGGTGATGACAGACAGCATGCACCAAGCTCTCTTCTTCAACCACTTTCCCCATGGCACTTAAGGCTCCTTTTATGTATGGTTTCATATACAAACAACCACAGGGATGCACATTATACACAATATATACAGAGACACGTGCTGGCCTCGTTGCTTTCCTTAGTGTTCCAGGGTTATGAGCACTCACAAAAACACAGACGTGGAGTTACAGCAGGCAGATGGTATAGGTGTGTGTGTGTGTGTGTGTGTGTGTGT